>CM042546.1:14327809-14885309 GCA_023630585.1 Cranoglanis bouderius
GGTCTATTTTAAACATACTCCAAGTCTGTACAACATCATCTAAGCATATCCGTGTGTATTAAAACTGAATTGGGCCACACAGTGACCCCGGTGGTACCCCTTTAAATAGCTGGGGAAATGTCAGATCTGGAAGCTCTCAGTGATGCCTTTTGAAGAGGATATAAGCCATTTGTCATCTGTCTGTTGTCTAAAAGTCCAGAAGTCCCTGAAGGAGGTTTCATAGCATCAAAAGCAGCTGAAAGTTTATGAAAGGGAGAAATCCAAATTTGGTAACTGGAAGGCCCAACATCTTTTTTTGTGTAAAACTATCACCCAGATTAGCACATCTTGAGATGAGAGATTGAAGAAGCTTGCCTGAAAGTTGTCATGAAATGGCTTCTTAGCTGTAATTTGATCCTGGATGTTGACATATCTCCTTCTGATGCAACAGCCAATAGCGTTCGAGATACGGCACAACCCACACAATGAACAGCAAAGAGATTAATGAGAGCTTTTTATGTATTCTCACTGCTGGTAAGTAAGACTTTCCTCCATGGGTGGGACATATACAGTCTAAAGAGCATTAAATTGGACAAAAATTTGCACAAATACGAATCATCTTAAAAAAAATAAATTTTTTAAATTATTTTCCCCACCAAATTGGATTTCATGGGGCACTTTAAGAGACATGAAAAGCTCCTGAGCTGTAGAAGGGACCCTTCTACTGCTGTGGATGGATCCACATGGATAACGTAAAGAGAGTTTCCGTCCAAGTCTCACCTCGATACTGTAGACTTGTACCCAAGGACTGCTGCTGTAATCAGAAAGACTCTGAAGCTCACACTGAAAATCCTTTCTACACACTTAGTTCTGTTTGACTTTACAGTATACAACTGTAGAACAGTGATCATTTCTAATCCCACTATCCGGTATCACCCAGAAGAGCATGGGTTCCCTTTTGAGTCTCTTAAGATTTCTTCTTCACGTCATCTCTACAAATAAAAATCGAACTGAATTGAATTCTTTAACTCACCTGGTGGAGGTGCCAGGTATGGGCCGTCCCGTGTCTATTAAAACGCACCAGCAGTAGCCAGTAGAAGGGTGACACTGGACTGGCTTATAAAGACCACCTTGGGCACAGTCGGGGATGAACACTGCCTCGTTCTTATGTTGCTTTGCCTCCTCTTGCGCTGTCAGCTGCTCTTGATCACAAGAAGAGGCTACAAGAAAACGGACAGGGGGATAGAGATTTGATGCATTTTCACACAAACAGTGTTTTTAACTACTTGACAAACTGAGGAAGCAAGAATGCAGAAAGAAAGAAATATAGATTCGGTGGAAGACTAATGATGTTTAAGAGTGAGTGTGAACAGAGAGACAGACACTTGTATTCATCTAGCCTAGTTAAAAAAAAGCATCTGAATTTGCAAGATTACGCCCAGTTCTTCTGCTGCCATCCATGTTCCCTTAACGTATTCTGATGACCTACGAGATTATATGTGGTGAGGCAGAAAACAAAACAACTGATCATGTCATCATGTGATCATGAAGATCAAGGAGCTTCCAGAACAAGTCCCGGAAAAGTATGAATCAGAGTCGGGAAAGAACATGGCACAACCCTGACTCTTGAAGAGGCCATCGATCAAAAGTATGTGGCCAGGTAAAGAAGGTTAGTCCGAGACACAGAGAAACGTTCAAGGGGGGTGAAAACGTCTGCAAGTCACTGTACATACTGAATGGATGGAAGGCGAAAAGGGAAAAGAAAGGGCAGATAGTGGATAGAGGAGCTCAGGAGGGCATTATGGCTGGAGACTCTGAGAAAAAGTATGCTCTTAGTGCCTAAGCAATATTATTATTTTACACATGCATCCTATTTCACTTCAGTATTGAAAAGATATTAAAAATCTCAGCCATTTCATCTTCAAACACAATTCAAAGTGAAACACACACACACACACACACACACACACACACACACACACACACACACACACACACACACACACACAACCCCCACCGCCCCACCCCACCCCTGAAATGCATGATGCACATTACCCCAGCCCTGAATGAATAAAAGGTCCATATGGGGAATGTATTCTGACTTGAAAAGATTAGATTTAGCTACAAGTGCTACATCAGGATTCAATCACGGCTGTCGTCTCTTTAGAAGCCTAATGCTTTACCAAACTGTTTTCCAGTAATGTTTTAAACCCATCCAGAAAAGAATAAATGAATTTTAAAAAATAAATACAAATGAGAGGGAGGCATCTGATCTCCTTCACTTTTTACTGCGAAGTGAACAATAGAGACATGCATCTTTCTATTAACTCTCTTCTTTTTCGCAGCCCTGTTGTACCTTATTATCTTTCCTTTGTTTCACGATATCCCACACATATCCCCCCCCCCCTTTCTGCTCTGAACAGCTGGTAAAGAAATAATCAGCGCTTTACCCACAGAACAAGTAACTAATGAAAACCATCCGCACGCCGGCTTTTTATTGATCATAAATCATGAAGATGTCACAATCAAACTATTTGCACACACTCGCATGCAGCACTGTCCAAACTGCTTTCACACGGCTTTTATTGATCATAAATCATCCGGACATCATAATCGAACCGTTCACGGACACTTTTTTTTCGTGCGTATTCTGCCTTGGTGCATGCAGTCGCTTATTTCCAAAAGGGATTTAATACAGGCTTTGCTGCTCCATGCACTTAACATCCACGTGTCAGAACAGTATTTGGGATTTGTGTTGGATTCTGTATTCTACAAATGGTAATACTGAGGGGGAAAAAAAAAGCTGTCGGAAAAATTATCCTGTGCATGTTAAAATATAACTGGTCACTGTGTCAAATCTACTGTTTGTAAAAGCTTTTTATTTATAGCTCTATTATTATACAATGGAAGTGCATATACTGTATATATATATATATATATATATATATATATATATATATATATATATATATATATATATATATATATATATATATATGTGTGTGTGTGTGTGTGGAGCCAGGTTCGTCATTGATCTGTCAATTATTTCTTTACATAAGAGATTTAATAAAGGCTTCACTAATCAGTGCAGTTAGAGAGTTGTTTTTTTTGTTTGTTTTTTTTTTTACAAAGCACCAGAATTTTTTAGCACCAGAAATTCTCCTCTTCTCTATTACTAACAGTTTCAGCTGTACGGTTTATGCTACCTGCTCAAGAACTAATAGTGCTTAGTGGGAGGGGCTAGCAGCACTCCCGGATGCTGATTGGTTACACATATTGCATCACAATCACAAAAATGCTTTGTTCTTTGTTTCTTCTTTTCTTCCCCCCCCCCCCCGGAAATGCCAGGTGCCGCTATGCAAAGGTTTTTACTGCCTGAATGTGAATCCGACAAAGGAACGAGTTTAATTCAAACAAGTACCCAAATACATCGCATGCATTCGCAACCAGAAAACAGCGACTTAGAAACAACCGGATGATGCAACACATATAAAAACGGCGCTCCTCATAAATGCATAATAAAACAGCGCTTCCCATAAACACACATTAAAAACGCATGCAGCATGAACTCACTTAAACACACATTAGCACTTCTGAGCTAGTGACTAGAAGGTTCACGGCCTTGGATCTGATTATGGGCTCTTAAACTGCAAGTTCTCTGACTGGATTTTTGCGTTAAAATCGATGCTGTGAAAATGAACTGATTGATTGGGAAAGTAAAAGAACAGCCATTAAAAGAAAGATCTCAGGGGGAAAAAGGGAATGAAACATGAAGCGTAAACTCACTTTGTGTCCTCGTCCTGTTCTGTCTGCTGCGCACCTGCTCAGTCCAGAGAGTCGGGTACTGTGAGATCATGTCTAGGGGGAAATAACAAAAGCTTTAAAGTCAATTAATTGTACTGAACATTTTTTTTTGCCATAAACTACTTGAAATTGAGGTTCCACAAAAATGTCACCCTGCATTCACACTGGCAGCAATTTTTTGACTCAGATAATAAGCAATGCTATCTTTAATTAATTGTCAGTTGCCGTGGTTTCACTGGCCTAATACGATATAGCTACACAAACAATGCGATAGCAACAAACGTATAGAAAACCACCAAATCGTCCCACTTCCCACTTAAAATAAGAATTCTGGAAAGAAATTTGGGTGTGTAAATTTTATTCTGTAGTGGAGAATAAACGTAATGCAACATTTCGCTCTTCATGATTTCTACTTGACAGGTTTAAAGTAGCCAACGGAATGGCGAAAACACCAGCGCTTGGGTAAATCAAACCCCTCGAGCTTGTAACAGTAAAATCATTTGGCTTCTCGTTTTCATGAAGTTAAACCACGCCCCTTTTCTGTCTACTACTAGTCAATACTTTGCTGTGCTGGAAATCGGCAGCCCTCGTTGAAAAGGAATGACTACGTCGCTGCCGGTGTGATCTCAAGAAATCCAGATTCTATGACTGAACATTAGACCGTCCAAAAAAGATATTGATCACGAACCTTCCTCGTCGGCTGGTGGCTGTGTCTCCTCGACGAGAACGACAGACTCATCTGCGTTTAGAATGGAAAAGATTTGCAAGGAAACTACAATTACGAGAGTAAGCTAGACATTCAAGGCATGTTATACATTAAAAATTATTTGCACATGGCCCGGCCAGAAGAAGAGAGGACTGAATGGAGGAAAGCCTGAAAGGCAAGAGCTTCAGAACAGGAAGAAATGAAGGGTAGTGAATAGTGGTTATAATCATGTTTTGTCTGAAAAAACAAATAGAGACGTAACAAACTGTTTTGTACTGTAGGTTTGAAAAGAATATGAACGGGTTCAAGTTGTGTCCGAGTAAAAGAACTCAAGTAACAGGACTGTGTCGACGCCTGGTCAGATGAGGTCATATGCTAAGATCCAAAAGTCTGTTTTTTATTCAATCTGTTATTAAACGCTAATGCAGTTTTGGCAAAGTATATTTTTTTCAAACAAGATTCCCTCATTGTTCCCTAATATAAGTCGAAAAAGGTTTGTTCTTATTGTCTGAAAGCAGACAACAGTGATTAGCACTGACCTTACCAGCTCAATGAAAACTTTGGCATCACAACAATTTGAAGCAAATAGACACACACATACAGTATATATTGTGTTCAGACTGCTCCACATAAACAGATTTAAAAAAATATATATTGTAAAGTTTTCTGTGAGAGGTGTACAGAACTGTGTAAAAGTTTTAGGCACATGCAAAGAAATGCTGTAGAGCAAAGATGCCTTGAAAATAATGAAATTAAATGTTTCTACATTAAAAAAAAAAAAAAAAAAGTAGGGTCAGGGTTAGGCTTAACAAACTTTTTTCTGTAACATTTAATTTTGTGCTAGAAAACTAATGTTTGGGAATCTAAAATGTTTTTTGTACCAACTTGATAACGTAGAAGTCATAAAATAAAAAATCTATAACAAAGTTTGTACTAAAAAAAAAATAGGGTGCCTAAAACCTTTGCACAGTACTGTATATATAGGCGTATATTTATGGACGGAATCTGCAGTGTCAGAGCTTTGGGGCAATCGACTTCCGGGTGGTAACTCAGTAACTCAGCTTTGGGTCAGGCCACATCGCACCACCCTATAGTTGATTAGTTTCCTATAATAGCATGCATCATTATGTTTTATTCCTTACGTACCAACTGAGTCAAATTTTGTCTTTAATAGTCAATAAATGATGAAACAGTAACAGTCGGTGACCTCAGCCAGGCCAAGAAAGACGACTGAAGCAATCTTTGGTCATGGGGTGCATATTACACTCTCTCTGTCTCTCTTTGTCTTCTTGGATAATACTGTTTACCAAGTCTTCATTATGAGGAAATTCAAGGAATTGCAAAACCCTTGCAAAATGACCCATGAACCATTGTGCGTGTTATTATTGTTGGTCTGGAAGGTCTTAGTGGAACGCTTTGATGAGTGTCCATCTGACGTTCGATTTGAATTCATTCTGCTTCACATAAAAACCAGCTGAGCGTCATTTTAACAGCACAATGGCTGTATGGACATGATCTTACTGTATATATTTCCTGAGGTCATGTGTAGGTGATCCGAAACATAATCACTACTCCACTATACTCGATATACCAGTATAACCGTAGAGTCTGATGTATTTGTAGACGCCTGTGTCTTAATTCATATTATTTAGAGTATTCCAACCACAGTTTTGTATTTAGAGTCTGTGACTTATGTGAAAAACTTACACCAATATTTATAAAAGTTATGCGTGTTCAGAGTTGGGTTACCCACGTGCTTCATTCAATTTCCTGGGCTGCCCATTCAGATTAGGCAAGTCGCCTGTTTGCAGTTCACACCTCTAAGGTTGCCAGATTTTTCTTTAATAGAAGTGCCTGAGATGGGGTTGACAGCCCACAGCATAAACTTCAGTCTGATATATTGTGAGTACATGACGCTGGACTGCTCTTCACTCCAGTCAATATTGCAGAAGAAAAATGTACTTAGGTCCATGGTAACTGAGACACACCTCTGTTTTACTCAAACGCTACCACATGTGTGTAGCTCTCATGTAACTGTCTGATTAAAACTTAAGTCTGTGGTTTAGTCTGAGATCTGAATTTCAGTATTAAATCCTCACTACAAGTGCAGAACTCAACTCTGAATACAGCCATGTTTTTTTTTTTGTTGTTGTTGTTGTCTTTTTTTTTTGTCTCAGTATCTAGACTCTATTTTAAATCCAAGCTGCCATAACCAATAAATTTCCCTCCTGGGCATAATAAGTGTCATCTCGTGTAGGAAAGTACAACTCCAAAGCTATAATAAATTAATAATCCCACTGTGAGGGAAAGAAACCGAAACAGAAAAGGGAAAGAGTGAAATGGGCCAAGACGGCATCCTCGCCTCTGAGAAGGACTGGAAGGAAAGTTGGTTTATTTAGTAAAGAACATTTGAAGGCTCTTAATCTGGAGTAAAAAATAAATAAATAAATAAATAAATAAATAATGGTGATGTGGCTGAAAAGCCAGCATGAGGTAGATGAGTTAAATTCTGCTATTTCAGTCTGCTGTAAAATGAGATGCATTAATAAATGTCTTGATTTTCTTCATGACTAACATTACTGAGTTGAACAGTGGACACTTAAGTGAGAGCGTAAGATCCAATATATGTAAGAAAGAAAGACGGAAAAAGTGTAAAGTGAACACATAATGCACAACAAATGTATACACATACAGTACAGACACAATGTCAAAAACAATATGTGCTGTAATGTTTACATACACACATACATTCTGTAGGTATTCTGTAGGTATGTACCTGCTTTTCCCGGCTCTCGAGGAGTGACCTTCTCATGCTTGGAGCCTGAAAAAACATGTCAACACGTTACGATCCTTACGTTAGCATGTCATACACGAATAAGAGAATTAAATTACGCCGCAAATCCATGGAATGAGCCCGACTAATAACAAACGTCACACCAAAGCAGAAGGAAATGCACACCAGGCCTGGTTGCATTTAATGATCAGAAAGCAGCTCATCTTCCAAATGATGTCTCAAGCCTCTGTGTGACATACAGGCATGTTTTGAAGGCTTCGGGACAACATAATGACACCATCCTGGAGCTATGTTGGAAAGTGTCCTGCTCTTTCCCCAAACAAGCAGCTGTTTTTTTCCCCCCGCAATGTTGTATTAATCAAGCCCTTGCATGTGCAATTAAAATAGTTATCTAATGGACTGCCACAGTCGCATAAAGCTAAGCACGAGGATTGTTCTAACAGTCATCGGGGGGCACTCAGTCCCCGTCTGAATCCGCTCCGGCGCAGGCAGCTGAGAGGAAGGCAGGTGGCTTTGGTTATGTGATAGTTTTGGCAGGCTGCATGAGGCTAGACCTCGGGAGGATTAAAGGTTTTACTGTCGAACCGTGTTCGAAAGCGAGGCTGCTTTAATGCTAACAGGTCGAGTGAGAGATCCAAGACGCCTGTATTCATTCCCACATGGCTCATGGATGCAAAACCAAAGCGAATCACTGACTCCTGTCGAAACTTTAATGTGTCACACCAGAGGACACGACTCAAAACCTGTCAGCGATCAACATCCCCAAATGTACTGTATTTATACACACCAGTTTCAGTTGAGTGTATACAGTATGTATTCTTTAATCTATATATATAATATTCATTTTGCATTTGTCATGCTTTGGCAATCATGCCCTTTTACTCTTACTCTCTCAGTGTATTAATTGATCATGTTTACATTTGAATACAAGTTCTGTACGATCTGCAGTATATCTGTATATATTTGCCTTATATCTGCATATTTCCCTTTTGGCTTTGGGGTAAAAAAGAAAACTCTATTGCTACCTGGCCTTTCCATATTATTATTACTAGTAGTAGTAATATTCAAGGAAAACTCCACCCTAAATGACTTGTATCTTTGCATCTTTATCATTAAAATGAAAGCGCAGTCCATGATTTATTTTGTAATAAAATTCTGTTTTAGTTTAAACTTCTTTCAGCGACATGTTGGTCTACTTTCGCTTTGGTTAACGCTTCCCTACATTCCCCACAATGCTGTTCAACTAGCCCATCTCTAACTAAACAGTGATGCAGCGGCGCTTTAATCCTTTAATGTGTCCACCGCTCTCACCTCTTCACCAGTACACTCTATTCAAACAGATCAGCTTCCAAAGCTTCAACTTTCGTGCTAATATTGCCATCAACACCATCACACTGGTCATCTCGGAGATTGGCAGCAAGCCAAGCCGCCAGGCCGAGTCTCTCCCATAACTCTGGACGACTGCAAACCTTTAGTAATATGATGGCCTAAATAGTGTGCCTAAATAATATGGCGGATAATGGTAGGTGGTGTAATATTCAGACTATTTAGTATAGTAATATGCAATTTAGCCTTTTTTTTCCCCCCATAATACTGTGTCTCCCAGTTTCTATTTTTGATTAAGTATACAGACTACTGCTCCTCCTGGAGTTATTTCCAGTTTTGCCAGTGCAGAACATACATGCACGACAACCTTCATCTGTCATCTTCGCTTTGCACGGGGAGGCGATCATTAGCCATTTTCAGTTGGCTTTATCCTTCGAATCTAGCATGGTGTGTCAGAGTGTTCAGACGACTGTCCAGTTGGCAGCTCTGACAGCTCTGTCTCACGCTTGTTAAGTTGTCAGAGCTGAGTATTCGAGTTCATATGAGTGCACATCAACTTCAGTTAGCACGTTGTCAAGGCATTCATAACTCATAAACTCTGTTACTACTGGGCAACTGTATTTATAATGATATATTAATATAAAGTCAGTTGATGCAGTGCAGCTGGCAGGTGTATGTTTGTATGTATGTTTTCCTTTCTGCATCTAAAACATCCAAATCCCCAGAAGCCTCAGTACTTAGCCTATATGCCTCTAAGCTATTTTCACGTGGAGTGAAAAATGCATTTTGAAATAAAAAAAAAAAATAAAATAAACCTGAGTTAATGAGCCTTACCCTGGCACCGAGGCTTCTTATTGGCTACCGCTGTGCCACTGATGGGCCTGCCATTGGGTGTTACACACCAGCAGTAGCCAGTGAAGCTGTGGCATTGGACCTGAAAGAGACAGAGAGAGAGAGACAGAGATCGAGAGAGAGAGAGAGCAAGAGAGAGAGACTTAGCTGGGAAAGCTGAGCTTGTTAACTCGGAAGCTAACAAGATCATTTTTCTTATTGTTGGACCCAATCTCTGGCTTTTCGAAATCTTTGGCCTCGCAAAAGCTCAAGAGGGTTGCATTCAGCATTTTTCACTGTCATGCAGCTATTATGGTATCTGAGGTAGTCAGATAGTTATGATATAAAATGAAACTGAACATCAGACCACGAAGAAAAGGCCGTATACTGGCAGGAGTATTACTGTTACATGAACCTGTTATTTGTAATATGAACAATTATTATACCACAGAGATGTTCATTTCTCAGGTCAGATTTTCTATACAGTCTTAATTTTTTTATTTTTTATTACAGCACACACCATTTTGTTTTATTCCTTACATCACTTTAAAAAAAATTTTTTTTATAAAGTTCCTTGTGCAAGTGCTTATGAAGTTTCAATTCTGTCCGTTCTCTCACCTCGCTGTAAGTGCCGTCCGGGTTGCACACAGGAACGAACACCTGTGGGAAAAGTTTCTTGGCCTGCTGCTCTGTGTACTTCTTCTCAGCCGCACACCTCGATGTATCTGAAGCAACAACACAGGTGTATATAGTCAACTGAAATATTATTGGCACCCTTCTTGAAAATAAGCCAAAATGAATGGAGGTAAAGGACTAAACTACATGTAGTTTTGTTATTATAAAGTTACAACGCACCAAACCAATATTGCATCATAGCTCTGAGTGCAGGCCGAGTTAACTAAGATACTCGACAAGAAAATGTTCACATTTAAGTATGAAAATTATGTCAGGGAATTGGATTGGACACTAAATTCATTGTATTACATCATCAGCATAGCATTATGGTCACTGATTTACATTAGACGAAAGTGCACTCCATCACAATTTAACCAATTTAATCCCCAAACATTCTGTATGAGAATGTGTGTAACCGAATACGAATATGTTATTTGGATTGAGCAGATAATGTGCTCTAAACGTATACATCTGCAGATATGAATAGAATGTTCACTATTCATTTATGGGTTTTTTTGCCAGAAAAGTTCACAGGGCATCTAGTTGAGAATAGAGACGTGCATCAGGACTGCGATCCTTTGGGACGCAAGAAAAAAGTTGCACGAGTGAGAGGTTTTTACATTCATGCAGGCAGGCATTGTTGCGTCATTAATGTGAACATGTTCATTCATTCATCCTTAGTAACTGCCTGGTCAGGGTCACGGTGGTAGTTTTTATATTTCAGGAAATAGAACCAACTAAATTTAAAGAAGCAGAAAATATGGCAGGCAGGCCCTATCGTCATGAGATCGCAAGTTCGAATCTGCGAGTTCGGGTTACTAGGCCACGCCCACTTTGGATTTAAATCCAAACGCAGATACAAATAGTTGGAGCACTAAAAAGGTAGTGTCGTTGCGTCTCACCTCTAGTGTGGATGACGTATTTGACAGATTCATTGTTTTACTCATTTTTATCAGTATGATTGTGGCTATACATCTTGATTCACAAGGAAAATGAAAGCACCCACACTCACTGCATGAAGTCCACTTCTCCAAGTTCACTTCATCATTCACCTAAATCTCTACACAGTGAAATGAGATTCTGCAAATCCTATTAGTCTGATCCATTTTGCAGCAATCACACAAAAGTGGGGGGAAAGGGGTATTTAAGAAGCCGGATACATTCTTTAGGTTTGCCAGCGCCACTAATGTGGTAAAAGCTTCTTTTTTTTTTTTATTTCCCGGAGTTTAGGGAAATTATGGATATGAATATAGGGGAAAAAAGGATGATTCATATTCGGTATGTAATGAAGTGTGCAAGTGTGTGTTAGTGAGAAAGTGCGAGAGAGAGTAGAGGTTACAGACGTAGGAAATGCATGCGTGACTTGGAAGAGCAACAACAGAGTTCTTTCACTAAACTCATCAACAGAGAACCCACGCACCCACACACACACACACACACACGCACACACTTCATCACACTCCCGCTGAACTGAGTGAGTGGACTCTCTCAGTGCTGGCAGCAACACACGAAGCCACAAGCTGAAGCTCCACCAGCGTGCCTCAGAATTCAATTTCAGCAATGACACACGCTCACTTTCTCCACTGCGCAACGCTGTAATCCCAATTGCCCCAGACTGGTGAGGTGGCACCTCGTGCGTGGGACACACTGCCCAGTCTGCTAGACCAAAAGAATGAGAAGCAGACAGATGGGGAAAAAGAGAAAGACGGATCGCGCAAGAAAGTGGTTAATGCGAACGGAGAAGTGGGTCAAGAGTCTGACAGAGAGACGGAGAGGAAGAATGAGAACTTGAGAAACTTCTGCGTGCACTGTTTTAGTTTCAGACTGTCCAAGTGTGGTGTAAGGAGGAACGGCACAGCATTAAATGTAATTATAAATGGATAAAAAATATGACGAGTATTGCTCGCATTTGGCAAATTTGCTGTGGTATAAGTGGAATAAAGCATATAGGAACATGCGGTTATTGGAAAGTAATCGACTTCGGACTGGTAAGAGTAACTCCGCTTTGCATGGATCCGCATCCTACAACAATGTCGTTGATTTCTTTCCAGCACAGCACACAGTCACACACACCTGACGTGTTTTATTCCTTACATAAATCCATTCAACCTGATCCCTTTCCTTCTAATGAGAAAGAAGAGCTACAACACCCTTTTTAACCAGACATGTAAAAGAAGGGTACCACCCCAGTGACAAGGCATGTCGAGTGTGTCATACGTTCCGGATGGATGGATGGATAGACGGTCGGAAAAAGGTAACGTAGAGACAGAGAGAGAATCTGATAAACAGAGGGACGGAATAGAGGTGGCTTGAAAAAGTGCACATACTGGAGAGACACTTAGAGACGTAGTACACGGAGCAAATAAATAAACAACTAGAAACCAGAAAAAGACACTACGAGTAATCGAGCATGCTCTGTTTTGTTTCTGTCCAAGCATGGCACTCGTTCCAGATGGATGGCTGGAGGGATGAATAGAGGGATGGCGGAAAGGGTTGAACGATATGAGAAGAAAAGAAGGACGCTGCAAAGTTTTTCCTGCATGGAAAAAACACAAATAATGTCTTCAGCGAGGATGAGAAATGGCTGGAAAGTGTGACGGACGGGAGGCCTGAATCATACAGTCTGGGTACGGAAGATTAAAATGTCCCGGCACGGGAGCTACACACGATATGATTTTTATGGCTGTCCACATATTTTGGAGAGTCTGGAGGATGTTGCTATCTTCAATGCATTGCATCTGTTGTTTTTTTTTAAAGGGGGCTTGTAAAACTGGCTTCCCACAGTTTTTATCCCTTTGGATTAATGTTGATATTTGACTTAAATGTCTATTAATATATCCTGATATGCATACCAATGGATGAATAAAATTGCACCCTTTTTCTCTACAAGCATGGAGGACTTTCTAAAGAAACAGGTCTGGTCGAAAATGTAGTGTAGCCATGACAACAGCTGTAAATAATGATTATGTTTTGGGATACCTCGTGACTATAGTGCTCATGATCTCTGTTTGTCCAGTCCTTTTGTGTTTCCTTCATTCTTATACAGGGTGACAGGGGAAGGAAGTGATAGAGAGGCAGACATGACGAGAATAGAGGAGTGAAAGAGGTCATTGAGTAGAGAGAAGAGGCGCAAGCACGGTTTAGGGGCTGACAAAATCCTCCCAAGAGATCCCAACACAATAAGGGCGATTGTGACTCATTTGACCTTTGACCTTGCTGGGTAATTAAAGCCGATCCGTTACACCTCAATATCGAGTCGCTTTTTTAAATAGCAAGATCAAGAAGACTTGCAAAGCAGGTTTCAAGGTTCCACTACCAAGAACTTCTCAGTTTATTAACATGCTACCAACGCAAATGAAGGTTTTCTTCCCTCTCACCTATAAACAGCCTATATTACTCAAGCATGGCTGATGAAGTCTTACCTTTGCATGAGCCTCGCATGACTTCCAGCTGGGGGTCACGGCACTTGGCGCGCTGGAACTCACAACGTGAGGCGAAGGTTCGTCCATCAGACGCGCATAGAGGCTTGCGTTGAGCGCTGGAACAATCCATGTTACACTCCTTATCCTGGTCAACTCGGAGGAACTGCAGGAGGACGCAGAGAGACAGTTTTATGAACCTAAAGAATTTCTTTCGTTTCACTTTGAACAGTTGTCCAGTCAGTGCTACACTGAAGGATGATTTAGGCTGCCCTTTGGAAAATCATTTGGAGCGGTGACTTATCCAAACTCTCTCAGAAAGATATAAACCAGAAAAGACGACAGAATGAATCTGATCTTGCTGAGCTTCACTGGAAAACTGCCCAAACATGAATAGCTAAAACAGCACAGTGAAGCCACAACAGGAAATTAAAAAAACAAAACAAAACAAAAAACCACCCTGAAATCAATAATATAGAGTAACAGAATAAATGTTTGGAGTGAGTCAGAATTAAGAAGCTATTGGAAATCCAGAAATTTCTGAATTTTGAGTCACAGTTTGAATGAGCAAATCTGCAGTAGGGAAGAAAGAAGCATAATCAGAGACAAGACACAGGTCACAAACGAAAACTCTAATACGCTTTCAGAACAGTGCTGATATATCAAGAAGCAATTTTATTTATTATAAATCTGCTTCGGATCATATATGAAAGTGGTATAGTATAATTTGGGAGTCAAGCAGGCAAAAATGTATCAGTTTATTACTTAATATATGCGTAATGTACTGTATGTACTAGTACTGTATGCATACTGTGTAAAGTTGTGGCTCTCTTTGTTCCTACAACTATCTTCCACTTGTTTCTGGTCAGTCGGCGGAATCCCTTCCTTGTGGTGCTTACATCACTGTCAGCTCTTTTACCAGCTCTTATTATATTCTGCTTCACTTGTTGGATAAAAGCGTCAGCCAAATAAATTAATGTAAATGAAAATCCGAGCTGGCAGGATATCTGAAAACATCATCGGTTCTAACAAAAGGACAAAGAGATCTATTGTGGCAGTAAATAAGGCAAGTAAGGCCTGGTTTGGAATGCGTATTCTTGTGGTTTGTCTTTTCGCTGCGTTGTCAGCAGTGTTGGACAAAATTGGTTGCAGATACTGTATGTTTTTAGCATGTGTTACGACTTGTCTTATTAAACATGTGTTACGACTTTTCTTTTTTCAGCACACGTTCTCAATGTTTGTCCCCAGGTTTGAATAAGATCCAAAAAGCCATATATACACAAATGCTTTTAGATGCATCTATGGACAGTATGGATGTTTTTTATAGTGCTTTATAGAAATTGGATTTTAAAATGTTTATAGGTACAAGAGTAATATAAGAGTTATAAATAAATAAGTCCTCACTCTCTTTCAAAGAAAAAACACATCAAAATAATTTTTGGTTTCCAAGTGGATCATTTTTTTTTTTTTTTTTTTTTTTTTTTTTTGGATAACCTTTCTGGAACCAATAGAAACAGCACCACCGATGGTCATGCATAAACTCAGTGTTTATTCCGTGGGTCAAAACAGTAGATAGGTAGGGAGCATCAAACAGGACTAAGCCATACATCAGGAATCGGGAAAACAGGCTAATACTAGAAAAAGAATAGCAAACGAGGGAAACTAAGGCTTGGACATATGAGACAAATGCAAAAGGAGGAACAGAAACAACAGGGCAAAAATAACCAAACTGAAACACGGAAAAGGTGAACACAATAGAGTAATCACCCAGTGACAGGACAGGGGCTGAGACAGGACCAAAACCAAAACAAAGGCACATGACCAAACATAAACAAAAGCACATGGAGTGAAAACAAAATGATCAGAACAGAGCAGAACTTGTTATGCTAGGAAACACACCAGGGGTTTTAACAACAGGTATGAAGAAGCTGGGACTCTACACACCCTCTTGCTTTTCCAAAACGGTGTTGGGGCACATTGGTGTGCAAAAAATTTCTGGCCAAGACACTTTGCTTTGAATTTTAAAAAATACCAGTTTCTCTGTATGATGTGTTTAGTGTCCACCATCATAGAATAGTGTTTTTTTCTTCTCTGTTTTGTTTTCACCTCATTTATTTCACATCTAATTCACCTTTTCTGTAATTTAGATTTAGATGTTGGCCTTTTCAAGGGGCTGTTAAATACTATATATTTTATTGGCATAGATGTGAGTCTAAATAACTTCTACTTCTTCTTCTGAGGTGGTTTTCGCACTAGACACGTTTGCTGCGGTCCGAATCCGAGTGCACATGGTCCCGGCACCCCCGTAGCGTTGGTCACCTAATTCTATTGGGAATCACGGCTCAGTTCCAGTGCAACCGAACTCAGACCACCTCCTACATGGTCTCGGGTTCGGTACCGTGGTGCGCTTCCCCATGATACCGCATGACAGCTTTCGCATTACCAATTTTTCAATGCAAACCGTGCTCTGTTTCGGACTAAACTCGAGCGTGAATGCCCACTCAGAAAGACTTTTTTAAACCACATACTTGTCATTTTAGTGCTGTGAGTTTTGCCTTTTATGGAGTTCTGTGGACGTCAACAAATGCAAATCAGCTGTGCCAAGCACACGCTTGGTAATTTACGGATAATCGGCTTTCATTACCGTACGCACACAAGAATGAAAAAAATCAGAGTTTCCGAAACTTTTGTAAATGCTGTGGAATTTTTTTAGATTGCGCTTTACATTTTCACACAACTTTACTAAGTGGACAGAGTTCAAATTACACCAAGGGAGAAATGGCAGAAGTGCAGTATTTGTTTGGTTTGAACTAAAGAGTTGGCTAACATCAAGCGCAGATTTGCAGTAGACTCACCGCATGATGACAGACTTGAAATGTTTGACGTAAAAATGTACAGTACTGTGCAAAGGTTCTAGGCACATGCAAAGAAATGCTGTAGAGCAAAGATGCCTTCAGAATAATGAAATTAAATGTTTCTACATTTAAAAAAAAAAAATACCATAAAGAGCAGTAAACAGTAGTAAATGAAGCAAAGTCAATATCTGGTGTGACAAAAAAATGAAAATAAAAATAGTAGTCTCCGGTACAATTAGTGCAGTTTTATAAGGAAATGAGCTGGTAAGTTTTATTGAGCATCTTGCAGAACCAGACACAGTTCTTCTGGAGACTTTGACTTTCACAGTCACTTCTTATTTTTGCATCAAAACCCAGCATTCATTGTGTTTTTCTGTCTGAAAAGTGTCTCTTGTGTAATATGCTGCTTTCTTTAATGACATTTTTCTGTAACATTTCATTTTGTGCTAGAAAACTAATGTTTGGGAATCTAAAATGTTTTTTTTTTTTTTTTGTACTGACTTGATAATGTAGAAATAAAAAAAATCTATAACAAAGTTTGTACTAAAAAAATAATAGGGCGCCTAAAACTTTTGCACGGTACTGTATCTATCACGGATGGTGCTGCGTACCTTTTTTATTTTTTTCAATGCCTGTGATACTTTTCCGCCTATAATGAGTCCTCATTCTATAAGGCTCAACACTAATAGTTTCATAATAGTAACGCCTAATTTTCTTAAGCCCTCGTCGAACTGCAGGTGTGCCCCGATTGTTGCGTCTTCACTCCTACCTCCAGTTCGACCTTTCATGCAAGTGAATCGCTTATTCAAATCTTGAATAAAAGCAACATCCACACAGTGCGTGCTGCCACTCACACATCTATTCCCTGCCTTGTCTTGCCTGGGAAGCGAAGACGAGACGTTCAAAAAGGGTCACATGTGACGCTTTTGTCTGTCTGTCAGTCTCACACCTGTGCACTGCCTCATCCCCACACACCCACACCCACAGCCACACACACACACAAAGCATGTTTATATATCTGTGTATATGTGAGATGAAAAGGGAAGCCTGGCTGTTGACATTTGTGGCCCAATGTTGAAGAGCTTTCATTTCATCCACATTTGTCTTGCTCTTGTTTTCTCTCTCTCTCTCTCTCTCTCACACACACACACACACACACACACACACACACTCACACACAGACACACATGCAACAACCCCGTTCTAAACATGTCTGCTCTTTGTTTAGCCAGTGTAACATTTCATGCAAAATATTCAAGAGTGGGCATGAAGCGCTCACGCTCCGTTGAGTCAACAGGTGTGGGGTTTTATGCGAGAGGGATTTGTGATTATACATAGCAAAAAAAAAAAAAAAAAACCCACAAGTCGAGCTTTTCAATATCTCTCTCTCTCTCTCTTTTTTTTTTTTTTAAATAAATGACTCACTTTTCACCGCTAATTCTTCACCACAAAGCCTCGGAGCCTCGAAGGCCTCAAAGGCCGCAGGACCACGCCTCAGTCGTAAATCAGGAAAGAGGAAAGGAAACAGTCACTTTGTCGGGTAAATCATTGCCCGTCCAGAAAATTAGCTCTACATGACAGCTTACAAATGAGCGTGTGTATGTGGGAGATAGAGAGAGAGAGAGTGTGTGTGTGTGTGTGTGTGTGTGTGTGTGTGTGTGTTTAAAGAGCTTTGCACCTGGCAGAGGGGTGACTAAGAGGGTTTAGGGAATAGTTGCCCCACGGTGAAGGGCGCCAGCTCTTCTGTCATCTCTGACCATAAATCTCACATGGATGTATGTAAGAGAAGCGCATAAGAGTGTGTGTGTGTGTGTGTGTGTGTGTGTGTGTGTATTAGTGTGTGTGATGAATGTATGAAATGAGGCTGGTTTAGATCCACTGAAATGAAAGGGTTTTTTTTTTAAAAAAAAAGAAAACTGCCTCACTAATTTCTCTTTCATGTGTAAAAGCGGCCGGCGTGAACTCTCCGTCCTTTCTTTCATTTTTTCCGCTTCATCCGAATATAAACCAGGCAATAAAAGAACAATAGCTCTTCTCAATTCAATCGCCCCGCTGCCCCCCATCCACTCCTTTTTTTTTTTTTTTTTTGCGCTTTATTTCATCCATTTCGGAACGAATGAATATTAACTCGTGCATGAAAGCGTCTCCTTTTTCTGCGAGTGCTGTTTGGGGTCTGTGTGTTTCCAGCTCCTGACTGACAGTGTCCCACTGTCTGAGGTCACTGTGGCCCCTCACCCTTCTCCCTCGTTTGCGCTCATCCTGTCTTCCTCTCTCTTCCTCCCCCCTCGTCTATCTCTCTGCAGCTGTGCCCTCGTGCCCTGTTCACTCCGTCTTTCGCGGCTGTGCTGTCAGACGTCTCGGCGGGAGGCTGGACGGGGTTGTCAGACACCAGCTTGAGTTCGCACCGGTGCGAAATCGGGACAAGGCCCTTATATTCTGGTCTAAATGATCGTTTTTAAATTAGTACTGAAAGAGAAAGAGTAACACTAAAATGTTTTTTTTTTTTTTCTTCTTCTCAAAATTAATCTTTATGAGCTTGGCATGATGAAATAACAATGAGATAAATTTAAATGAAATGAAAATTTGGCAGTTTTTTTTTTTTAATGCTAAATATTATTTTAAAACAGGATGTCAAATAAAGATGAAATATCTTATTCGTCATATTATTATAGACTGTAGGATTTTTTTTAAGTAAGCAAAAAATTTTAAGTTAAATGCCATATTTGTTTATTGTCTGTAAAATGTACTGTATATCACACACACACCCTCTCACACACTGATTCACACACTAACGGCAATAAACCGGTAAACCACACCTGGGGCCAATCTACCTACTGGCAAAGCCCAGGATGCAGGAGCTCTGAGGCATAATAGGATTTTTGCAAATACATTTCTGTAAAACCATCAGCCTTCGGATATACCGTATATTCAATACAGATTATGAAATAGATATTTCAACAAAAGGTTGTCGTAGAGCTACATTCTGTGGTGAAATGGACATAAGGCTAATCAGTTCAGTTTGTAATCAGATACGGTGTCAAAACGTCCGCGATGCACCTGCGCCTTTAAGATACAGCATATGCCAAAAAGAAACATATTTCAGTTCAGCAAAGTCTGTAGTCTGTATAACTTCGTATAGTATAAAATGAAAATTTCACAGTGTTGAGAGTTTTCTCAGGCCGCCACAGGACACGAGGGTTAACTGTCTCGAGCTCGTCATCTCAGATCAACAGCTGATCGAGGAGGGAACGTCAGCCAGGACCGACTGCTATTTTGTTTTTTTTTTAAAAAAAAACAGCGATAATAAAACTCACCACAGAATTTAGCCAATTGAAAACAGCCAATCCGGAAACAAAAGGGGACAGTAAAGTCCGACCCAAGACTGCGACTTGAAACCATTCACAAGCCCTGTGGGATTCTCCAGCCACCCACTATGACTGTCAAACACTGTCATTTTCCAGTTTTAACAGCTGGGCGCAAGTGTCCCAAATGGGGGAAAAAAGGACGAATGGACAACCGCTGCTACCTCCCAGCATGGACAAGCTGGCTATCATAGCAAACAGACGGGCCACAGACGAAGAGAATAGCAAACAGATGACACCATACTGGTCCGAAGAAGAGAGGTGATACAATGCAGATCGTTCGCGGTTAGCTCGACGGCTCTGGAAGGCCAGAGTTCGGCTTTTTCTGCGAGACAAAAACAATGCATTCACTGCGAACAAGAGCACAGGAAGAGCAGATGAATGGAGTGTTTAAGTGAATAGATTGAAGGTTCGCTATAGTCTCAGTGTGATTCATACTCATTAAACGGCACGTTTGAATAGACCTGCTGCTTCTTTGCCTGAGTGTGAGGTAACCCATCTTGATGAATGTTTTTAGCTTCTATCATGAGGTCCCGTGAAGAATTAAAGTGTGTATGTGAGTAACAGAGGAATGGGCAGTTGGCATTGATGTATAGCTACTGACAATTTCTCCTGCTTCCTCAACGATTTAGTATTGTCCTCTCCGGCACATAGCCGAACAATATGAGACGGACAGAATAGCTTATTATGAAATTACTGCCTTTCCGATCCTTGCCTTCTGCTTTTCCTTTCATTCCTTCTTGCTTTGTTCTTCGTTCTCCTATTCTTTTGACCTAAAGCAAAATTGTCCCAGAGCTAGGCTATAGAGGTGAAAATTATGAACAGACAGTTTTCAGGGACGTGTGGGAGAGCAGGGCGTGCACACAAGCAATTTTTAAATACATTTCTTTCTCAGGGACCCACCAGCATAGTAAACCCCAAATCCTATTACCCCCCCCCCCCCCCCCCCCTCAAGGCAGCGAAGCATTGTGGGCCTGAAAAGCTGCGTTGTGGTGGCCAGCTTCCAGCAGAGAGCACATTGTGCAGTGTTACAGCCCGGGTAAGAACAAGAGGTCCCGGGTACCCCTCCTCTTTTTGCCCTAGAGGGGCCCTGGGCCCCGCTCTTTTTGCCCCTAACACCCCAGCTGTGAGGGCTCAATGGGGGCCACTGGTGGAAAGCAACAGGGTTGGTATGGATGTGTGAAGCACTACTATTGCAAGCTTCCTGGGACTGGCTGGGAACTCATTAGTCTCCAGCTTGGTGGAAAAGGAAGAAAGTGACAGCTTTTAACCGGGCTATTAAAGGGGAAAAGTGTTTAATTGCTGTGAAAAGATGTAAAGATAAAGAAAAGAGCTGGAGAATGGACATTTATTTTGCCTGTGCAGGTGCATTTCACAGGTGCATTTCTATGTGTGGTTTTTTTTTTTTTTCTAATCTGAACGAATCTGGTTAGCCATACGCAGATTCGATCAGATACAATATATGCTAAAAGGACGAGTCGTTTGAATGGGTTAAAAATAAAAAAAAAAAAAAACAATCACACACGGATGAAAGTGTTTGCATGCTTTAGCTGCTCAAATCCAAACCAAGAAGACATTCATGGACTAGAAGCTCTTTCAAATACCAACCTCGTGATTGAAACAATACCACATACTGTGTCTCACGCAGACTGTTCCCACTAAACAAAACAAAATCCATCCTCGGTGACGTTTTAAAACCAGAATAACACTGATACGTCTGTCTACAAGTTAGAAAAAATATACTAGAGCTGTTCTCCTTCCCAAAGTTTGAGTCACACTGCGCAAAATATTAGTGCAATGTGGAAATGTGGTGAAATGTGTGGACTTGGATTTCAATGGCAGATACACTGCAGTGAAAATAGTGTTCGTAGCATGAAGAGGCAGCTATCAACACCAGTTTAACACTTTGGAGAAGGTTAAAGTGGGCGGTCTTACGACGCATTATGTGACGTGTTCATTTAGTTCTGGCAGTGACAGATTTTTTTTTTTTTTTAATTAAAATCTCAGACTGTGATTGCTGCTACAGCACTCATCTACCAATGTATGTGCAGAAAATGATATTGCTTCTTATACCACACCACGGACTGATTCTTGATTCTGATTGGTCGCTGCTGCAAAGCAAATCACAGGTTTGTATTAAGATGCTCATTTAATACGTTATAATTTCTAAAGTATTTAGCATCTACGGAAGGAGTCTCCACTGTCAGTCCTTTCCAGTTTTTTGATAAAACGTCTATTTTTTTGACTATTTTTTTTTGGCTTATCATCCTCAAAAGAGAGAAAGAACACAGGCTAGTGAGGGAACGACTCTTCTTAGCTGCTATAATGTAAGTTATAATCCACATTTCATGATGTTCCACAACATTAAATGTGATAACTCTGCTTTGAGTCAACCTGCAACACAACACCTCGTCATTGATTAATTTCTTATAACAGCAATTCCCTGTGTGTTTTATTTCTTACATATACAACAAGGAACTAAAGGTCTGAAGGTCTGAAATGCCTGATAAGGCAGAGTAAGTCAGCTTCTGAGTGTGAATGTACGTGTGTGTGCAGGCACGTGCAAGAATGCAGTGTGTGTGTGTGTGTGTGTGTGTGTGTGTGTTTCTGCACAATGCAACACTGCCTCCCACATTCCTGGTTGTGAGTAGGGAGTGCGGTTAACTACCCAAAGCTATTTGTTAACATTTGGTCGTGAGGCATCTCTACGTGGCCAGCAAATAATGAGGCTGGGGGCAGCAGCGGCGGATTGAACCCCTAAATCACGCAGCTCCCCAGCTGACACCACACATTCCTCTGCACTCTCATTTACACACATGCTCATACATGTGCATATTTTTGCACTTGTACTGTACCTTTTCTTGTTGCTGGGGTGGTACCCTCAAGGGTAAACCTTTCCTTAATTTTCTCCTCCAGACTGGTCATTTGCCAATTCCCACCCACTATCCAGCTCTCCCCAATCACACAACAGCTTCCTCTGAGACACGTGAAGCCAACCTCTTTTGCTGCGTCACATGGCAGTGTAACACTCTCAGAGGAAAGTGGTATCTGCCCTCTTCCGCATACATGAGCTCACAGATGCCCACTGTGGCCACTTTCAAGATTCTGGGATTCGGACACTTTTCTGTTGCACTCACCTTAAATAATTGAAAGGTTTACAACACTACACACTAGGTACAAGGGAACAAAATGTGGAAAAGATGCACACCTGAGGATTCCATGCCAGTGCCAAGGAAAGGTATGGTTAAGTACTTAAGGCAAATCAACATGCACCAAGCCAGTTGGTTAGAGCTGAAAGGAGTTCATGTGATTAGCATAGTCTCCTTGGAACAAAATCAGAGTCTTTGATAGCTTGAAGCAACTTGGTTGGTATTTCTTCCAGAGTGCTGTCTCCAGTCCAACCTGTAAGAGGATCTGTACTGCTAAAACAGGGCAACTTAAGAAACCAATTCTACTTTATTACTGTGAAATTGGCTTTCCCTGGCGCAGACTGTGAAGTGTGCGAAGCGCGTACCAGAAAAACCTGCAGGAACGCAACAGTTTATTTTCTCCCTCTCCTATCCGACTCTTGGGTCGATTTGTACTTTTACCCTAGCAAATATGCGCAGTCCCGTAGATACCCTTGAGACCAAATTGCCAAAAGCCCCCGATTCATGGATAACTGGCCTGGCGCAGACTAACGGGGAACCAGACGCCAGCGGGGGGGGGGAAACATTGACAGCCACTGTATCTCTGGCCATGGTGCTAACAGCCCACATCAGCGTCAGTTAGACATACTCAATACCAGCAATGCCCCCTTGACCAATCCCCCAAGATGCAAAACCAGTGATTGGCTCTAGAAGAACGTTCAACACATACATTTGTAGAGAGCTGACAGAACCAGAACTAGATGGAAAACAAAGATAACCCCAAGATTGTCTTGTAATCTACACAATTTTGTGGTCTAATATTTGCATGCTGATTATGTTTAAAGACCAAAATAAAACCACAAGGTAAAAATTACAGCTTTTGTTCAGACTAAGGCACATATTATATCTCAGAGCCTGTCAAACAGACACAAATATTGACTGCTTACCTACATTTATGGATTATAAAGTGGGCTATTTCCTATTCCTCCACTGACATGTTTAAGCTCGCTGGCACGCACAGAGTATTGGTTTCCCATAAGTGCTCAGGCTAGCTTCTCTATCAAAGCCAGCTCTGTTCCTGCTCCTTGCTCCCATAGGCCTGTCTCTGGTGGTTATGGGGTAATGAAGAGCGGCTTCCCGCAGTCACCGGGCTGGGTGTGTGTGTGTACACACGCCGCTGGCCGCAGAAGCTGTTACATACTTGGCAGGACTGTGAATCTCACACTGTTCCAGGCAGTGGACAGGTACACCAAGCTGTGCCGAGTCCTGGCGTCAGGAGGATATATGTACTGATAGCGCACCTGTGATTCAGCGTGTGTTATGTTACACAGAGAAAAAGTTTGACTTGAAGATTCTTTTTTTTCTTTAGTAAACAGGTCAAATCTTTATGATTTAGGTGCTTTCTGTGTTTCTCACCAGCTAGTGACGTTCTGAGCGAACCTGACTTTCAGCACCTACATAAAAATCTTGGCTGGTCAAGCAGTTCTCAAAGCGCGTGCCAGATTCAGTGGCCTAAAAATAACGTCCTCACAATAACACAAGCTGACCAAAGTATAAGCTTGGGCTGGGGTTGCACAATGAGCATTTCTCGAGAGTACAGCGAGACTCGGAGACTCTGAGCCGCTCTAAAAGGCTCGGAAATTTTCAGCAGTGAAAGGAAACGTTCATGCGCTCATTACTGGATCTGTTGCACAGAACTGTTAAGTAGACAAAAGAAAAATGGGCTGTCTTTTTACTTTATATTTCTGACATGCAGTTGACAATTTAAAAACCTTGACTT
Source organism: Cranoglanis bouderius (assembly GCA_023630585.1). Taxonomy (NCBI): domain Eukaryota; kingdom Metazoa; phylum Chordata; class Actinopteri; order Siluriformes; family Cranoglanididae; genus Cranoglanis; species Cranoglanis bouderius. The sequence continues at coordinate 14,352,469 of CM042546.1, forward strand.
CCTCAGGATCATCAATCACCACACTGTTAAAAAAAAACTTGGTGTTGATTCTGTGTTTTGACTTACAAATGAAGAAGCTGTAACCACTGCAATCCAATAAAACTCAACTAGTAATTTAATATACTGATTAATAAATAATTACATAGGATGTACATAGCACGAGTGCTTCATTATCCATCCATCCATCCATCCATCCATCCATCCATTTCTGTACCGCTTATTCTACACAGGGTCACAGGGGAGCCTGGAGCCTCTCCCAGGGGACTCGGGGCACAAGGTCAGGGTGCCAACCCATCGCCAGGCACAATCGCACACACATTCACATGCTACGGACAACTTGGAATTGCCAATCAGCCTGTAACGCATGTCTTTGGACTGGGGGAGGAAACCGGAGTACCCGGAGGAAACCCCCGACGCACAGGGAGAACATGCAAACTCCACACACACAGGGTGGAGGCGAGATTTGAACCCCCAACCCCGGAGGTGTGAGGCAAACCCGGGAACACTGGTCGCAAGATGGGACCACACCCTCAATGTGACGCCAGTCCATCACAGGACACCATACAGGCACTCATTCACACGTAGTGGCAATTTATCTTAGCCAATCCACCTACGTGCATGTTTCTGGGAAGTGGGAGGAAACCCGTGAACCCGGAGGAAACCCACACAGGAGAACATGCGAAACTCCACACAGACAGTAGCTGGATGGAACTCGGGAGCTGTGAGTTATAGAGGCCAACTCGATTTCCCAACCGAATAAAGATGTATATGAAATACACTAAGGCAGAGATGCTTAACTCTCTTTCAAAGGCTTGTTAATTATCCGAAGGGGCGAAAATAGCAGAGGAAAAGTGAAAAAGGAGAGAAAAAGGTTGATCAGAGGAGGCCATGTGCACATCATAATAACGCTTTCCTGCACCAACAAGCTTTCCTCAGTATAATGATGAAGATGATGATAAAAATATCATCATCTTCAATGTATTGTCAGTATAGCAATGTTTATAGTGCATTTAAATTCAAGGATGCTCAGTACAAGATCTTTAGTTGTAGACACACTGACAAATTATTTAATTTGTTATAAAATGCTGTAGTATTACTGGGGTGGTATCAAGATAACTATAAAGCATAATGCATTTTCAAAAAACAATGCCTTATGAATGCATTATGTGTTATGAATGTGCTCATAGTTCAGTATGGCCTTGATAGAAAGTGTTACCGAGTTGTCCTTCATCATGCTTTCCTCTGTGTCCCAACAACGATCATCATCATCATCACTATCACCCTCTACTGAAGTTTTAAAGTCCAACACCGTAATACTCATGTCTGCTGTCCTTAAAGTCATCACCACCACCGTCATCAACATGAATGCTAAATCTTTCTTAGGAAATAAAGGTCTCCTTGTTGTTCCATGCATCTCTTAATTGTTTAGTGATCTACAGTATGTGTGCTTTCTCACATAATAAACAAAGAACAACAATTCCGATGGTCATTACTACCTCAAAAGTTCTCATCAACAGATTCAGCATCATGATCAAGACGTTCTCCGTAAGCTTCAGCAGCGGTGCATTTTCCAGCAGATCATACATTTAGGTTCAACCTGGAACCACTGAAGGTTCTTCGGTTGTTCTTTAAGGTTCTATACGTAATCCTATGACTGAATGTTAGGAATAGGGCTCAAAATATGCACTTTTATGACGATAATAACCCGTAACTATTCAAAGAACCCTTCCTTTATGGAAATACCACAAGTGATTATGGAAATATTTGGATAAACAGGACAGGTGAAAGAGCATATTGACATGCTGACAGTACGTGAACTACACGTGATCGCACTTTACATGTAAAAAAACAAACAAACAAACAAACGAATAAATAAATATGTGAATAATAAAAACACCTGCACATGCAGAAACATAACCACGTGTGTAAATTTCACGTGAAGTTCATGCGCGTTGTCTTTAAATTCATCATCACCACCATCATCAACAAGAATGCGAAATCCTTCTGATATCATATAGCTAACATTGCTGTAGCATGCGATCCTTTATTTATTTAGTGATCTGTGCATGCGCTCCTGTCTCCAAAGTTCTCACCATCAGAATCGGCACCATGACCGTGAAGTTTTCTGACACAGTAAGCACTAACTCAAAGCAGAAGAAGTCGTCTTCCGTGACTATCAGACTTTTCTCTACTAAATGTCATCATCATCATCATCATCCTCACCAACCCGCGCGTGCTGGACTCACCGTGAGCGCGGAGAGTTTCTGCGCGCGCGCCTCCTGAAGCAGCCCGAACACCAGCAGCAGCAGCACAGAGTCCCGCATCCTGACCCCCAAAAATCTCTTCCAAAGTTCACTTTCTTCTTAATGTCGCTCCTGAAGCAACGAGCAGAATCCGCTTTTTTCCCTCCCCCTGGGTGACAGGCTGATTACAGGTGAAGTTGGTTTCTCTAAGAGGCTGGTTTGAGAAATGCGCAGTACTTTTGCGCAGCAGGAATCTGAGCGGAGAGATGCGCTGAGCGGAGACTGCACACTGCCTTTAGATACGAACCCCCCCTCTCCCCTCCTCCATCCCTCCCTCTCTCTCTCTCTCTCTCTCTCCCTCTCTCTCTCCCTCTCTCTCCTCCCCCTGTATGAGTCGTTATCGTTTGGATTGGGTGTTTGGTTTTTATGAATCTCTTGGATGCTGGTTGCTTAACGCAAACACTAAAGTGGATACTCCTCTCCTTATGGCCCCCCCCCCCCCGCCCCCCGCCCCCCATTTATTTGATGTTATTATTGTGTAAAATCGAATTTGCATTTAATATCTATCTGTTATTTCTTTTTCTCACCAACGAACACTAATAAGCAGCAGCAGCACTGCAGGTTCCTGCACTCAACCCTTAAAGGTAAAGATGTAAGAGTTCTTCGGTTATTATTCAACGATCTATACAGAATACTGAGTGTTTCCCAATCAGAAAAGGGTTCCAGTGGACTTTAACTATTCAAAGAACCCTCTTTTATATCCTTTTTTTTCTCACCAAGAAAAAAAAAAAAAAAGCTGCACTGAAGTTTCCAGCACTCTTAGGAAAATAAATTTTAAATCTAGAACGCTTAAGGGTTCTTCAGTTGTTCTTGAAGGTCTTGAAGGTTCTGTGCAATGAGTGTTTCCTATATGGGCCCCTGAACATAAACTTTTATAAACTTAGCAATTCAGAGAACCCTTGAAGAACCCATGAAGTGTTCTTGCTTTCTTGTAATTGATGGTGCGTGGTTTGTACTCTTCATTCTTTTTGCTTTGATTTCGGAAAGGTGATGTAAATCTATCAATACAAACCATTTTCAACGGCATCCTTAAGCTGTGGCAGCTGGTAGTGATGATGATGATGATGATGATGATGATGATGGTGATGGTGATGGTGATGGACTCTGACAACCATCTTCATAATTTACTAGAGCTATTTACTGAAGGTGATGAAAAACTGAAAGTGAAAATCAGGACATCTGCTGTAAGGAGGATTGAAGTAAAAGCAGGGCTGTAGCTTGTGGTTCCTTGGGCTGGCCTAAATCTGGGATTTCCAGTTTGTGTATTGTTATTATTATTCTTATTACTAATACTTGTTTTTTTGCCTAAACTAAAGAGGAATTTTAACTTGCCTTTTACACTGACTTCAGTGTCCACTGACACATACCTGATGAAGGAAAATGACCTTGAATAGTTTGGAAAGTAGCTGAACAAAATTAGTCTTACTGCTAAGGGGTGAATGATGTTCAGTTGATTGAACATCTTGCATTAGAAGATAATACCTAACTTACATCTAGCATTAGAAGATAATTAAAATAAACTTCATATTGAACGACTTCATACTGATAAACGAAGCTGTTGAATATATATAGGCCTATGATGTGTTCAAACGATTAAAAATGTATTTATTTATTTATTTTAAAGGCTGTCAAATTTAACACGGGCACATGGCGCCCTCTGCTGGTGAACTTTTACTATTACAGTTTCTCAAGTGCAGCTCGCTTCCTGTTCCAAATCTAAAAAATTACTACAATCTACCACAAGAACTATTTTTGCACAAAAAAAAAGAAAAAAAAAATCCCATTAAAACGTTTTTAGAAAATAAATAATTCATTTATTCATCTTCAGAAAGCACCAAGCACACACGTATTCACCAATCCACCTACCAGCATTTTTTTGTAAGGTCGGAGGAAACCGGAGAACCCAGAAGAAACCTACACAGACACGGACAGAACAAGTGAGACACCACACAGACACTAACAAGAGCTCAGAATCAAACCCAGGGATCCTGGAGCTGTGAGGTAGCAACTATGCGCCCTGCACCACCACTAAACCCTCCTAAAATATATTAAATGTTTAAATCGGAGGGTACGGTGGCTTAGTGGTTAGTTTGTTTGTGTCACACCTCCAGGGTTGGGGGCTCGATTCCTGCCACCTTTTCCAAATTGTGTGTGAATGCGTGTGTGTGTGTGATTGTGCCCTGTGATGGGTTGGCACCCCGTCCAGGGTGTCCCCCTTTTCTTGCCCTGAGTTCCCTGGGATAGGCTCCAGGCTCCCCATGACCCTGTATAGGATAAGTGGTACAGAAAATGGATGGATGAATGGATTTTTAAATACTTCAATTACATACTTTATTTATATCTAAACCTTATATCAAAATGGCACATGCTGCTATGGAGATGCTCAACACCCCACCAAAATTTGAAGCATTAATGGCATCATGAATTTTACTTAGTACCAGGATATTAAAATACAAACTTAAATATAAACCCTCATAGAACTTGTAATGGTTTGAATGGGATTTGTATTGGTTTTAATGGAAACTGTAATGGTCCATGTGGGGTCTCTACTGGTAATTTGTTGCCTTCTACTGGTGGCATGTTATGTCTAGTGGATACCGTTAAGGACCAATAATGATAATGGTAATGATTTTAATGGTGGTGAGCTGATGGTTTGTAATGGTATCTGTAGTGGAAACCATTAGAATTTCTGTGATGGTTTCTATTGTTGTTGTTTTTTTTTGTTTTTTCAGCAGGGTTCCGATTAAATCCTTGATGCCTCTGCCAGGTAGTTAAGACTTGGCCATAGATCTTTCAGCAAAAAATGTTGATATAAAACAAACGAGGCTAAAATCAATAGTTTTAAACATGAGTCTCCTCATAATTTCAGCTCAATGTTCTATGAAAATTGATACCACAGCACTGTTGAGTTCTTGATTCTGATTGGTCAGAAGGTGTTGATTAATTTCCTATAACAGCACCTCTGTGTCGGATGAAAGGCAAATCACAGGTTTATATTAATGCTCCCGTTCTACAGAAGCGTTTCATAGTATCGTTCAACTAACACGGGGACTTTTATGGTGGACATAATCTGCAGTAGATCTACTGAGAAATGGATCAATAATGTGCTGTTATTTAACATGGAAAAATTGTATAATCACTGATATGGTGAAGTTTACTGTAAAGAGACGTTTGTTTCACATTTATGGAAGGAGTCTCCGGTGTCAGCGCTTTGTAACGGTAAGAAAGTCTTCAGGACAGAGTTTGTTTTCTGGTTTCTTTTTGCGTTATTAACTTCGAGAGAGAGAGAGAGAGAGAGAGAGAGAGAGAGAGAGAGAGAGAGAGAGAAGAGAAGGTTGTCGGAGACGTTCACGGACGTTCCACCACATAAAATGTAACTATAAATTGATTTTTTTTAAAAGTGACGTATTGTTGTTTAATAAATTAAAATATGTAATCAGTGGCACATCACTGTGGTATAATAAATACTTTGCACTGTGGTGCAATAAACACTTCAGATAGTAATGTTATTGAGAAATAATCAAATTCAGGGTGGTAACACTAACTGCTTTTCATTGAGACTCATTACACCATCCTGTCATTGATTATTGTCTTTGGTTATTATTATTATTATTATTAATTATTATTATTATTTGATGACAAGTACTTTATTCCTTACATTAATCTCGCCAGATATGTATGTGATGCTTGAGTCTATGGGTCAGCCCCATACAATCCGCCACTCACTATCCCACAATGCTTTGCGTGTTCCACAGCCTCTCCATCACCGGAAGTGACATTAACCGCGCTTCCTTTTTCTCCCACTGCCGGTGTCTCGTGCGTGCTCTCGCTGTAGCGCTTGGATTTATGCGTTAGCATTAAACACACCCAGGGCTTCATCATGTCTTACCCAAACGACGAAGAGGAAGTAAGATTTTATTATTTATATGTTTTTGTTTTTTTGGCTTACGCGCCGCCATCTTTTAATGAGAAATATAAATACGTGCCGTGCACTAGCTCTCAGTAAAGATAGCATTTTAGCCAGGGAGTCGTAATTTTTTTTTCCCCTTCCCGTATTCCGACAAGCCCCGCCTCTTCGCTAGGATTGGTTAGTAATTACCGGCACCGGCAATATGATTGGTGTAGTCAGTTGTATAGTCATTATTGTCCAATCAGAGAGCTGCTTTTATGGTTGACGCTACCAATCCCATTTTAAGAACCCGGGGTTTGCGGAATATGGGTGGGGAAGTAAATAACGTTAACAATATGGAGAGAATGTACCATTGACAGATAACGAGCATAATGAAAATATATAACTGCGCATTGAGCAAAGCATTTAGATTTACTGTTCAGTAACTTTTACTTGTTAAGTAAAAATATTAACATTCTGTATTAGCTAACCGTCGTAATGGCTAACGGTTAAGCACTGTGCAGGTTTGAATTCGTGTTAATCGTAAACTCGGATGTTTCTGCACGATGTAAGAATAATAAAGAATAATTATTCTCTCTCTTTCAGTATGAGCCATACAGCTACAGTGATTATGATCTTCATACAGGTGAGTGGCTAAACTTCACCTGTTCCTCTGATAATAAATGTTATTGTAAACAAAATGTGCATGAGGCCTGTACTTGGGGCTTCTCCACCATCTTGAAAACTTTTATATATATATATATATATATATATATATATATATATATATATATATATATATACACTTATGACAAACTCCACAATGTCAGGAAAAAAAAGGTGAAAATAAAAATATTACCAAGTTCCTGGAAAAGATTTCCAGTAATTGGGCTGTAGCGCCATTAAACCCTACCTGAAATCCTCTCGTGTCTGCAGGTGATCCCAAAGCGGATCTGGCGTTCGAGCGTCAGTATGAGCACCAGCAGACGTACCACGTCATCCCCGAGGTGATCAAGAACTTCCTGCAGTATTTCCACAAGACCATCTCTGACCTGATCGACCAGAAGGTGTACGAGCTGCAGGCCAACCGCGTCTCCAGCGAGAGCATCGAGCAGAAGATCTACGAGATCCAGGACGTCTACGAGAACAGGTAGAGTCAGCAACTTCTGGAAATCCTTTCAAGTCACTTTTTCCCATTTCTGTTATATTTGCATTTACTTTCAAGTTTAGGGTCATAATTCTGTTGCTTTCCTCATTTCACCAGGAGTTCCTTGTATCGTATTCGTAAATCATTTCTGACATTTTATTTGATTCACAGTTGGAATAAGCTTACAGATCGTTTTTTTAAGACGTCTCCATGGCCAGAGGCAGAAGCTATTGCCTCCTTGGTAGGAAACGGTGAGTTTTTATTTATTTATTTAAAAAAAAAAATTAAACTAGAGATGTATAGATTGATTGAATAATTTACACTAGAAGCAAGTAACGGTGGCTTTGCTATTTGATAGCTGATGATCCAGGTTATGGATCTAATGAACCATCTGTGTTTGTTTTTTTTTTTTAAATGCAGACGCTGTTTTCCTGATCCTCTATAAGGAGCTTTACTACCGACACATTTATGCCAAAGTCAGCGTAAGTACTTTGGAGTTCATTTTGCTGTGTGATGGACTTTAACCTGGATAGCAAATTGTATTTTTCTATTAATATTTGTGTCGTTTGGTTCTTTTAGGGCGGCCCAACACTCGATCAGAGATTTGAATCCTACTACAATTATTGCAACCTCTTCAACTACATCCTCAGTAAGTCCAAGACTTTTGTGTTTCATAATTTTGTGCGATCGTTAATTATTTAATTAAAGAAAGAAATAACTCTGGTTTATACTGATTTAGATGCTGATGGTCCTGCACCATTGGAGCTCCCCAACCAGTGGCTCTGGGACATTATTGATGAGTTCATCTACCAAGTAAGTCAAAAATGATCTATATCAACACGCTGCGTTCACACTCTCTAGCGAGTTCTCCTCTAAGAACTGAACAGGCCATGGCCTTGAACTGAGAGCAGACTGGTTTGAATGCAGATTGAGTGCATGTTTTCCCAAGATCTAAACCAGTTCTCTGAGTATATAACTAGTCCACCTTTAGCAGATTAGAGCAATCCTGTTAATGGTTGTTTGTACGATGTAGTATGATTAATGCCCAATAATCAATAAAAAATGATGGCACCTTCTCTAGTTCCAATCGTTCAGCCAGTACCGCTGCAAAACAGCCAAGAAGACTGAGGAGGAGATCGACTTCCTGAGGAACAACCCAAAGATCTGGAACGTACACAGTGTGCTGAATGTGCTGCACTCGCTGGTGGACAAGAGCAACATCAACCGCCAGCTGGAGGTCTACACCAGCGGAGGTGAGGACGGTGGGGCTGTCAGGACAAATTCCACAGAGATCAATGGTCAAACTGGTAATAAAGCATACCGTAGGCTATAGATGTAAACCATATTACTTAGATACTGTAGAAGTGATGCTGCAATCATAAAGACTGTCCTGTTCTCAGGACTCTTATTCATACACAGTTTGTTCATGTTGAACTTTACACTCTTTGACTTTATTCTTCTACACCTGTATACTGTAATAATCCCACGCTCTGGTGTCACCCAGACGAGTACAGGTTCCCTGTTGAGTCTGGCGTGTTCATTAGGGATCTAAATTTACATCTGGACTTAAAGTGCTATGCAAATAATTACTTAATTCAGTAATTGTAAGTCTCAGTGACTGGACTTGATCATTTTTAAAACTTTCTCGCAGTACATCGGCATTCCTTTTCTGCCGGTGGGATGGAAATGGACTCATCGCGTGTCTGTCATAAGAATAGTCAGGACACTGTTGGGTTTCTGTGTATAGAGTAATGGGACTGTTTAGCTGCTGGTGAACAGGGTGATGGGGAAATTGGAGGAGTGTGAGCCCCCTGCTGGGCAAACAACTCACACCTTTCCACAATAAAATTGGTACAAGGATAAAACATACAGCACAGTAATTATTTATTTTTTTATATTAAAAAAACAGTGTATACAACAGCCACAATAAAATTATAACATTTAAACCTAGTAGGCTAGGTTAAAAAAAGAAAGAAAGAAATACTTGTGAAAAACTTCAGATTCTTAGATCTGAGTGTCTACTTTCATATGGGCCATTAACCACTACTGTGAAGTGTGACATCACAAATAAGTTCAGCTTAACACGGACACCCCCACAACAGGTGCAAATTCCATTTTGTAAATGAGGTAAAAAGAGTTAAGATCTAGCTGAAGTCCACTGGATGAATTTATGAAGTCAGTCTTGACATATTACTACACAATTCAATAATCTCTATGTACTGGACAACTGTGTGTTATAGGAGACCCAGAGAGCGTGGCTGGAGAATATGGCCGTCACTCTCTGTATAAGATGCTGGGCTACTTCAGCTTAGTGGGCCTGCTGAGGCTGCACTCTTTGCTGGGGGATTACTACCAGGCCATCAAAGTTCTGGAGAACATCGAACTCAACAAGAAGGTAAAAGTTGTTCAGAGCGTATTCAGCTATGGTGTGTGTATCAGGTCAGAAAGACATGGTGGTTGACTATTACGTAACACTGATAATAATAAATCTGAATATTAATATTCAAAAATATTGGCTCCTCCCTAATTCAGGTCCTCATTTCTTTTTCTCATTTTGTTATTTAATAGCCTGAATACAAAATGCATTAATTTAGTTGTTTTGCATAGCGAAAAAAAGTGTAATGGTTTTCTACAAATTCTTGTAAATTTATTAAAAGTAATTCTTTTAAAAACCCTCAAATATTCAGATCCTTTGAGACTCAGAATTAAGCGAGTGTACAGTTTCCATCATCTTTCGGAGGTTTCTAAATGTGATCAGTTCAGTTGAGTGGACATGATTTGGGGGGGGGGGAATGCAATATAAAGCCACAAAGCTGACCGAATGTCAGAGCAAAAAACTGTCTGTAAATCTCAGAGACACAGATCTGGAGAACGGTTTCTTAAATGTAAGAAAAGGATCATTTTGTTGTAGTATTTCAGGGAAACACCTCATGTTGACTCAGCGGCCATTTCTTGACTTGCATTAGCGAATGGAATGAATGAATGTTATTTTTTAGAAATAATTTGACATTTTTTGCTGATTAAATTAAAAAAAAATAAAAAATGTAAAAAACCAGTTCTTGATGGTCGTCTCTTGTTAGGAAAATAAATTAGTCTTTATCCTGCCTTGTTTTTTCTTAAAATGCATATTAAAAATTCTCCTCTCTTCCACACAGAGCATGTACTCGCGTGTGCCCGAGTGCCAGATCACCACCTATTACTACGTGGGTTTTGCCTATCTGATGATGCGCCGCTACCAGGATGCCATCCGCGTCTTCGCCAACATCTTACTCTACATCCAGAGGACCAGGAACATGTTCCAGAGGTCGACATACAAATACGAGATGGTCAGTATACTTGTCTTTTAACGTGTTGAATATTTAATGTGCATCTTCAAGGTTAATGATGAACAGAGGATTGTTTTTACCGTTTGGTTTTAAAAATCCTTGAATATTAAACGCTCTTGGAAGTAAGTAATGTTGAAAATGTGTTGGATTGTGCCTCCAGATTAACAAGCAGAATGAGCAGATGCATGGGCTGCTGGCCATCGCGCTGACCATGTACCCCATGAGGATCGACGAGAGCATCCACACACAGCTCCGAGAGAAATACGGAGACAAGATGCTGCGCATGCAGAAGGGGTGAGACATGCACATATTTCAAAATATAATTTACAGCTGCATTGATAAACACAATGGATGCTCGGTCCGTTTTATGAGTGTGTTCATTGTTTCGTGCTGATCATTTCAGAGACCTGCAGGTGTTCGAGGAGCTGTTCAGCTTCGCCTGTCCCAAGTTCCTGTCGCCCGTCGTCCCCAACTACGACAACGTGCACCCGAATTACCATAAAGAACCATTCCAGCAGCAGCTCAAAGTGTTCGCTGAGGAAGTCCAGCAGCAGGCTCAGCTCTCCACCATCCGTAGGTGTGTCTTCACTTCGTCGGTACTCCAAATGTTTCACCCCAGAACATACACGTCATATTCTGGAAAGGAGCAATGTACTCAAAAGAGCACATTTGCTATATCGTCATGTATTTAAAAGCTTAGTATCTGATTTCTATCGATATGCTAATGACATGAGATCGCGTGCAGTCAGTTGGGTGGAACCCACACCAGTTGTGTTTTCTGAACACTGTACGTTTATTTAGCTAGAAATGGCTTTGTCTACAATATAAATCATTACATAGTGTGCGGTCGACACATAACTAATATTAGCTGGCCAAATTTAGAAAAGAGACTAACTTCTCCCAATGTACCAATGCAAATATTACTGTAAATCAAAACAGTAAATTTAATGTTGGCCTGGAAACAAGGGGGGTAGTTTATGACTGCCATGTTTGTCTCTTGTGTCATGAATTTAATTATGGAATTGCCTTCTACAAGAATTGTCCAGGTGATTCTGCCTTCCAAAAGCCTTTACGTAACAAATACCTAATTAGCCGTGTCCTGAATAGAGCACTGGGGTAGTTGTGATACTTTGAAATGCCCACAAAAATAATTTTGTGGATATTTATTACATTGTTCATATACACATGGTTCTGTTTGTTGCCTGCAGTTTCCTGAAGCTCTATACCACCATGCCCGTAGCCAAGCTGGCTGGATTTCTGGACATGTCCGAGCAGGAGTTCCGCATTCAGCTGCTCGTGTTCAAGCACAAGATGAAGAACCTGGTGTGGACCAGTGGCATCTCTGCACTGGACGGAGAGTTCCAGTCAGCCTCGGAGGTCGACTTCTACATCGACAAGGTGTGTGTGCATGCGCAAAGGATAGCAGACCTGCCAACCTTCACATATTCTGTGTAGGAGCTCCACATTTTAACATCAGAGAATGCTAGTATGAATAATCACTCAAATATGGCAAACATCAGATGGGCCAGTCGACATATGGGTTTCGACTGGGGGGGGGAAAGATTTATCTTTCATTTCTGTCTCTTGCCAGGACATGATCCACATTGCAGACACGAAGGTGGCCCGCCGATACGGAGACTTCTTTATTCGGCAGATCCACAAGTTTGAGGAAGTAAGCATGTTTTTTTTTTCTTTTTCTATTAAACACCTTTATTGATATGTCACTGTGGAATATAGTTTCATAGTTTCATGTTGTCTTGCCTGGACATGTCGCAGCACAAGGAGGGGAATGTGCGTGTTCAGTTTGCACACACACACACACACGCACTCAATTCTGAGTTTAATTTGAAGCTGTTTTTGAGCAATTCCTATTTTTGTTTGGACAGTATTGTTGACACCAAATGAAATGTGTCTGATCTGAAACAAATAAAACAAGCCACAATCAAATTTTTCATTTACCTAAAATCTGGTTACAGACAAGTCATAGTAAATGAAAGTCTGTAGAATCACCACAAAGGCATAACATGATGACATTAATTGCAGTTTAGCAATGACAAGAATCTACTCTATACCCTGAAGTTGTTCTATAATCAGATTTAAAACAAGTTGTACTAACTTCTCTATGCTTGTTTTTGTAGCTGAATCGCACCCTGAAGAAGATGTCCACATCTGGCACCTCTGGCTCCAGCAATGCCACATCGCGATCATAAGAGTGCTCACCGCAGTTTTTAAATTTTTTTTTAATTTTTATTATTTTTTTTTTTTTTTTTGCACTGCAGCTTCAGCAGAAGGTGCATTAACCCAACTCTGACATTTACTAAAAGATGAGCAGCCTACCTTTTCTCACGGATGGTGCAGATATGGTGTCTTTCATATTTTCCAACCTCCAGCATCAGGTTTCCAACTTGCACACATTCTAAGGCTTTTTTGTGTGGCTCTGGGGAAAAAAATAAAGTTGATGTGGTGAATATACCTGTTACCTCTTCTCTCCCCCATGTCCTATCCTTCATTTATGTTCTTACTTAAATGATTAGAGAAAGTTTTACAAGACTTGCGTGGAAACGGAATAGTCCTTGGCATTTCATCTGCAACCTGGAATTAATTTAATTTTATGAAGTTTACATACATTATCAATATCTATCAATATGATAGCGAATAGAAAAGCCCACAATACCCACAGTGCTCAAGGTAATGCCAATTTACAAATATTTACCGAGTTTTACATCAATCCAACTTTGTTGAGGATTTGGGAACCGGTTTTATACACAGAGAGCTACTTACCATGATCTCCAGTTACACCCTTGGAACACTAGAGATCACATGTGATCAACATCATTATGGATCCAAACCAACTCTGTTTGTGGCCGCCATTTCTAACCGAAATATGTCAAAGCATGAGTAACTTTGGTTAAATTTTTGGGTGTATAGCACTTTTAACAATGGATATTGTCACAAAGCAGTTTTGCAGAAATCCAGATGTAGATTTACATCACTAATGAACAAGCCAGAGGTCACAGTGGCAAGGAAAAACTCCCTGAGACGACATGAGGGAGAAATTAGGACTCCGAATGGAACCCATTCTCTTCTGGGTGACACCAGATAGTGGGATTATAAATCATTGCTCGTCTACAGTGTTGAAACAACGATCAGTTTGAGCGTATTGTGAATAACAGTTTTTATGATTACAGCAGCAATTCTTAGGTACAAGTCTACACTATACAGATAAGAATTTCCACAAAGAATTCTGGATATAAACTGTTTTTGGGGTGTGCAAATCTTTAGGGGATTTATTAAGAATCTAATTTCAACTGAAACATTTGTTGCATTTTATAATAGTACACTTTTATCCTGTATATTCAATGTAGACTTCATATAATATAACATACAGGCAGAAAATCTGAGATGGGAAACAATTTACTCTTATTTACTACATTTCGAAAATAAAATATAAACAAGTTATAAGGTGACTTCTTGGCATCAGATAGCTTCAAAGAAATAATTCCTAACAAATCTAAACCTTAACAGATGTAACTGTTACGCACTTTGTATGTATCAAATAATTTTATATTGTGACATCTAGCTGTTAGCATTCAACTTGTCTAACAAAAATAAAGCTGATTAGAACTGATGGTACAAACTAGTTGAATGCTAAAACTAGCTGTCAACGCAAACTTGATATATACAAATTAATTTTAAGCACATAGCAACAATTGTACTCAAACGCTAACGACTGTAGCTATTAGCATTCAACTAGTTTGTATCGTCAAAGATAATAGCATGCTAGCTAACTTTTGAGACGTTAGGAATAAAATTGTTCTTAGTTAGCCTTAGCTAATGTTTTCCCGCGGTCGTTGGGTCTTTAGTGAAAGTGGTGCAAAAATATAATATTAATAAATATCTGACATTGTCTATTTTGCATTGTTTCCCCGCTACCTTTCATTATTCGTACCGCTAGATGGCGCAACAAAACAATGCTATTGTCAATAGTGCGCTTTGGAGACATTTTGTTGATAATGAATTTGAAGGGATGTTTGGACCAGAGGTTAAATCAGTAAGGAAAGTGTTACAGGTGTGGCAAATTTGTAGCCCTTGTACCATCTTTTCTAACTGTTTATCAATCAGCTAACTAGTTATTGAGCCAACAGGACAAGTTTGCTCCGACTGAGTATAGTGGCGTGAAGTTTGTGGACACCTGATAATCACACCCATATGTGCTTGTTGAACATCCCATTTCAGCTGTAGTCCCCCCTTTGCCGTTATAATAACCTCCACTCTTCTGGGAAGGCTTTCCACTAGATTTTGGAGCATGGCTGTGGGGATTTGTGTCCATTCAGCCACAAGAGCATTAGTGAGGTCAGGCACTGATGTTGGGCGAGGAGGCCTGTGGTGCCGAATCAAGGTTCCAATTCATCCTGAAAGTGTTCAGCGGGGTTGAGGTCAGGGCTCTGTGCAGGGCACTCGCCTTCTTCCACCACGTCTTTATAAACCTCACTTTGTGCACAGGGGCATTGTTATAATGGAACGGGTTTGGGCCTCTTAGTTCCAGTGAAGGGAAATTGTAATTCTACAGCATACAAAGACATTCTAGAGAATTCTGTGCTTCCAACTTAGTGGCAACAGTTTGGGGAAGAACCTGTGCATGTCAGTGGCAGTGTCCACATACTTTTGACCATATCTATCTATCTATCTATCTATCTATATATATATATATATATATATATATATATATATATATATATATATATATATATATATATATATATATATAGCATAATAAAGCACTGAAGGCCCTTATTATTATGATGACTATTATTATTATTATTATTATTATTACTGGACCCAGAGCCTGTCCCTATTTTTTTTTTTTTCTAGAGCTGTTCTTTGTTAACTTGTGGATGAGTCCTGTTGGACTTTATTAGAAGAATATTGCTGTGACGTAAGGAAGAGTGAGACCATAAATAGTACAAGCAAGATTAAAATACTCAGAGCAATTTAGTGACATTTGGGTTACAACTTTGCCACTTAGGGATACTCATAAGACAGATGTTTTGCCTTAACGAGGTGAAAACGTCACGCCCTCTCTGTGGGCGTGGTTTAGAGCCGCTGGTTGTATCCGGTCTGCACCACTGACCTGTAGTACAGAGCGCGTGGACTGGTGGCAGCTTCACGCTTAGGACGTGAGCATCAGTCATCTCACCTCCGGATATGCCTTAACAACTTCTGACAAGAAAATATGTTGAGCAGAAAGTCGGAAATGTCTGGAAATGCCGTCGTGCCTGCGGCCGTGGACCGCGGCAGGGTGGCGGAGAGGCTGCGGGCGGCGTTTGCCGGGCTGCAAGAGCTGCGGCATTTGCGGGAGAAACAGGGCGACATGGTGCAGCGGGCGCTTCGCATGGACACGGAGAGTGAGCATGCGGGCAGTGATGTGTGTTTACACCAAAGTGACGGGGATACAAACAGAGCCGAGGAGCAGCAGCGACTGGAGGCAACGCTCACAGCCCTCAAACAGCAACTGGTAAGAAAAATAAATAAACAAACAAACAAAGTGGTGCTCTGGAGCACGAGCGTAAATTATAATTACGATTTGGAGAAATGTACTGTATAAAATGCACTATTATAGGCTTATAACGGCATGAAAACTTATATGCATGACTTATATGCAAACTAACCAGCTGTCCTTAAAAGATAACATGAGTGTCTTGAAGATCAGACAAAAGTAATTCTCAGGATTGAGATATATTTTGCTTAGCTTATTATAGACCCAAACCCAGAGCGCTTATTGGTGCGCCTGCGCAGCTGGGGGTGGTCATAAATCAAGGTTCATTCCAAGGGACAGGGCTGGAGGGTAGGGGGTTTTGGTGGGTGGTGTTTCCATCTCTGATCATTAACCCGCTTTAATTAGAATGGCCACAGACAAATGACCTCGGTTCCGTGACACACGTTTGACCCCATGCTGTAGTCTTAGTGCTGATCCAGCTCCTAACACACATAGGCTAATAGAGGTGGAAAATAGAATGCACATGACCTGATAAGAGCTAGAGCTGGATAAAAATAGCGACGGACTAGAAGATTGAGAAGCTCGTCTCTGGTGAACCGTTTGCACTTTAGGTGAACTCGTGTACTCTGTTGACTGGGAGAGGAACAGTAGCTCCCCAAGGTGGAATTCCTCCAGAGGATGTGGTTCTGCTCAGTGAACGGGGAACTTGTTTTACGCAACAGTGGCCCCCAATTAAAGGGATTGAACCGCATGGAAATAACACACGAGTCAAGTGGAAAAACATAAAGCTAGTTGGTCATGCATGTGGCGGGTTGACAAACTGGTAGATCTTGATACACAATGAACGTTGTATTGTACTTGGTATAAAATTACTCTTAGAGAAACTAAGAATTTTCACAATTTGTTTGCGTGTAAACGTCATGGCGTAGTGATGTAAAAAAATGTTAAGACGGGTTGCTTAAATGTGTTAATCAATTTAGGAACCTGTTTGTTTAGTTCTAATTTTTAGGTTAATCACACCCATATTTTGATTACAGGTAGTAAGGTGGTCATATAGCTTGCAGTATAATTTTTTCAAAGCCTCTCTCTAGTCAGACATCAGTAGATGGTTATGGAATTTTTGAGTCAGTATTTGGCATACAGTGTTGCCGTTCAGTATTTGTCTTGGTCTTGTAAGGCTTTGTGTTTAAGTGTACACAATGGTCTGTGTTTCTCCTCGGGAGAGATGAGTGAACCTTCAACATCGCACCCCCAGGTCATTCCTTGTCCTTGCATGGTTAATGGTCAACTACACTCCTTCATTCTTCTCTTTACCTCCTTCTTTCCTTCCCCCAAATGTCTTCTAACTGCAGGAGGTCCGTGTCATTCATTAAAGATCTTTATGAATCTGCCTCCATTGTTTTCTCATTTTCCTTTCTTAGTCAATAGAGCAGTTAAATGTACAGGACTTTGTATAGTCACATGCATGATTGAACTTTGTTTGCTTTCATAGAAAGGCCGTGCTAAGTGTCCCCCCCCCCCAATGCTAACTTTGATGTTTGGATATGTACAGGTGCATCTCAATAAATTAGAATGTCGTGGAAAAGTTCATTTATTTCAGTAATTCAACTCAAATTGTGAAACTCGTGTATTAAATAAATTCAATGCCACAGACTGAAATAGTTTAAGTCTTTGGTTCTTTTAATTGTGATGATTTTGGCTCACATTTAACAAAAACCCACCAATTCACTATCTCAACAAATTAGAATATGGTGACATGCCAATCAGGTAATCAACTCAAAACACTTGCAAAGGTTTCCTGAGCCTTCAAAATGGTCTCTCAGTTTGGTTCACTAGGTAAGCCACAAACATTCATTGCCAAAGAAGCTGGCTGTTCACAGAGTGCTGTATCCAAGCATGTTAACAGAAAGTTTAGTGGAAGGAAAAATTGTGGAAGAAAAAGATGCACAACCAACCGAGAGAACCGCAGCCTTATGAGGATTGTCAAGCAAAATCGATTCAAGAATTTGAGTGAACTTCACAAGGAATGGACTGAGGCTGGGGTCAAGGCATCAAGAGCCACCACACACAGATGTGCCAAGGAATTTGGCTACAGTTGTCGTATTCCTCTTGTTAAGCCAATCCTGAACCACAGACAACGGAGGCGTCTTACCTGGGCTAACGAGAAGAAGAACTGGACTGTTGACCAGTGGTCCAATATCCTCTTTTCAGATGAGACCAAGTTTTGTATTTCATTTGGAAACCAAGGTCCTAGAGTCTGGAGGAAGTGTGGAGAAGCTCATAGCCCAAGTTGCTTGGAGTCCAGTGTTCAGTTTCCACAGTCTGTGATGATTTGGGGTGCAATGTCATCTGCTGGTGTTGGTCCATTGTGTTTTTTGAAAACAAAAGTCACTGCACCCGTTTACCAAGAAATTTTGGAGCACTTCATGCTTCCTTCAGCTGACCAGCATTTTGAAGATGCTGATTTCATTTTCCAGCAGGATTTGGCACCTGCCCACTCTGCCAAAAGCACCAAAAGTTGGTTAAATGACCATGGTGTTGGTGTGCTTGACTGGCCAGCAAACTCACCACACCTGAACCCCATAGAGAATCTATGGGGTATTGTCAAGAGGAAAATGAGAAACAAGAGACCAAAAAATGCAGATGAGCTGAAGGCCACTGTCAAAGAAACCTGGGCTTCCATACCACCTCAGCAGTGCCACAAACTGATCACCTCCATGCCACGCCGAATTGAGGCAGCAATTAAAGCAAAAGGAGCCCCTACCAAGTATTGAGTACATGTACAGTAAATGAACATACTTTCCAGAAGGCCAACAATTCACTAAAAATGTTTTTTTATTGGTCTTATTAAGTATTCTAATTTGTTGAGATAGTGAATTGGTGGGTTTTTGTTAAATGTGAGCCAAAATCATCACAATTAAAAGAACCAAAGACTTAAACTACTTCAGTCTGTGTGCATTGAATTTATTTTATACACGAGTTTCACAATTTGAGTTGAATTACTGAAATAAATGAACTTTTCCACTACATTCTAATTTATTGAGATGCACCTGTATATAGAAAGCTCATGGGTCATTCAGATAAACAAATTCATTAATAATAATTAAAAAAAACAAAAAAAACAGGAGCAACTACAGTGTCTCCATTTCGATCCTGAGCTCGAGTCACTGTCTGTGCAGAGTTTCACATATTCTCCTTGTGTTTGTGTGGGTTTCCTCTGGGTTCTCTGGTTTCATCCAGCCTCTCAAAAACATACTGGTAGAACTCTAAATTGCCCCCAGGTGTGAATATGTATGTGTGCGCGCGCATGTGCGTGTGCGCATGCATGCGATGTACTAGCATCCAATTCAGGGTGTATTCCCACTCTGTGCCCAACTCTGCCTTCCCAGGATAGGGTCCAGAACCACCAGAACACAGACCAGGATAATGTGTTTACTGAACATGAATAAATAAAAAAACAGATTTCATTTAGTGTTCATTATCATAAAACAAAATAATCATACTCAGAATTGAGCTGTTTTGGACTTTTAAACAAACCTGTCACATCTGTGCTAACCAGCATACACTTTGCTTGTAGACCCGTCTACGCAGGCAAGACGTTGGACTTAAAACACATCTTCAGCAGCTGGACCAGCAGATCAGTGAGCTTAAACTGGATGCTTGTAAAGCTTCTGCTGAACACCTGGAGAGCGACAGCCGGCCCAGTTCAGGTGAGCAGACAGACTGAAAAAGCAAGTACAATATATATCTCATTAATCCTCACACGCATGCCTTCAAATGCTCATTACAAGCATATAACTAGTAGCGCAAGTGAAATATTTATTTATTAATACTAATAATTTACTAATAATGGACATGTCTTCTCTTAGGATTTTTCGAGCTCAGTGATGGTGGTTTGGGCTCTTTGTCGAACTCCTGCACATCTGTCTACAGTGAATGTCTCTCAGCTTCGTCTCAAGCGAGCCTCCTTCCACTGTCCTCGGGCTTCTCAGCTGCCCATGGCCGTAACGCCCACTTGCAGGCTGATGTGTGCCGTAGACGCTCTGCAGACGAGACTACGGCTCAGCCGGACATTCCACGAGGCCTGGGTGTACGTCTGGGTAGCAGCGGAATACGCACAGGTTCCATCAGCTCAGAGAGAGCCAGACAAAGGCCTGTCTCAACAGGTGAGTATGAACATTGGATGGTTAATCATTATAGATTTCTAAAATGGTTTTAGTCAAACCCTTTTCTGAAATGGAAACTATCTGTTGTAGGGTTTCCCCAGAGATACAAACCAAAGAACCTTTAGGTTGCTAGATTAAATTTTTTATTCTAAGAATGTAATTTTTGTTTGGTTTTTCCAGGTGATCTTGATAGAGTGATCAACCATGGCTTTGGCTACTATAACCCTGTTGATGTTAAAACCTCCACCCTCTCCAGTAAGTCCTGTGACCCCACCGTGGATCCCAAATATCAGAGCAACCTTGTATCCCGAAATGGTAGTGAAGTGTACTGCTACCCAAGCCCCCTGCACGCTGTAGCCCTCCAGAGCCCTATCTTCTCTCTCAGTGGAGATAAGGGAGGGCCTGTGACCACAGATGCCCAGGAGAAACACAGCAAAGTGGGACTTTCTAAGGATACACTTCCCAAGCAAGAGCCAAGTGGCCCCGAACCTGAAGGTTATATCATCAAACTGCTCCAGCACAGCTCAAATAAGATCAGCCTCCAGAGTGAGTTGGGTGTGGAAAAAGGCCTGATTCCAAGTAATGCTGCTCAAGATCATGGGCTTTTTGGGTTCAGAATGAAGCAAGTGAATGATGACAGAGTGCAAGGATCCCTCCACTGGAAAAAGTCCACCGAGAATCCAGTGAAGGATGGAAAGAAATCTCCACCAAGACCTGCTAACAAAGAGCAAACAAACCTGAATAGCATTAGGGCAGAAGAATATAGACAAATGTGTCTTGTCCAGTATTCAGCAAGTACAAGGAATCAAAAACCAACTGCAGTGACGGGTCAAGAGAAAGTGGATGAAACTAAGCCTAGGGATCGGTTTGACCAGGGGAATGGCTTTGAGGATGCATCAACAGTTGCAAAGGCTCCTGAGAGGAGACCTAGCATTACCGTCCCCAATGAGGAGAATAAAAGCAGAGATGGAGGTAGCACTCATGCAGCTAAATCTGAGTTTGTTTGTGCCCAGTTTGTGCCTGCAGGGTCTCAAAGGGTGAAGGTGCGTCAGGCAGACAAAAAGACAAAGGCCGTGAAGCTGCGGAAGAAGGGTCATGAGAAACCGACAAGTAAGAAGCACCATCTGAAGCACTCATCTCGAGAGCATGAAAAGGATAAAGGATATAGCACTAAAACACGTGGCGATAGAAATCCAAAGCAATTCAGTGCAGAGAGGGAGTGGCTCGATGCTCCCCTTATGGAGCCCAGACTTCGTTCTTGCTCAGAGTCCAGTCTTTTGGGGCCTGGAAATCCCTGTGGCACTCATCTTCAGTCATATCGGCAACAGAAACATGCCTCCAAATCCAACAAACTCCCAAAGGCTCAGTTCCCAGACTTGGAGAACCTATCCCGAAAGAGGCAGAGCTCTCAAAAATGGTCCTATGCTTCAGAGGTTCAGGTTCCACTTGCTCCCCTAACCCACTACCAGAGGTCCGGGGAGGTGCCTATTCACAGAGTCTCACAAAAGCCAGGAATGGTGCGAAGTGTGAGCATGAGACCTCGCTCAGGTCACTGGGGTGGTCTTCCTTGTCCACTCCAGCCCTCTTTGTCCTCTTCTTCTTACTTTAGCAATCTGAACATGAAATACCCCCCTGCACCTCTATCTACCCACTACCCTCCCAGGTGTGAGTCGGAATACTCGGCCGAGTGTGCCTCTCTCTTCCACTCCACCATCGTGGAGAGCAGCGAGGGAGAGCTGAGTGACTACACCACCAACCGCTTCGGAGACAGCGAGTCTAGCCAGGAGTTTCAAACCGGTTCTGACTCAGACAGCAGCCTGTCGCTGGACGAAGATGATCTGTATGAGGAAGATGAGGATGAAGGAGGACTGGTGTGGGCTGAGGCTACTGTGGGCCCCACAGCCAACGGGCCGTCTGTCCAACAGCACCTTCGTCCTGAACCAGCGTCATGTCGCATAAAAGCATCCAGAGCACTGAAAAAGAAGATCCGTCGCTTTCAACCAGCCTCACTTAAAGTCATGACTCTGGTATAGTCCTCGAGCTTCCTTCCACTGGTCAGAAGTTTACAGTAGTTCATATTGTCCATGCAAGTTTTTGGGAAAGAGACTGATATTATGCAAAGCACTCCATTTTTAAGACAAATTTCCATTTACCTATTATTTAGCCAAAGTGTGAAATGTTGTTTATGTCTGAGCTGATGTAACTGCTTCTAAGATTCTACCCATTCACCAAAGACTACTCTTATTGCCCATTGAAGACAAAAAATAAAAAAAATGAAGCACCAAACACATTTTCTTTTTAAAATGGCATTTACAACCTGTATATTGTAAATATTCTGTTGATGTTTGTTTTTGCATATTCAAAATCACAAAAAAAAGTAACCTAGTAAGAAGATACCTTGTATTTTATTTCTTAAAAGCCATTTTCGTGTGTGTAATTATTTGTCACATGTGATTTTTTGCTATGCATCTTAATCTCCTTGCAAAATAAACGCTATTTAATGTTCAAATGACTCTAGACATTCTTGTTCATTGGGAGGGAGACCTGATTAGGCATTGATCAATCAGAAACTCATTTGAAGACTAATGAAGCACAAGTGTGAGAAACAAGATGTATACAAGCCAGACTACATTGTAAAAGTTTACCTTGGCAGAATGACAGAAGAGTATCAGCAGGAGTGGACAAATCATAAAATCACTAGCAAGCTCACTGAGCAAGTGGAAGCTCTAATAAGCTGCCCAGTCCCATGTACCATTTACAAAAGTACTAGCTAATGCAAGATCACATACAGCCAGCTAGTAAGCTAGTTAAATGTGTTAATTTAGGCTTATCCTCTATAGATTTATGTTGTTTATGTTGTAGAACATCAACAAAAAGTCATCAAGTCAGTGACAAACAGTTCAGCTACAAGTTGGATTTGAGTCTGGCTAGTGTCTTTATAGTATAGGCTAGGTTTTATAGGTTTTATAGTTCTCAGTCATCTGTGCTTGCTGATTTATCCACATTGTAAAAAATATTGTACTGTCACCCAGATCGTGGTGGGATTCAGAAGCACGCACTATGGTTATAGCATTTTTTGTCAATACATACTAAATAAAAATGCTTGTTT
Source organism: Cranoglanis bouderius (assembly GCA_023630585.1). Classification (NCBI taxonomy): domain Eukaryota; kingdom Metazoa; phylum Chordata; class Actinopteri; order Siluriformes; family Cranoglanididae; genus Cranoglanis; species Cranoglanis bouderius. The sequence continues at coordinate 14,375,906 of CM042546.1, forward strand.
TTTAAAAAAAATAAAAAATAAAAAAATTAAATTTACAGAAGTTGATAAGGAGTAGGGTTTATTTTCGTTCTCTGGATGTTGAACCTACTTGTCCACCAGGCAACTATGAATAAAAAAAAACTAGTCACCCGGACACAAAATCTGATTATCCTGCATGCCTGGGCTAGTGAATTGTTCCAGATAGAATACGTATGTCTGCAAAATGTGTGCAATTTATGTCTCATCAACATTGTTTGCTAATTGGGAAGATGTCTGCATAAATTCAGTATAATGGATGATTCAAACACACTCAACCCATGTGATTCAAATTTAAATTCAGCTTAACTTCCCTTCATGCAACTTTAATTAATATAACCTACTTTTGTGGGGCTTCATTTAGGCGGCGACATACAACTGACTATAATTAACTATTGAATACAGATTCCAACTTGTCTAAAGCTATAAAAAAAAAAAAGTGGAATATGAGCATCCTTTAACAGTGCCAACATCATCTCAGTCAATTATGGTTGGTTAGATGTTGGCCAGATGTGTGTGTGTGTGTGTGTGTGTGTGTGTGTGTGTGTGTGTGTGTGTGTGTGTGTGTGTGTGTGTGTGTGTGTGTGTGTGTGTGTGTGTGTGTGTGTTTATCTGGGATGGAGAGAAAACAAAAGCATAAGGAGGATGGGAATCGCTAATATGTTCACAATTATAGTGCTTTTGAGCCCTTTCTATAAACACATGCACACAGATGGAGCCCACATGATCTCTTGGGCCCCTTTTCATCTCTGTCAGACAGGGTTTTAAGAGGATTAAGAACTGTGACACACACTGTCTCAAAATTTCATCAACTTTTACTTACAAGCTACAGGTCTACATGATCCTCTCCTCATGGCTACAGACAGTGCAATAAGTCAATTCCCCACCCATAAAGGATCATTGTAAACACTAAAATTGCTAAAAAGGAATTTAATAAAGCTGTGGGAAGAATGATATAATGAACTTGGTATGTTTAGATTTATACATCAGTTTGCAGGTGGATGGATCGTTTGGGGAAAAAATGATACCTAATCTCTGGAAGAATGATCCACTAATTTCTTTTTTTTTTTTCTTTTTTTTGGCGAATTAATTAGCTACAGAAACAACAACAACAACAACAATTTATTATATACAACAGTCCTTGTAATTCCATAAAACCAGATGCTGGGAAACACATGAATCAAATTCCTTCTAACTGAAATTTTATTTGGCCATTATAATTATTTCTGATTCCGATTCTCTGAGGCTGTCTAGTCCAATTTTACGGTTTCAAATAAAGCTAAAAACAGTGCAGCCTCTTTTTGTGCATCAGTGAAAACAAATACAAGACTTCAAAGATGCTTTTCATGTTCCACACCGTCGCATGCTCGTTTTTATCGGTCATATGACGTTTCAGTTGTGACCCACCCTGTCTGGCTACAGCGACCCTTGACACTGTTGAGAAAGGGGATTAGAAATGGGCCGAATCTGAGGAACAACAACAAATGGGCTAGTAGGGAAAAGGGCAGAAAAATGAAGGAGAATGAGGGCACGGAGGGGAGGAAGGGTCCAGCTGTGTTTCTTTGAAGCATGCTTGAGGCCAGTAGACTTGACCTTGCTTGTGGCTGGATTGTCTCACATACATCATTATCACATGCGCTCTGAACTCTTTCGCCTCTTTTGATTTGTGTTGTATCACAGCTCTGGTGAATACTGCTCTAATGTTCTAATGTTTAATTGTTGATATGGCCAAGTTTTCTGTGAGACATTTATTTATCATGTATGGAAGGAGTCTCCAGTATCAGTGCTCAGTAAGTCTTCCATCATTGGAGAGTCTTTAGGACAAAGACAAAATAATCTGATGGGGGAACGACTGCTTACAGCTGCTATAACATAAGTGATAACAAGGAATAACTTCAGTCGCAGACATTCCACAACATGAAACGTAACAAAAAACGGAAACAAATTATGATGTGTCATTCTTTAGTAAATAAAAAAATTGTAATTGTTTGGCAAATTGCTGCAGTGTAAGAGGAATAAAACATTAACATGCTGTTAATGTACCAAAAGAAAATAATCCACTTTGGGTTTGTAATAGTTGAGCTACATCACACCATCGCATGGTTGATTATTTTGGAAAGGATGTCCATATTTCAGGATAACCATAATTTTCATAATTCTGGCTTTGGGCTTTCATTGACCTGCTGAAGTACAGGTGTTTGAGACACTTTAGGCATTGTTCACATGAGTGATTCAATCACATGATTCTATGATTCCTTGAGCTGATTCAGTGAGTGCTGACCAATGAGATGAAAATATGGAGTTCAAAATAACCCCCCCGAACCCTTCAGCTGTTTAAAAAATAAACCAGAATACCATGATCCAAGGTTTAATGAATGGAAAGATAGAGTAGGAATGTGGTGGATTATTTCCCCATGAATTATATTCACCTATCTCTGCAGATGCTTGACAGATGTGATCTGCACCAATGGCATGTGAATGGACTGGAGGATGTATACTAATAAGCAAAGACATTCCACATGTGATGAAAATTTGTCCAAATATCTTGGAGCATTCATACTTACAAGCTACTAAATACAGGTTTAGCATTATTTCTTAATGCTGTCAAGTTGTCAGAACACAAAACGGTTGCAACACCCATATTAATAGTCTGTGGGCTTTTTCGGCCTATAGACAATGAAAAGGGCTTGAGAGGACATGTGTGAATGTCAACTGACAGTGGAGTCCTACTAGTACATGCACAGGCATGCAAACAACAAACCTGAAAAACATTTCTAAGAAATACAGATGTCAAGCCCAAAAGAGTGAACGTAGACTTTCTATCAAATTTGGGATCATCATAGATATCAAGTTAAAAACAGGAAATGTAAAATCACCCCTCCAAAAAAAATTATCGTTGATATGAAGTTTTCTGAAAGAGAATGTTTATTTAATATTAATAGAAGGAGTCTCCAGTATCACGCCTGGTAACAGTCTGTATGTTTTCCACCAAGGGAAAGTCTTCAGGAAGACGACTTTCTGCACATTGTAGTTTTTCACTAACAAAACAGTCAGCATTTTTTGTCTTATTAACTTAAAGAGAGGAAAAAATAAAGGCAGGTGAAAGAACGACTGTTTATAGCTATTGTAATATTAGTCATAGCAAGAAGCTTGTCTTGTGGATGTTCCACAACATTAAATGTAACTATAAATGTATATAAAAAAAAAAGTATGCGTGTACGTGTCGTTCATTAATAAATAAAAGATTGTAATTGGCAAATTGCCAATAAAACAATGCATTTTTTTGTTTGTTTGGTGGTGACAGATAACGCTGCATGATGTGCTAAAGGAATTATCTGCATTGTGTACACAAATGGTTCATGCAGACAATATGGTGGCTCAATCCCACAATGCAGCGTTGATTTCTAAGGCCCGTGGCTTAGCCCGGTGCTGAGCAGCTTTCACTCACACCTACTCAAGACTAATTCCTGTTATATGTAATATAGTCAGATGGGAGAAAGAGAAAGAGAAAACAGCACAACAGCAGCTACCCAGCAGTGGTGCTAATTGAAGCAGTATTTGGGTAGGTGAAAAGGAGAGAGGGATCGGGGGAGGTTGGATAAGCTCTAGGGTTTCCATTTAGGATGAGGTAATCCCCAACCAAATGGCAGCCCTTTAGGCTGTGTCACAAATCACCGAGTTATTGCTCAGACAGGGATGCCATCTACACCAACACCTTCTTTGTGTGTGTGTGTGTGTGTGTGTGTGCGCGTCTTTGTCTACTTCTCTCTGAATACATTCAGTGCACTTTCTTCATAGATTGTTATGTCTATGATTGATTCTTGTTTTGTTTTTACATTTTGATAGGAACCAAATGTCCCCATAAGGATAGGAATCACATGAATGTGTAGGACAGTTTTGACCTTAAAAAAACCCAAAAAACCCCCAAATATTTAAAAGCCTGAAAGAGCCAAAAGGTCATAAGACAAAAGTGTGTGTGTGTGAGAGAGTGTGTGTAGAGTGTCTGTAGAGAGAGCGTGAAGTGAGACATGGCTTTAACTTGATTGAGAGTAAAGGCCCAGGAAGATCCTTGTCACCCTGATGAGAAAAGCTTTTTACGCAGATGTACTCTAAAAAAACGGGACTTCCTCAACACAGATGAAACAACACACACACACACACACACACACACACACACACACACACACACACACACACACACGAAGTACTTCATTTTCTTCTTCCCATGCTCTTTAGGAAATTCCGATCATGCACTTGAACACGTGACTAGGGGTGAATGCGTTCAGGTAACAGGGTTGAGTGAATATTGTGGAACGTAAACGTACATTTTTAATAATGTATAATGGAGTACTCATGGAAAAGGATGTCTCAAGCATGAGATGTTAAATGGATTCACACAATGTAAAAATAACACTTTTTGAAATATTTTATTGATTACATTTCAAAGCAAAGTGTAGTTATCCTAGGCAAAAATGCTGTTTTCTATGTACTCTAGACTAGAGGTTTTTTTTTTTTTTAAATAAATGTTTTAAGTTATTTATTTGAAACCTGCACATAGGGTGCTGTTTAATATGTCGTTTACCCTTACATCAGTGGGACACAAATGGTACCCCAGTTGTAGAATCACCCATATTAAAGGGGTGGAAATGTGCCTCATGATCCAGCTTTCAGAGATAGTTCAATAATCAGTCCCTCCACGATTTTTCCATCACAGAAATGAACGCAAAATCAAGAAAAATCCGTAATAATCGGAGGAGCTTGCAATTTTTCAAAATTACCGTGGATTATCCGCAGGTTTGGGCCAAGGCACGTCATGTGACATCATCACGACGCGCATTCAGCCAAAACCCTCTTCGATTCACATGCGTCGAACATGAGTACAGCTAAAAGGTCTCATTTACTAACAAACATCATTGAAAGACCGTGCAAAACGGAAAAAAAAAATTCATGCACTTGTAATTTTGCCAGCTCGAGTAGTTTTCGGCAAAAAAGCCCCAAAATAAATGTTTTTGAAAAAAAGCCACTGCAAAATCAAGCATTTTCGGACGCAACAGTCACCAAAAAAAAAACCAAAACCTCTGTTAAATCCTGTATGGACTGAATAAAACCGGATTATAGGACAGGTGTGAAAGATTTCAGGGCCTCTTCCTTGATTAACTCAGCTAATGAGTCACTTGTCTCAGAGAATGCACTTCTATTGTTGATTGTGGTGTTGTAGACCTCCAGTGTTTCTCAGTTCAGTGAAAGGCTTTCTGTTCTATGTTTTTTTTCTTCTTCTTTCATTTCTTTTTCTTTTTGTGTTGTTGTAGAGAACATTTTCTGTGATGCGACAGTGGTTGGTCTTCTCTTGTGCATGTGCAACGATGTGAATGATTGTGCATATTTGAAACTTTAGAAAATAAAGGAGTTAAGACAAGACCCCGCAGGTACAGTAGTAATGACAAGTTTCGTCGATGATTAAAAATATAATTTCACATACCGCAAATCAGAAATGCGTGGGCACCACTGTGAACTTCTTTCCTATGCAAAGACTGAGAAAAAAAAGAAGGTAAATATATCTCCCTTTTCCAGTGCATGGATAGATTTTGGCTAGTTTCAGGTTATTTGTGTGGTTTTGAGAAATTGTGGAGACCAGGCAACACTACAGAGCACTAAAGTTATCTTTTCTGCCTAATTGTGCTTCTATGAGGATTAGACAGCTTGTGAAGAGGAGGGAAGTGACTCTTCCTCCTTCTGCATACTGTACGTATGAATAGAGACACGCAAAACCCCTATATTCATGAATATGAATGGAGTTAGGTCTCTAGAGTAAGCTTCAACAGATTTAAGAAGAGCCATTTCATACTAACTCGTCCCCTTGGGTGTAGAAATTATGTGCGCAGGACAGTAATACCGAAGCCCTAAGGCCCATCACCCGTCTCAGTACACATCCTGATTGCTGGTGCTTAATCCTCTCTTTCACCCTTTATTTACACCACATTGTCCACAGAACCGTTCTATGCTGTGGTCGGGTTGTCTAAATACGCAGACAGCACACACAGACGCACTTGCATACACAAACACATTAACTGAAGCCTTGTGTGTCACGAAGATGGTGCAGTGTGGAAAACAAGATGGAGTGAAGGCTATGAAATCACATGCATGGAGCCACATAATAAATTCGCTTGACATCCAGCATAAAAGCATGTCTCTTTTGAACTGGTGCAGCTTATCAGCAAAAAATAAGTTAAAGAATCAGGTCCATCCTAGATAACAATTGGGTTTAAAGAGGGATATGTTTTCTTGTTGCTTTTTATATAATGTTTGAAAATGTTCCTTTTGTTGTTGTTATATAAATGATAATGGAAATTCCCATGCATAAGGAATAAAACACGTAGAATAAAACCAAAGAGGCCAATGTTTATGTTAATTAAAGAACGACACACCATACCTTTTTATTATTATTCATTTATATTTACATTTAATGTTGTGGAAGATCCATGAAGCAAGTTGGTTCCTGTTATCCTTTATGTTATAGTAACTATAAACAGTTGTTCCTTCACCAGCCACTTTATTCTCTCTGTCTTGAAGTTAATAAGACCAAAAATGCAGCTTGTAGTTACCAAGAACTCTCCCGTATTGGAAAACATCAAGTTACTGCTTTATCTCTGGCTGATACAAAGCGCTGACACCGGAGACTCCTTCCAGCAATGCTCATCAATGTCTCCTTGTAGAAAAAAAAAAAAATCACCATATCTAGATTACACATACATTAGAAACAGCATGTTAATATAAACATTGCAGCTGGGACTGCTGTCAGAGCTGCTGTTACGGAAAATCTAACACCACCTTCGGACCAGAATCAAGCATTCAACAGTACTGTGGTTTAACGTTAGTTTATTGTCTGGCTAGAAAGCAAACTATTCCTACATCAGATGTTTTTAGAACAGTGACTGACTTTTTCGAATGTTAATTTTAATTTTATTAGAACCATTATTACATTCTAATAATGTTCTCTGTAAACTGGGATTTGAGCATAGATGCACTAACAATGTCAAAAGGCAGAACATATGCTTCCTTAAAGTCAACATCTGGTATGTTGAACTCTACCAAGGTCTGAAGTTCAGGAAGTGTTTCCTAAAGCTCTTAGAACTGGACAGGAAGCACTGAATAGCCAGCAGATGTTCAAGCTGCTTTCAGTCCTATTACAAACCCCACAGGAAATGGCTTAAGCAACCTGCCCAATTCTTATGCCAATGTTAATCACAAAGGATTAAAGATTAGGATCCAAGATAATCTTTTAAATCTGTGGCTCGTCTGTGAGATCCGAGCATGTAATAGTTAGTGATATGACCTGTACTTTCACAGTAGTAGTGAAGCCAAGCATAAATATTTAATTTAGTAGTTTTGTGCTTTTATCTATCATACAGCTGAGTGCCAAAGTTTGAATCCACCATGACTGTTGAATGGAAAAAAAGAGGAAAAATGTAACTCTGTTTCACAATTTATCTACAAAAAAAGCTGTGGAAAACATGAATAGTGAAAATACCCTACGACAAGACAAGACAAAATCAGCCATTTTCCAGACCCGACTTGTAGGAACCTTGCAGAGTTATAACATACAGTATCTCAAGAAGAATTTGCAAGCAACCTGCAGGAGATTAAACTTTTGAACTTATGTACTTTTGAATATTTTTTATAGCAATTTCTAATTGCTATTACATTAATTTTTTTCATCACTATGTTTTAAAGGGTGTGGCAACTTTTCCACTCAGCTGTCTGTAGCTATAATGTGAAAAATCCAAAATAATAATAATAATAATAATAATAATAATCTGAGGTTTATATAACGCTTCCAAATAAGTCTTATCTTCATCCGCCTTTGGAAGTAAAAGATAAGCGCCAGTTCTACTGTCTGAAGAGATGGAAGAGGTGTTCTAACGTTTGTCAGATGAAAGCCTGAGTTGAGAAGCAGATGGTCCTCCATCAAAAACCCAGAAAGGTTGTAAGATAACAGCTGAGCAGGCGACCAGAACGTCACGATCTGTCAGAGCTGCTGTGGAGTAAAGTTCACAAGATGTTCCTTGGGCTTTAGAAACACAGAAAGGAAGAATCATCAGGGTATCCTGAGGATTTATACCAGGATATCCATCCAGGACAAATGTTAATGGCTGATGATTAAGGTTTCTGGGAAAGATGGAGGAGTTAATTTGATGATTCATTTAACCAGGATATCACCCTCAAATGTTTGAGCAGGATATCCAACTGGTGGATTTTTAAGTCTCAAAGCTTTATTTCAGAGGCCACAATTATGCATTCCAGACTAATGACTTCTTTATAAATGACTGCATTTCTGTACACACTGTTCTACTTAGCCCCCCCACCCATGCAGCTGCTGATACGCTGTTTCGCTATCTCTTCTCACTAACGCTTTTATAACTTTGAAGTCAGTCACTTCCTAGGGCAACCTTCGGTTTATTGACGTTTCAGCACTTTAAGGTTGCACCAACAACATGCCCCTCACTCTCAGCAGGGAATGCCTTTTTATCTTTCCAACCCAGCTACTCCAATCAGACACCTCATTCTCCTGCCTTTCTTTATCACACCATTTATATGTGAGACACATTTGCTCTAATATGTGGTCATAAAGTGACTCGAATTGCAGTTAGAGCACCTAACTAAGTCTGGAGTTGGTTTCAGAATAGAGTCTGAAGTCCGTGAGCTGTGAAAATGGTCTTGATTGAGTCAAGTCTGGATGGAAAAGATGACATAAATACAAGGTGCTGGTTCTAGAGTTGGGGTCCAATCTCAAACTTTTTCAACAAAAGAGCCAATTGTATTAAAATCCCACTATCTGGTGTCATCCAGAAGAGGATGGGTTCCATTTTGAGTCTGGTTCCTCTCAATGTTTCTTCCTCATGTAGTTGTTTGTTTTTTGCCTCTGTTGCCTCTGGCTTGCTCTTCAGGGATCTAAGGGGCTGTTTCCACAACAATGTTTTCAACTAAAAATGGAAAGCATTTTATGTGTTTTGGCTGTTCGTTTACACGACAATGGCGTTTTGGGGCCCTGAAAACGCAAACTTTTGAAAACGGGTTTCAAAGTGCAAGTTTTTGAAAATGATACCGTTATCGTCTTCGTGTAAACGTACAAAAACGTGAATTTGTGAAAACGATGAAGTCATGTGCACATGTATTACGTGTTCAGTCTATAGGCACGCGCGTGAGTACTTCAAAATTGCAACGGCGGACTACAGGACTGTGTTTGTGCTGCTCGAGATTTTGAGTTTATTGACGCTTCTCCAGCAAAGTGTAGATTCACTGCATCACTACTACGACCAGCGGAGATGCATTTGTTACATACGCCAAATTATTAACCCACATCTACGCCGACAAGGGGTATTCAAAAGGCGTGTTTAGGTAAGACCTGGCAGGACAAGTAGTTGGTGGGAGAAGTTTATCGATGGCGTTGTTGCCGAGCGTGAATGGAAGGAAAGTTTCCGCATGTCAAAAGCCTCCGCATACTGGCCTGGCGTGCAGAATACAGCGTTTTTAGTCGTTTTCGCGGATCCGTGTGAACGGGGATCGTTTTGACAACGTTGTCGTCTGTACACGAAACTTTTAAAAAACGCAAAGTATAAACACTGTCTAAAGGACTTTGTGTTGTGTTGTGTATAGATGATGAAGAATCTGACTGTGGAACATTCATGTCTTTGATGAAAGATTGAAAGATAACCTCCACAGTTATTATTTTTACTCTGCATTAGGGAACTCTCCTCTGACAAGTAACTAGAGTTAATTTGGTGGCTGTGATATTAAAAAAAATGTGAATAATGTGGTAGGTATTATAACGAACTATACAAATGCTACAGTGTTTATTTTCAAAACAAGTTACCTCGTGTTATCATTTACAGTCAATTCTCAATACTCTTTCTTGAAGTTAAAATGTCAAAATAAATGCAAATTACGTTTGTAATGTTTTCAGGAAAGTGGAAAGAGTAAACTCCTCTGTCCCGAAGACTTTCCCATGGCGGAAAACTTACTGACACTAGTTACAAAGTGCTGACACTAGAGACTCCTTCATTTAAGGTTAAATAAACATCTCCTTACACAATACTTTACCAAATTAATATGTTGTTAAATAACAATACATTTTTAACATTTGTTTATTATAATATTTACTGTTACTATGGAAACTATAATGTACAAAAAGCTCAATAACCTACAGTAACAATTATTTAAATTACTGTCTGATTACTGCTGTTAATCAACACCGTCTGACCAATGAGATTCGAGAATTCGAAGGTGCCATGGTTTAATGAGAAATATTAGCTATATTTGCCTATATTCAGAATGTTTTCACTAAGATATCATTTGGATGGTTCTCAATCAGAGATAAAACTTGGTGTTATGATTGTTATTATTTAACACTGTAATGAAACCTCCTCATACTGTATAACTACATGAACATTCTGCTCTTAGACCAGTGGAAACGCAGGACTGTTCTTACAAAAATCCTCTGGATCCCTAAAAGAAAAGAACTGTGTCAGTGGAAAAGGGGTATCTTTGGAGATGTCAGTAGCCTCCTTTGTACTGTACAATGCCACTAAAACAACGAGTGAACATCCAATTAAATTTTATCCAATTAAAATCAAGAAACCTGCTCGGTATTTCTTGTTATAGAGCGGATCCTAATCCTTGGGGTCATAAGTCTAGTAGTGATGAGTCTCAAAGGAAGCGCTAATACTGAGTTCCTGCCCTCTCTCCAAATCTTGGGCAGGCCCCGACTCGCATATGAGCTGACTAGGTATCTCCTACAAAATAATACAACCGATGGAAAGAGAAAGAGAGAGTCACTATAGGATTAGAAGGAGACACAGAGAGCGACAGAGACAGAGAGAGTAGGTAGGCTAGTTGGGGGATTTTAAATCTGAGAAATGAAGATATTAGAAAGAAACACTGGAGAAAAATATGCAGCAGTCAAAAAAAAAAACCCAGGATAAATATGAGGACAGTCCTGAGCTGAATCTTCAGTCACATGGAGCCTCCGAGAATCTACCATGTAACTCAAAGTGCTGAAGGACAGTACCAACAGGCGCTGAGTGACATGGACATGGTCTGAAGGACACTTTAGTCTCTCAATGTGTTTATTTATGGCCGGTGGACTGAACATTTCCATCTGGCAAGAAGCAAAGCAAGGGAATGGATCCGAGATTAGAATAACAAACATAGCAATGTGCGTTTAAAACAGAAACAAATTCCAAAGTCTCTCTGTCTCTCTCTATTTGTTTATCTATTTATGTATTAATTTTTAAAATTAAACTGCTATGCACATAGATTGCACCTACAACCCTTATTTCATCTTGAACATGAAATCTGGAATCTGATTTGCTACGGTTAATGTATTAAAACCAACCCGTATATTCGTCACCTTGATTTATTTGTTGCTCATCAGTTCTATGAACAAGAGATACATGATCAAATTGGTGTGTGTTCTTTTGGCTCAGTGAACACATTGAAAAATGCAAAAAACCAGTTCAGATTTACTTTTACTTACAGTAATGTTGGGTCAAAAATATAAAATATATCAATATAAGGTTTATTTGCAATATTAGTATGATTATTAGGATATAATGTCTGCTCTTATATGCTAAAGTGGTCCAGACAGCACTTGGATTTATGGCCGTGCTGATAAAAGGGCACAGGTCAAAGGAAACCGGGAACAACCGAGAAGAAAAGGAAGCTTTAACATAAATGCTTTTTAAAGATACTTCAAGAGTGTCACTGTTAATGGAAAGATATACTCAATTTACAACATTTTGCATGTACGGAAATGTACCGGTTTCTCTGTAGCATGACAAGGGGCGTGGTTTTTAAAAAAATTATTTTGTCTTCTAATCTTTAAGAGAGAGAAAGAGGCAGGTGAGGAAATGTGAGGGAACTGAAACTGAAGACACTAAAAGGAACTATAAATGGATAAACACTTAAAACAGGATGTGCTGTTTTAGGCAAATAATCAACTTCATGACACCACAGCACAAGAATGTTTTATTCTTTATCTATGTTGTATACATTGTTGAAAGTACTGCTTTCAGGGAATGGAAATTAAAAAAAAAAATTATACTGCTGACAAATAGTGTTTTTTTCCCATTGCGAAATACAATTTGACCAAATACTGTCTTCCTACTGGACTTTAAAAAAAGTTTTTAATTCTTTATTCAGTCTGAAACCTATTAACAGAGCACACGTTATCATCAGCGCTATAGATCTACGTTTGCGTTTGAATATAGATATATTTAGTCATAGATATATATAGATATATTTAGTCATTATATCCTCAATGCATCCCTTTCATTACTGAGCCATAAATTATTTTAAAAAAAAGATAACATTTTCTGAATATTTTACTCTTGTCATAAATCTCATAAGGCATTGCAATTAGTGTAGTGCTGACATGACACTGATGGATGAGCCTTTAAAAGCATAGCATAAAGCAGCAGTTGGGCCAAGAGAGGAGAAAGTGAAATGAAAAAGAGAGAGAGAGAGAGAGAGAGAGAGAGAGAGAGAGAGAGAGAGAGAAACCCAATTCACACACTCTTTATGGCAGATAAGGACCGGGCTTCATCATTGTCCCTTGATGTTGCTGATGCATATAAAAGACTCATCCCCAGAATCCCTTAGTAGGCCTTAACAAAAACACACAGGCCAGTCTCCCTTCATCTCCCCTGTCCAACCCCCACATTACCATGATATAATCTCTGCTCTTATACGCTAAAGCTGTCCAGAATTTATGGCCGTGCTGATAAAAGGGCAAAGGTCAAAGGAAACAGACTACATTGTGAAGGAAAGGAAGCGTTAACACAGCAACTGTTGCAATTTCACTGTTTATGGAAAAGATTTACCATCTGCCTGCTATAAAATTACCTAATTGACAACATTTAGCATATTTTGAAGTGATCTTAAACTCTACTTTGCATGTATGTAGTACGTTTTCAATGCTGAAGCTGGATCTAAAATGTTAATACCGTACTAAGCATTGTTTTTATTTGATTAGTTATTGCAGCTTATTTTACTTAATAGATTTTAGTTACTTGACAAATCCTGTGAAAGGAAAAAAATATATATATTAGAATTTTCAAAATTCCCCCAAAATATTTTTGTTTATTTGTACAAATTTAAAATTTAAAAATGTCCTTATTCTATATACAAATATATTAGAATATTCTGTATTCTCCTACACATACTATTTATTTCTTTTTGTTTGACACATGGTCACTCATAAGATTCGATGATAATCGTTTTCATCTCCTAATTACCTACTGAATTACTATGACCGGTGGTGAGAGTTATGTGTAATACTGCGTATAAACATTTTAACATTTTATTTTATATTACTGAAGAATATAACACTGTTATGAGCAGCTCTTAATTAAAGTGCTTGTAGTACATGACTGCAGGCCTTGTGACATCACATGTGATCTATATTCCCTTCAGTGTTTATAAAGCGAGTGAGTGCACGAGAGGCCTGACCTGTTTGATCAGTTCGACTATACCCCGTACTTCTTTGAGATCCCTGGGGCTGTGTTTGCTATATTGGTTTTTTGTAGGTTTACACATGAAGGCCCCAGAAGAAGTGAAAGAAAAGAGAACTGCTTATTTGAAGCGACCGGTGCACTGCGGGAATCGCTAGCATTCCAGATGGTTCTAGATATCTAGGGAAGTTATTCCAAAAACAACGCTGTGATCTAGAGTTCTGTGTTCTAACAAGTTCAGAAGGTGTTTCTAGACAAAGCCAAATCCAAATTCTTAACAGTATTAGGCCGCATCATTTCCTTTTAAAAAGTGAAGCTATTGAAGATCATACAGTCCAAATCACGTCATTGTGAGTCATTAAGAGGGAACAATTAACACCGTTGGAATTATGTGGTACAAAATTGTGTGTAAAAAGAACAGTAAGGTCATTGAAATGGAAGATTCAAGAAGATTAAACAGCTAAAGACGATCCCCGTTTTTAAACAGAGTAAAATAGGAATCAAATGAAAAAGGTTTGTATTCAGTTTTTATAACAGATACAAAGACACAGCTTTCAAAACCTATTATACATTTTGGTCAGTTTTTACTCTAAGTTGGAATTTGCGTCATTAGCCAGTAACTCAGCAGTGAAGTCTTTTTTACATACACACTGTGGTATTAGCTAACAGCTTATCAGAATGACAGGACAGCTGGAGCGTGCGCACACACACACACACACACACACGTTTAGATAAACTGCCGACACACAACTCTATAAACACAGTTTATAACAAGTTCTCCATTTTGCTAGAAAGTACACCAAAGTCTGACTAGCAGTGTTACAAAGTACTAAAGTATCATATATTTACTGACCTAACTAGTGCTAGTTATACAAGGCTTAAGTGACCAAGACGGTCTTGCGATTGCAGTTGGGTTTTTTCTGCAATGAGCCATTACTACTGAAAAGAATAGTAATTGTTAGGGTGAGTGGTGAGATTAATAGTCTTTAAAATGCAACAAAATAGCCCTCTTCTTTTAAAATACCTACAAACTTGGCGTGAGATCGGGTTGTTGTGACTGCTTATGTAATGTTATGTACATTTTTCAGTGCAGTTCAGCCTAAACAGTGACTATATTTGGGATGTTGTAATGCTGAAAACATATACTTTTTTACTATTATGCCATATTAAGTCAAATCTCCCCAAGCAGTACGACGTAGAGTGGATAAGTCCGCATGCAAGTAGCAGTAACCGAGACACTGAGTAAACCGAATCTGTCCATCATCATTTACAAAGGCTAATGCTAGGAGGATTACAGTTGGTACATGTGACCTAACATTTGCCCACACACACACGCATCCACGCCCAAAGCAGCCTTCGTTTTCCCATGAAAGCTCAGAGTAAACAGTAATTCCTAAAACAGACGGCTGTGGGACGGCGTCAGACCGTCTCCTCGAGGTGAACTCGAGGTTCAGCTTCTGTTGGCATCATGTCAATGTTCTCACCTTTGCACAAGTGCAAGGGCTAATGGTGATGGGAACTGAAGGCAAATAAACAAAAGGCAGGTAGTGCTGTTTGTGTTTTGAGCATTTCTGCTAGTAAGCAGAAAACAACATTTAGTCCATCTATTTACTGTTCAACAATTCTGTACTAGTTGGCTGCTAACCAAATAACAATGTAGCAGTAACTCTCCCAGTGAAACCAGTTATATTAAATTACATAAATGTAAATGAATTGTTGTACATATTTCATATGCACATAATTGTTGTACTGTCTTCAGGTGCAAAACTAATGTATGTAGGAGCCCTACTCGCTCTATAACAATAACAATGTTGGAACAGTACTGTTTAGTTTATGTATTATTATGTACCATTCTCAACATTTGTAGCATGAAAATGTGTTGAAACAAAGAAATCTATGCAGCGGTGCTTTAGTCCTTTAGTCAGTCATTTTGCAATTGCAGAAATCAACTCAAAATCGAGAAAACTCCGCAATATATTTGCAATATTTTTTTTTTTTAAATTAATGCAGATTTGGGCCAAGATGTGCATTTAGCCAAAGCCCTCTTCAATTCACGTGCGTTGAACATGAGTACAACCAAAAGGTTTCATTTACCGGAAGACAATTCTGTGCAATTGTAATTTCGCCAATTCAAGTAGTTTTCCGCAACAAAAAAAAAAAAAAAGCACAAAAAAAATGCACAATCAAGTGTTTTTGGCCACAACAATCACCCAAAAAAACTCCTGTATGGAGTGATCAGCATTAAAGTTGAAGCTCTGGAGAACGTTGTACAGAGTAGAATGTACAGATGTGGAGTTGAGAGGGCTGGACTGACTAATCAGTCCATAAAGGATTTCGCAAAGTTTTTTTTTTTTGTGATTGTTGTGGCCAAAAATGCTTTTTTTTTTTCAGTAAATTGGCCCAAATCTGCAGAAAATCTGCGGTACTTTTGAAAAATGGCAAGCTCCTGCTAATATTGCAGAGTTTCCTTGATTTTGCGTCAATTTCTGTGATCGCAAAATCGCAAAATCCTGGAGGGACTGGCTAATACCTCCACCTTGTAGATCACTAACTAACCATGCCTAGTCTCTGCCATACCTGCGTCATATACATAGCTGCATTGCATTCTGTAACTTTGAGTCTGACATTTGCTCCAAAGTATCCACTATTTGTAATAATAATAATAACAATAATAATAATAATAATAGATTTAACTGCAGGAAACTGCACTGATTGAAGTTTTGGGTAGCCTACCAGATGCTATCTAAGGTAATAATATGAACAGTGGCACAAATGACAATAACTGTATACAACAAGGCATACATACAATTATATAAATCTGTATATCCAGTGTTGTTGCCATATACAGCTGAGTCAGAGCAGACGGGGAAACATAATCCCTGTGTGATTCGCTGCATTTTTAATCCTGGCAGCTTTAAACAAATCCAGTGAGGAAAGATGACTGTCCTAATGCTGCAATCTCACTCTCACTGGGTCTTCTGTAAGCTTTCCATGTATTGACTGGTTCATCAGTCATGTGATTTTATGTTGTGGTCGCCGTATGACTGACAAAATGAACGTAACTGGAGGTGAAAATGGCTAAAATTACTCACCTTACTTTAACAAAGCTGATCAAATAAGCTGTGTGTACGTTTATCTCATACACAACCCTGAGTGCGTCAAAGCATTCAAAAACACAGAAGCCTAGTGGCTTATCATGTCCAGGGTGTGTAAAGGATTTAATTTTCAGGAGGAGAAAATCTCTTTGTTATTATAAAGAGGGTTAGTCGATATTAGCTAACTGTACGTGTAAGTCCTCCTGGGAAGTTCGTATTTACGAGTTGGGAAGCCGTAATTACGATGTCAGATTACACAAAAGTTTCTTATTCAACCCTCAAAATGGCAGCAATCTTACGGTGCGAAGTACGTCTACAACGAAACCTTTCTTAATTCCCAACTGTATTGAATTTTGAAATTAGAAAACGAACAACAGCTGTTTTGGTTAACTACAGAGAGCAGTTAGAACCCATCTGTAGTGTTTAAACCTACTTCGTCCCAATGCCTTTCAGTGTCCTCAGCCCGTCCGCACGGTAGGCAAGATGGGGAGGCGTTGAAAATCGCCTCGCTTCCTGTTAAGTGTTCTACAAAAAACCATGGTAACCCACAATGGGTCCTCCAGCCTGTAGTGTTTACAGAGGGAATACCCACAGAGCCTATAGTCTTCCTATGTGTACCTTTCTTGAATGGCTAACTCTTGTGTCTTCTTAAATGTTCGTGAATGTGATTAATTTTGTATTTCCATTTAGATGTCAGCTCATCACAATGGCAAATAGAAATTTCTCAAGAACTAATCGGCAAGTGAGAACACAGTATGAAATGATTCTCGAGTTAAGGAAGCATTGTACGTCAAGCAAGAGAGAGATTTGATCATGCAGAAAGTAGTTGTATTTATTCAACTGACTATGAAATAGTCAATAGGCCTACAAACTACAGTAATCCTGGTGTGCTTGGGCCTGCCTGTTCTGACAAGATAGCATTGCAAACTATGCATTTAACCCTTCAGGAAATGTGTTAACTCATCTCTGAGAGCAATCTCTCTCTCTCTCTCTCTCTCTCTCTCTCTCTCTCTCTCTCTCTCTCTCTCTCTTTTACAGGGTTTCTTCAACTGACAGACTGCATTTTGTTCTTAAACAAGAAACAGGAGTGAGTTTTTTTTTAAATAATATTGAATACACAAACTATTGTTAACTAACATCCATGCTAATGGTAGACTTTTTTTTTTTTTTATTAATAATTTACTTTTCAATAATTTCAGTAACAGGCTTGTACAATTGTACAATATCATTGAAAATAAAGGGAAAAAAAAAAATTAACTTACTTTTCCTCTTACTCCATGACCTCCATGAACTTCGAATGATGCAACTTCCTGTTGAACATGTGACTTGTGGAATATTCCAAATATTTCTTAGGGGTGAATGTGTTAAGTTAGCGGTGTTAAGTAAATGTCGTGAACGTGTGATAGTGGCCACGTATGGTCGCTGGTCAGTCTTGATGTCTTATGTGTTATGTATATGCGACATTAATAAGATGCAGTTTACAAGTCAGCATGGGGTCACTCGGAATGTGGAATGCTAACAAACAAAAAGAAAAAATAACTGGTTAATTAAGTGCTGCTGTTCTAAATTAGCAAGATGTCATGCAAAAAAACCCAAAAAACACCCAGTTAATTAACAACTGCTGCTCCTCAGAGTGATTAGCATGATGTTCAACACCACACATCCCAGTCTACATTGTACAGCTTGATTAGCATCTGGTAAATGATCCCTTGCATGACCAGGTCTGGCTTGTAAATGTACTATACAGTATATAATGTATATGTATATAATGTCCAGACTGGTTTGAGCTGACAGGAAGGCTGGTGTAACTCAAATGATCACTTTGTACAACTGTGGTGAGCAGAAAAGTATCTCAGAATGCACAAAATGCAGAATTTGATTTCCTTTCTCTTCTCCTGAACAGCCAATCAGAGAATGAGCATGCACTCTCTCTCTCTCTCTCTCTCTCTCTCTCTCTCTCTCTCTCAAATTAATTTATATCCATGCTAGCAAAACTGTTCTAAACATGCAAATACAGGAGCTGGAAAATTGCTGCGTTTGCACCAGACATCCTGACCCAGTCCATGACTCATTCACTTTCACTGTCATTAAATCCTGGTGCTTAAAGACACCCCACAGTCTCGCACGTAGCCTGGACACATTCAGAAACATTACCCTGAAAGCATTTTTTACATCTTCACACTACAATCAGCTAACTCAGCTACCCAGGGGGTACAGCACAGTGCACTTTTAAGACATTCTCCAGTATTGGCTAGTTCAGTTACATTAGACCCTCTATAATGAGCAGGTTTTCCAAAAGAGCTCAAAGCTCATATTGTTTTTATTTGTATTTAACTTTGTGGCTCTGTGTGTGTGTGTGTGCGTGTGTGTGTGCATGTGTGTGTGTGTGTGTGTGTTATCAGTCAGCCCCCATGCTGAGGTGCAAAGGGCACCTATTTCCTAAATAAAATAAAAAAAAATGTTAAACCCCCAGCAGCCTGCCCAGGAGGTCTGTGAGTTAACACATTACTGGAAGCAGTGAAGGAAGAGTAAACATTCACTCACCCCTACCAACACACACGTGTGTGCCACAACCACACATACTGGGCCTTTAGGTGTAAAATGTTAGCACGACCCATGCATACACAACTTATTCACACCTAAACTGCATGTTATTATTTTTGCATCACAATAGCACTGGTCATCTTTTGAACACACTTAAATGGGATTTTGCTGTTTGGATGATCGCATGCGAGCAGTGCTAACTTTAGTGTTGACAGAAGTAAGGTGTAAAGTCTTAGTGAAGAGTGCACACAGGCATGTAATTAACTCTTAAGATGCAAAATTGCTTTCAGTTCACTACAGGCATGTGTGCGCATGCACCTGCGTGAGCAGGATTGTTCATATAGTCACCTGCGTACCTTATGTGTAGCTGGAGGATTAAAAGCTATATCCATTAGGGGGCATTGTAGGGTCAAAACACTGGTATCGGTGGACCATTAAAACTTTTTCCCCAGCCCAGATGTTTGATAACTAGTGGGTTTACAATTTTTCTTTCATTTAAAACCAAATAAATTAATCGTTTGACCTAACATAATATAGACAGCTGCTTGATTATAGTTCTGGTGGCTCTTGCCAGCAACGTCCTGATTTGGTAGAAATGAACACAAATTGTTCTCTGAAATGCTTTTGTGATGTAATGTTACCCGCATCAGGGACAGTGGTCTTTTATTTATTTATTTATTTATTTTATTGAAACAAATCTAAACACTGAACACGTTTTTAAGCTCTAAAATAAGCTCTAAGTAAAAGTATTTTAGATCATATCGCTTTTCTCTTGACTTTATTTACATATGTGTCCTTGAAGTCATCCAAAAATAATCAGATTACATTACTTTCATATTGTGATACTTGGATTACGTTACTGATTACATTTTTTATGAAGTAATTTGTAACTGTAACGGAATACATTGTTAAAGTAACCCTCCCAACCCTGCTGATGTCATGTGTACTATGTAGTATTATGACGTCACATAATACTACAGCGCCTACTGTTTACGTTGGTACTGCACCTTGTATCGCAATGGTATTTCACCACTGGCTTGCTCATTAGGTATTGACTTGAATTGAATTTATATATTAACCGTTTCAGAGATGGGACTACCTTTTCCCAAGGATGAATTTGTAGTTATGAGTTACAATCAAATGTGCAGGTGGAGATTTAAGCACAACACAGAATCACGTGGCTACCAAAAGCGACAAACAGAAGCTAATTCACTAGCAATCACGACGTTTGCTGATAAATGAAGCAAACGCTCAACACTGCTAAGTCAAAGTAAACGCGAAGGCGCCTCCGTTTTCATCTGATCGTGCAAGGATACCACAAAACGTTCGGAAAAGCGTACGTTAACTGGAACCACCTTTTAATGTGTTGGAAGCTTGGATGAAACTCAATAAGAACAGTTTTGGTAAGACGTTCTGTCATGTCAGCCATCTCAAAACCATTATTGAGAGAGTGTACCTTCTGAACAGCTCATTTGAATATATTAACATCAGCTAGCTTCCCACGCCATCCTCAAGCTGTGTGAACATTTTTTAACCCAAACACCAATCTAAATATATAATCAGAATCATCCAAAAGGAGTCCTTCTTTCTTTCAAAACATGATCAAGGTTCAGGAGCAGGTCAAAGGTTTCGCATTAGTGATCCTCTTTAAGCTCCTGTTACACTGGTTTCAGTTACTTTTATTCCCCTATGAGAATTCTGATCTGCTTCTTTTAAAGAGGTCAAGGTGAGTGACCTATTGGTAGGAGCGTCTACTGCCTCCGAGCCCCTCTGGGCATTCTAAATCATGGGAGGGAGGAAAGAAAGATGTCTTTGCCTTTTCCTCCTGTGGACGTCCTTCATCTACTGGGTAACTAGAAGAGCACTAAAAGTGAGCTTCGGTGATGACTCATGCAGGCTGATTGAGAGGAAATGCCCATAGGAGTGTTTTTGGCGAGACACACACGCAGAGAATGTTGTTTTCTAGACTCTTAAAAACCTCGAGCCAGCAGGAGTTTAATTAAAGACAAGATTGTTAACAACTGCACTCTTAACCCAGCATGAGAGGAGTCACGGTATTGATTACTGTCTGGTTCTTTTGCACACACACACACACACACACACACACACACACACACACACACACATAAACACACCCATACAATAATAACAAGAATTCAATAATAAGAATTGTTGTGATGCATTTGCTGTTGAAATCTGTTCATTTCAAAGAGGAACACCTGTTGCATGACCACTCACACACAACCACACACCCAAATAAAATGAGGCCAGTTGTCAACAAAACTGGAGCTATTATATTCCAAGGTCTTGGCGACAAATTTACCACTATTAAGACTATTAAGAATTTTCAAATCTGATTGGTCAGAAAGTGTTAATTCATTTTATATAACATATAACATAAGGAATAGCAGAACTAACTTGACAATCTACAACATTCAATGTAACTATGAACAAATAAAAAACACGTGTCGCTCTTTAATCAGTCCATACAGTATCGCTGAGTTGTTTTTTTTGTGATTGTTACGGCCAAATATGCTTGATTTTGCTGGGGCTTTTTAAAAAAAAATTTGCAAAAAAATTTTTGTGCTTTTTTGTGGAAAACTACTTGAATTGGCAAAATCGCAATTGAACGAAATTGTTTCGCTGCGATGTTTGTTGGTAAATGAGACCTTATAGCTGTACTCATGTTGGACGCACGTGAATTGAAGGGGACTTTGGCTGAATGCGCGGCATGATGATGTCACATGACACGTTTTTGGCCCAAATCTGTGGTAATTTTGAAAAATTGCAAGCTCTTCGGAATATTGCGGAGTTTGTTCGATTTTGCGTTAGTTTCTGCGATCGCAAAATCCTGGAGGGACTGATTAATAAGGCAGCAAGAAATCCCAATTCCTCAAGATAATCAGATTTTGGATGCTCATTTTTGATTGGTTACAATATTGTTCTCCCTAAGTGTTGACCCTCAACTGGGGAAAAAGTGTGGGGTGTTTAGCATGAAGGACATTTCAGCCCATAAAGCAACATTAGATGAGTATATCTATAAACAGTGAATACAATGGCACCCAATGGAAAACACACACACACACACACACACACACACACACACACACACACACACACACACATGAACATGACATGTTTAATAAAATAGATAATGTCTTAGGATCTCTGTGCACTGTAGCCCCATCTCTGTAAAACAAACAGGTTTTGTTTGTCTATGTCTCTCTCCTTGAGGGTTTATGGGCCACGAAGCCATAAAGCAGCAGACCTACTTAACCTGCTATGCATCAGGTTGCCTTTATGGTTCTGTTTCTTTGTCCAAAATCGGGCAGCCATGACATGAAGTGGTCTGGTATCCAGTGATTCAGGGTAAAAATACTTGAACTCAATCCTATTCCAAATTCAAAGATGAAAACATTAAAATGGCATTAATTATTACTGTGCATGGAATTGCTTGTTGTTGTTTTTTTTTTTTTTTAGAAACTTCTATCTCATATGAACATCACAATACTACAATAATATACAGCTGAGTTACACCGATCATCCTGTTCAAAAGTTTTCATCCCTCTGGCTCTTAATGTATCGTGTTGCCTTCTTGAGCATCAGTGAATGTTTGCACCTTTTGAAATAGCTGTGTAGGAGTCCCTCAGTTGTCCTCAGTGTGAAAAGATTGATCTCAACATCATATAGGAGTCAAATATGCAGAAGATGCTGGAAAAGCAAAGAATGTGCAGGACCTGGAGGATTTTTCTGAAGGACAGTGGACAGTTTAACTGCTCAGGACAAACAAAGGACTCATGAACAACTAACACAAAACATAAAAACAGTCGTTAATCATCCAGGTAACAACACACAGTATTAAGAATCAAGCGTATGTAAACTTTTGAACTGGTTCATTTGTGTAAACTCAGTAATCATTGTGTCTTGTGGACTATATGTAGACACTTGTTTTGTGAAATAGCTTATTCAGGGAAGCACTAAATAAAAAACAAAATGCAATTTTTATGATCCCTCTTCTTTTAAAATTATTAACATTTTGCAGATTCTGCAAGGCGTATGTAAACATATGACCTCAACCGTATCATTATATCAGTTTATCACCACACTACTAGATATTTACTGTTATTGCTGGAAATGGAGAGCACTTCTGTCTCTGAAGAACAATGAGGTGATGATTAAGTTTACATCATGTGTGTAAACTTGGCCATAGATCAATATCTGGGAGTGAAATAACAAGTTATTACATTGTTGTTGTGAAACGCAACAGGATTTTTTTTTTTTTTCTCTCACAATGCTAAGTGTGAGAGCTCACTGTGGTTCATCTAAAGCTTAGTTTAAACCTCATAGTGCCCTCTGGTGTTCTGATAATGTGTTTCTAGGTGTAATATATTTCTATTTATCAGATAGATATAATTTATAGTTATATTAATAACTTGTTATATTATACTATGTAAGTTATAGTTAGAACAGTGAAAAGTAGCATTAAATATAAGAATGTGAATGATATATATTTAATTTTACCTAAAGACATACCACGACATAAACGACTATTGTTGTTTATTTTCCTGTAAACGCATGCCCCATTGTGTTTTACTGCTAAATTGCGACTTATGTTCGAATATAGTGTAGATGTATTTACGGTATCTAATAGATACAAGTCTTGAGTTTTTCCACATTTTGCAGTGTTACAATAATGAAACAAAATATAATATTGAAGTGCTTGGAAAAGTATTCACCTTCATGACACTCCTAAATAACTTCTGGAGCAATGATTTGCCATCGGAAGTCAAATAATTAGTTGAATGGAGTTCACCTTTGTGCGATTGTCACATGATCTCATGTTCATGTTCTGACACCTGTTCCTGGAATACTCCACAGTTTGTTAGAGAGCATACCTACACAAACAGTATCAAGGAGAAGTTCTAGGAGAATATCGCTCAGGGTTTGGTTATTTAGAAAAAAAAAAAAATCCAAACTTTGAACAGTCAACTGAGATAACCACTCTTTACAACCATGGTGAGCAGAAAAGCATCTCTTCCTGATTCCTGTTGTTGACTGACAGGAGTGGAACCTGATGGTCTACTGTTGTAGCCAATCCGTCTCAAGTTTAAGTGTGTTGTGCTTTCTGAGATGCTTTTCTTCTTACCATAGTTGTGTAGGAGTGGCTATTTGAGATATCTTAGCCTTCCTGGCAGCTCGAATCAGTCTGGCCATTATCCTCTGACCTCTCTCATCAGCACTCTCTGTTTTTTTTATTCTCAGGATATCAGCAGTTTCTGAAACACACAAACCAGTCCATCTGGTATGCCATGGTCAAAGTTACCCAGATCACATTTTTCCCATTCTGATGTTTGATGTGAACTGCAGCTTTCAACCTGTATCTGCATGATTTTATTGCACTGCTGCCGCATGATTACCTGCATGGATAATTGTACGAATTAATTGCATGAATTGAATTTCTATGTACTGACATGTATGCAATTGCATTCTTCACCAGAGGACATGGCGTAGTATACAAATTTAGAGACCACCCTCTTGTTTTCAATTAAATGGCCATGGGAAAATGTATTTAACAGGAAATCACTCACATCATGAAAAATAAAAACAGTATGAAATCTGTAAATATTTTGTTTGTAATATTGAACTTTAATGTTAACCTAGTGCATAAATATCTACATTTGTTTGTCACCAAATAATTAACAATAAGTACTGAATGACAGTTTGACTGAGAACAAAAGGGCGGTCTCTGCCTTTTTGCACAGTACTCTGAATGTGACATGAAAGGTTTTACTGTAATGTCTTTATGATCATGTGGTGTTGCAAAGTCAGAAACAGAGATGGAAATATGCCATCCGATTTGCTGCATTTTATTAACGAGAAGCTTTACATCAATAAAACATTTCATTCATGAAGAGTTTATGTTTGTCGCTTGTCAAATCCTTGTGTTTTGCAAGCACTTGAGTTAACAGGGAAATTAGTTTCAACCAACAAACAGAGCTGAAAGAACTTGTTACTGTGTGTATGGTTTTGAGTGTGAAGACAGAGAGTGAGAGTGAGAGAGAGAGAGAGAGAGAGAGAGAGAGAGAGAGAGAGAGAGAGAGAGAGAGAGAGGAAGAAGCCATGCTATTCCTTGACCTACCACCGAGAAAAGCTACATCAAAACCTGCTCTGACGTCGGTGTCTGATACTGTAGTTTACACCAGCGATAAATGTTTGGTCCTATTAAGCCTCCAGTGGAAAGGATCCTGAGAAATACCCAGTGCTATATTTGCTCCCTTAGGCATGGCCATACCTTTGGTGTTGCTGTCTATCACACAGTTTATCAATTGTTTTACTTGTAATATCATTCATACATACAATAAATGGCAGTGCGGGTTTCCGTTCGAATAAAATTAACCAGATACAGCTTGTTTTTATGATGTGAAGTGTACAGTGTGGGTTTGAGTAAAGTTCAGCATTGCTTTGATAATTAAATGACGAGGACAAATATATGGATAAATGAGAAATGTTTGAGTGGCAAACTTTCTAGTGCTTATAACATCTGACATACCAGAAAGACATACCATCATACAAGCATACATGAAAGCTCATTACATCTACATTCAATTAACAATGAACGCATAATGAACTTAACAAAACGTCTTATTACATGAGTGGAAATTCCCGAGGAAGAAGTGAGCAGAAAAAGAAAATGTCTATTAAAGAGGAAACTAGCCCAAGAGACATAAAGACATAAAGTTATGAACATCTGGTGCTTATGTGCTAATGCAATTTGTCACTTTTTATTTAAAATGATGGTACCTTAGTACTATGTTGTGCTAACCAATAAACATAAACCAAAAGAAATCACTTCAGATTCCTTCCCATATGCACATACAAGGGCCACGAGAGAAAGAAAGAGAGATTACAAGCAAATATATAGCTACATTACAGAAGTGTATGGTGTGTTTTTATGGTTAAAAGAGTCTGGCTTTCTTCTTCATGTCGTTGCGCTTCCATAGAGGTAACTTGTCGAACTCCTGAAGCTCCATCCCAAAGATCTCAAAGAACAGTTCTGGAGCCAGGTGCCGCTGAAAAGAGCATGAAGGCAGAACAGAAATCCTCTCAGAAATTCAGCCTGGTCGGGTAACGTTTGCTAGCTAGCGTTAGCAGTGAAGATTATGAACATTTAGGAATGTAGCATAATACTCCTGGCAGGTTAGTTAACTCTAGCTGGCTAGCTAGTGTTAGCAGGGAAGCTTACTTTAATCCAGATTAGCATAACTCCAGTGTTTCTTTAGGTAGGCTCAAGCCTTGCGTTTCAGTCCCACTTGGGAGCACCACAGACATGCACACACTCACTAAGGCCAAATTCAAACAAGCAACAGGGATGGGAGGCAAGAGCTTTCTCACGAAACCACAGTCTCACATGGGCCCGCCTATTTTTAAAGAGTTTATCCTGAATACCGACAAGCTGACACCCTACAACCTCTTTACCCCTTAGGGTGAAAAGGAACATGCCTGGATTCTAACCAGCATGCTCAGGGAGAGGAGGCAAGAGCATTCCCAGATAGCCACAAAGCCTCAAATGGTTAGGACTGTTTTTAAAGAGTTAATCCTGAATACTGACGCCCCACAACCTCCTTTCATCCAATTCTTGTTCAGGATTTGACCTTAGGCATGACTCACAAAACCTGCTCTATGTCTGTACTGGTGGCTCACGGTGATGATTATGGTTCAAGGCTGGGCTCAGGGCCAACTATAAGTCTAGATTTTTTCTTTACAGGATAAATGTAAAGAAAAATAGTAATAATTATGAGTGGCTTGATTAGTTTGAGCTTCACTACTGTCAGAGCTGCTGTTATACAAAGAATAAAACACAATGGAGTATGCTGTAATAGGATAGTAATCAGTGCACTGGTGATGCAGCTCAAGGTGAAGCAGAATTGCTGTTATGAAAGCCCTAAATGTCTTTACAGCTACATGAAACTTCCGTAAACACACTGGAGGACTGGAGGAGCATTACCTCCAGTCGGGTTCTGTCCACATCTCTGGGCAGCTTGGCTCGGCCACGGCTGGTGACCATGAGCATTTCATATGGATATACCTTCAAAAGAGATACCCATCAGTCAAGAGTCAGAAGTGCAAGCACTTCTTGATACAGTGCTTGAATTCTAGACTAATAAGCTAATAAGAAAATGCAGAACAACATGATTATGTTAGATGTACATGTCAGTATACAGTCTGAGCTTCATTTCATTATGATCATCCCCTTGGAGTTAATTTCCAGTCAGGAGTGATATCAATATCAATTGTACCCAAATGATAATTTTACGAATCACAATTCTTGAGGTCTCCGAAGCTGTCCACCTGGTCCTGGCCCCTGCTTCTTGGCTCTCCAGAGATGTCTACCTCCACCTGGACTCTCAGGCCCACCCTATCAACTTCTTGGAGCTGTCCCCCTAGCCCTCCCCTCTCAACCAGAGTTGTCTTCCTGGCCCTGTCCTCTCAGCCCTCTGACTGTGTTTACCTGGCCCCACTCCCTCAACTACCTGGAGACGTGCTTCTGGCCCTGCCCTCTTAGCCTTCTAGATCTTTCCACCTGCCTTGCCCTCTCAGTCCTCTGAACCTGTCCTCCTAGCCCCACCCTTTCAACTACCAGGGGCTGTCCTCCTATCCCTGCCTTTTCAGCCCTCTGGAGATGTTTGCCTAGCCCTACTCCCTTCAAGTTCCAGGATCCGTCAACCTGGTCCCACCCCTTCAACTTCCTTTCTCTCTCAGCCCTCTACACCATTTCCCCTGGCCCTACCCTTTCAGCAATCTGGACCTCTCCCCTTGGCCCAACTCCCTCAACTCCCTGAAGCTGCCGAGCCTTGGTCCTCAGCTGTCTGGAGATGTCTGCTTGGCCCTATCCCTTTGGTAGTTTTGGAAGCAAAACCATTGATTGGTAAATGGTACCACTGATCTGTAAGTACTGGGGCAGAGTTAGCTCAGTTAAGAGTCCATAAACATGATTGGAAGATTGTGAGATCAAATCCTAGGTCTTCCTGCAAGTTGAGCAAGGTCCTTAAACCTTAGTTTCTTTGTTGTGTCCTCACTTGAATTTAAACGCATCTATGATGTGGGGATAGTACAAGGATACAATCACATTTGTAGATTTAAAAAACTGCTTATGGATTTGCAATTCCATTGCAAAAATTATGGTGTCATACATGTAAATACTTTTGAAAGGAAAACTACTTGTGCAAAGTCATGTAATATGACTATATAAAATGCTAGATTTCATGTCTATACTAATTGACAGATTTATTCACAGCAATAAGTCAATTTTAACACTGAGAAATTGTGAGCTGGTTATTAATTGTAAGACACTGTACAAGATAAAATATTTAAATATGAAGGAACGTAATCATTAGTAAAGTTAAATTTAATCCCACTAACCGTTACCTATACAATTAGCTAGCAGATTATTGGCCAGCTACCAAATAGGGTACCTTAGTGCATCTTATAGTATTCTCCTCTACACAGCAAAATCCCCAGTGTTGATTTAACACCCAGAGTGTTGAATTTACTCCCTACAGTGTTTATATAGTCCAGCTGGACTAATTGGGTGTTAATTCAACACTAGGGATTTTACTGTGTAGTAACAGAATATCTATGTCCACTGTTAAAGACATGTCATTTTAACTTTGTATGATGATTTAAACAGCAGCATTTGGGCTAAATCCACGGCAGAAGGACGCTGGATGAGTAGTGTGGCATTGTGGGTTATATGTGGGAACTTGTTATATTATACTAACTAGCAGTTTGCTAGCCATGGTAGCTATATAAACTGAAGAAACAACATTTGAAAACCCAACATACCTCTGCTTATTGATTTTAGGTAAGTGAAAAATTTTGAGGTAAATGGAAAAGTTGAGATGATGGTTTTATTAATACTGATCATAAGGATGGCATGATTAATGGTAATAGAGTCAGGGATGCAGGTTTGCTTATGGTAATAAGATTTGGGATAAGTTTGAACATTTTCCCTGATGATGATGCAGTACTATCAAATAGTTGTGCATGGAGGAAAGAGCAGTAACCAATGCACAGGTTTGATACTTGCTTTTGGTTCCAGCATGTTAGGCATCGAAACCCCCCTGTCCATTCTGCTGACAGGCCGATGGCCATCCTGCAAGGGCTATGAACACACAAATGGACTGACTGTCAAAAACACCACAAAACTGGAGTTTAACGTTCATGCAAGTCAATAAAACCAAAAAATGACTGGTCCAAAATTGTTCTTGTCAGAGTTTATTTGAGGAACAGATCTGGCAAGAACAGTTTTTTGGGATGTACAGATAAAATGAAATGAATCAAAATGATAAAAATGAACAACGGAAACAGCAAAATAAAAAACACATGCCAACAGCTCTTTGACATTTGAGTACTTGGGCCATCCTCACTGAAATGAGTTCAGACACTGTCCATCACCAATCAACAAATTCTCTACTCACTCAACCATATTAACTTACATCTGTTGGTGTCTATGGCTAAGGTGTCTATGGCTGATTAATAGAAATGCTAAAAAATAAGAGTACAGCTGAGCAGAGATTATATGTATATTTATATTAATTACAGTCATATTGATCACACTAAAATAGGCACATAAGTAAAGCCCAAATGCCACAAACATTTAAAAAAAGTTTCTGGTCTGAAAGAGTCTGGTTATGTTACAGATAATGACACAGTCAAATGATGACATCAAGTGAATAATAATAATAATAATAATAATAATAATAATAATAATAATAATAATAAGCAGTAACAGAAAAACAAGGTTAGAAATTCAGTCAAATCCATCTAACACCCTCAGTAACTTCCACCAAATTATAGTTTTACTGTATATAGTTCATCTATACATGACAGCTGTCGTATCTTCATTACTTATTTGTGCTAGCTAGTTAGTTACGACTGTTCTAGGTTTAAAGGAAATAGATTGTATCAATTACAAACAAAACCAGACTGTGACATAATTAATCCCTTCATCATGTTGTGAGAGAAAGTCCATCAGGACATGTTATATTTAGTGTGGAATTGCAGTATGTAGGTTCTGTAGCAACTGATGCATTCAGGACACTGAGCCAAATAATTTCAGCTAGATTCGACTGAAATATGAAAAATAACGTGATGTAAGGCATCTGATGCTGTCACACTTACCTGAAACTCTGCAAAGAAGGAAAGCAAAAACATAAATTCAGTATTCAGCAAATTTGAATTTACTATTAACTAATAGGATTTACCTATTTACAGGCAGTAAGGTGTTTGTTAACTAACCTCGTCCTCCACCAGAGACGTCTCCGTAACTGTCGTACTGCGTAAAGTCAGTTGACTGAGGCTGCAGAAATGATGGGATGCAAGACCTTTAGTCCCATGAGGGAGTTAAAACAGATATAGTCTGACTGAAATCTAAACAAAAATATGTTGCTTACCCGATGCAACCCGCTTCGTCCATAGCCAGGGAGTGAGCCTGTTTTGGCAGGAGAATTTGGATCTGCAATTTCAAGAATACAATAAGTAAATATTAGGAAAACATCATTAAAAAGGAGGGCTAAAATCTAATATCTATCAATAGCATGAGCTACTGTAGACTATAAGGGTTGTGCAATGCATTATACTTTTTGAAGAGCAATTGAACAGCAATGGTGTCAGTTTAACACTGTGGGACTTAATTTAGTTCGCTTCCGAGTCTCCTTGTTTTGTTAATAAACATGGTCAAATCTACTATATTAATTCAGTGCTTTACTTTATTGTTATTCAAAGTATTTTTAAATACATAATGTGGTTACATATACCTTGTTGAATATGTTTACTTTTCAAAAGTGGTCTGATTTGACAAATCATCATCAGAGGTGGTACAGCATCAAATTCTTCACTCACGTTTAAGTCGAAAAGTATAAACTTTTAAATATGCTTAAAGTGTGACAGTAAAAGTAGAAGAAGGATTCACAAAAAGAAAAGGATTTTTAATTATTGATGGTAAATTAGGGCCTCTTTGACCGAGGAACATTCATTAACTAAGGCTAACTAACAAATGTGAGCTAGCATGACAGTAACTTTGAACCCACAAACTAGCTGAATGCTAATAACTAGCTAGCATTTGAGAGATTAGGAAGTAAAGCTGTTGCTACACACACTTTGTTTTCATCAAGGCGGTTTGTATTGAGACAGCTTGCTGTTAACTTTAATCGGATGTTATAGTCATGCTAGTTAACAACAGCTTTAGTTTTGTTAAACTAGCTGAATGCTAACAGAATGCTAGCTGCGAAGTGTATCAGCAGACTGATTACTGTGATGGGTATGAGGTCTAATTCTTGCTCTTACAAGTTTAGATTTGTCAAAAAAATGTAGGTTTCCTTGAAGCTGTCTGATGTTAAAAAGTAATGTTATGGTTTTCCAAGTGTAGGATTATAGTGAAAATGTCGTGAGTAGAAAGTGGAGATACTGAGTACACGCCTGCGTTGCCGTTGGTTTGTCTTTGTGCAGACAGACTTCGTGCGTGACGTTCTTGAAACAGCTGCTTTTCCTTCTCCTCCTTCAGGATGAGCTTCCCAAGACCAGATTGCATCTGTTCTCACACACCATACAGTCCAGTTTACACAGAGGTATTCATCATGTATAGAGTTGAATTACGACGTATAGTTTATAGTGAATGAACCATCTGAACACAGATGAAGAAAAACTTAATTTAAAAGGACAATTAACATTAGTAGTGTAGCATTAGTACTGTATAATTAACATTAGTAGTGTTACAATTAACATTAGTAGTGTTTAATTAACATTAGTAGTGTAACGACGTGTGCAGATTTGATCAAATATTCATCATTTACCACCTCATTCTGTGTTTATGCATTTATTGTTCATACCCCTTGGTGGCTCACTATAGGGACAGGAGAGGCAGAGCCCCACTGTTTATATCAGCCTTTTAGAAATGTTAATCTTCATAAAGACCTCATTCACATCTCCGTTTAAATACTAATTACCGTTTTTGCATGACCGAGGATTTTAAAGAGTGTTGCTATTAGACAGATATAAGCCAATGTTCTGGTGATCTGCTTGCCTTTATAGATGTTCTGCAACAGTGCAAGTACTGCCCCACTTAGCTTACTGCACCTAGTGGAATCAATTTGGAACTGCAACAAGTGCTAATAGAGGTCCATTGGGGAAGGGATACTTCATTAGCCACACTCGCTTTTCAGTGGAGGTGGAGCAGTGGACAAGACAGTTAATAAATGGTGGCGGCCATGATCTTGTTTTATAGCAAATAATCGGAATTGAATCTAATAAAAATATAATATTTTTACCAAAACAAAAGCAAAGTGTAAGTGCAGACAGAACATGTACAGAACCATTTCTATTAGAATATCGTATATTGCAGAGACTGCGGAATGGAAAGGGAGATTATGGAGTAATGTCCATACTTCAGAAATATGTAGGAAACAAGTATTTTTTGTTCTGAGAAAGACAGAGTAATGGAAGTAAATGTCTCCCATGATTTGGGGTTAGTTTCAGGTCTTTTGTGTGTGTTTTTGAGATGAAGTTGGGCTAGAATTTTTGCTGAAGCCTGTCAACCCTGGTTAATGGCATAACCTCAAATACAGTTAGTATGTTTAAAACTGCCCAAAACGAGCTGCTAGACTGTTAGCAGTATGTTGTTTACTCCCAACTGCCTATTACGGGGTTACTCTAAAAATTCACTAGACAGAAGCCTATAGCATAAGTCAAGTTTGATAGCCTTTCGGATGAAATTTGTTTGAGGCTACATCGTTATTAATGTCATTCTGCCGCACCAAAATCGATGGTCATGAGCCGCTGATGTTCATATCACAAAACTATCACTAACATGAAGAGGGTAAGAAAGGCAATGGAAAAGCACGTGAATGGAAACTCAGTTGTCATTAGCAACTAATAATCATCAATCACTGGATTGTGTCGTCTGTGTTGCCTCTGTGTCATGTTAGCATTTAAGCAAGCTGCCTTGTTCATCCATTACTGTGGGGTATTTTTGCTATTTCTGTCCATGTTTGAGGTTACCCTGGTGAGATGTTCTTCCTGGAGTTGTCTGCGTTTCTGGAGTTCCTCCTCATCCTCCTCTCGGGATCTCCGTCTCCCCCCTTCAGAGCCTAAAACGTTAACAGGAAATGTCACATACCCAGGGTTCAATATGATTTTTAACACACCCTTGTCATTTATCCTCTTAAAGCTGTTATATAAAGTAGACCATTTTAAGCGTTTGTGATTTTAAGTATTTTATTGAAAAAGAAATGGCATCAGATAGCAATTCCCATTTGGGTCTATAGTCTATAGTCAAAACTCACTTGTGTATGAATCTCTACAAGGGGAAAAGGGAGAGGACTAGATCACAAGGGCATGTTAAAAAAAAAAAAAGTACAGTATATTGCACCTCACTCTTCATCCTAACTAACTTTAAAATCTAAATGCATAAAGTTTTCCCTACAGCTTTATGACAATGAATGAATGAATAAATTAATGAATAATGACACCATAAGTATGTAGGGAGGAAAAAAAAGATGAAATAAAGACAAGCAGACTGATGATATTTTGGTGTTGCAGAAACTTTATGGAAACTTTATTTCTTGTGAAATAGTAAAAAACCTGCAAAGCAGCTGCAACAACAAGAATACAGTCTTAGAAATAAAAAGGGTTCCTCAAAGGCTCTTTGCATGATTAATGGCTTTAACTGAAGAACACTTAAGTGTGTCAAATTTATTATAGAGTGTGGGAGTTTTCCCATCTCTGTCCTTGCACAATTCTTTTTTTTGGCATCTATTAGTGTCACGGCCATTAAAGTTTACAAGTGCAGAGATTAAAGAAAACAGGTATATGTTTACACATGCAGTGATCAGTTTTCACCTTCAAATTAACTTGTTTAATACCTTTTGATTTCACAACTGTCATGTAAATACAACTACAAGTTAAACAAACCTTAATGTATTTACCAGACAGACTTTAATAATGAGATGCCTTTACAGTGCCTTACATAAATATTTACTCGCCTCTTTGAACCATTCCACATTTTTCACTGTTACAGCCTGGAACTGAAATGAACTTGATTGGTATTATATGTCATGGATCTACTGTACATAAAATCGGCTATAATTTTGAAGTGGGGGATAAAAAATAAATGTAAAATAAACGTAAATTCTATTCACTAATTACAAAAGCAAACAAGAGGCCAAGGGTAACGCTTAACATGATGCTGCCACCACCATGATTCACAGGATGGCCTTCTCAAGGTAGTGAGCAGTTCTTTACTTGGAAATAATTTTGCCGACCATGTTGATTTTCTCACCTACTTCAACAATGGTTATTTTGTGAACATTTTTGACACATTGTACCAATTATTAAGTCCATTTCAGTTCTTGTTGGAAACATTACCAATGGTGGTGAATACATATGCAAGACACGGTACATGGCATATAGTAAATTTAATCCATGGATTCAAAGATGTTAAAATGAATGTACAATTGCATATGAGTTCTTGATCATTTAGGTGAAAATGATGGGATAATGATTGCACAGCTGAAAAGGTTAATAAGAACCCAAAACTCAAGTAATTTGAGTCGAAAAGAAATTTTAAGACACTTTTCCAAACGTCAGTGCAGCTTCATAATTGCATTTAATAAACAAGCAACTGCTTTTCCAGTGCATTCAACAAAAAACGGAAGGAACGTAAAGGGAAAGCCGCCACGCTTCATTCACTCCTTATTTGCACAGTTGAAAGCCTCAGTGGACTAATCCATTTAATCCATTAAAACGGGGGGAGGGAAACAGTAGCAGCAAGCCAGGAGCGGTGGCCATAGCAAATAGGCGTATAGCGCTGACATACAGTACCTAGGGTACCACTGGTTGACAGACACAGCCAGCACTCTGTCTCTATCTTAGGCACGTCTTCAGGACCGGGAGCAAGTGCCGAGGGAAATTTGGCCGATTTGATGATGTCGTCTGCAGGACTGCTTTCGGCTGTAAAGGCAGCCGGATCTAGATTGTAAAGCAGGGGGAACTAGGATATAAGAATGAGGCTAGCCCAAAGGTCATTTTATTAAATAATAGTGTCAAAGATGTATACAGCAGTGGGACGGGTTTGTTAATTATCCTATTACCCACGATGCAACTTGATTTGGGTTGATCCATCAGGATTTTACCTGGAACGCAGCAATCCTGTTGCTAGCTCATGAACACAAGCATCTAAACCTTTCACTTAAACCTTGCATTAGCATAGAAGAGAAACTGTTCTGTCCCTACCATGCAGTTTGTAGATGGGCGGCTTCCTGTACATGTTGACGCTCTGATCTGTAAGAGAAAGACAACAACTTCAAAGCACTAAATTACTATTTAAAAGAAGAAACTATACCACTAAGAGAGACTAGCCATGCATCGTCACAAGACATGGTAGAGAGTTTAAAGCAGTTGTTATGAAATGGTGTCCTTGAAAAGTGGGAACCAGAAAGAATAATAATAATAATAATGAAAAAAAAAAAAAATTCACAGAACTTTTAAGACTTTCACTTGTCCCACCAAGATTCCTGAGTTAACAACACACACGAATCATTCACGTGAACACACAATACAGCTTGAGGACGACACACAAAGAGTGAAGCATAACGATGTGACCACACACACACAGGACAGGAGGAGCTGCATAACATCCTCAGTACCTGGCAGATGGAAATGTTTCGGGGTCAGTGGGAGGGGGGGCGTGCTGGCCCCAGGGGAGCTCCGCCCACTGGATGGCTCAGGGCCTTGAATCAAAAAGGTCATAGGTCAATGAGGGTGGAAGTTTACGGCTGGAGAGACGTTTTTAGTCTTAATGACCAAAACAAGCGAATGACTGCTTGAAGTCAATATCAGTGCCAGAAGACAATAATTAAAATCGTATGTCAGAGGAGGATTTGTGTGTTACTGCTGAATGAAATACCAAGAAGCGAGCCGAATATTCAAACATCAGTTATTTGTTACTGTCAGTTAGACATTCAATTACATATTTGTCAAAGATAATGTATTCAGAGCATATTTAATCTTCATATTACTTTTTTTTAATATTACTTAATGTTTAAATATAGTACGTTTGTACATTTATAAAATAAGTTAGACAATAAAACTGAGTAAGCTGACTGAACAAAAAGGAACAGGTACAGGGTAGGGCTGCCAAAATATACCGGTGTAATGGCATACTGTGATGAAAATAAAAAAAAAATGAAAACACATTATACATGACTATAGTCAGTACAGACTGCATAGTAAATTAGCTAAAATCTTTCTCATACCCATAATGCAACTGTCCAGCTGAAGGCAGAAGCTGGGTCTCACCTGGCCGGTGAAAGTGCTGGGGTGAGCGAGACATGGTCGGCGTGTAACAGTGGCGGTTATAAATGGGCGAGCCGATAGAGCCCTGACTTGTAGACCGCTGCAGGATGTGACCCCTCATGTCATAAAAACTCTAAACACACACACACACACACACACACACACACACACACACACACACACACACACACACACACACACACAGTTCACGTGCAATCACACACTAAGGATCATAAGCTGTAAACTGTTTAGTGTGTGATACTAAGCCGTAGGTACGTACATCTGCAGATGGGATTGGTGACATGGTTCTTGGTGTCTGAAAGAATTCAGATAAAAAACAAACCTTTTTCAGACACATGTTCAGAAAGGATCACTGAATAAAATGAATTGCGGTGTCTTTTTCTAAACACATTATTGCAGTGTGCAGTGTTGGCAACTCAATGACTTTGGTGACTTTTTAGACCCCAGTAATGACTTTATTTAAAAAGAATAAATAAATAAATAAATAAATAAATAGAGCCAGATCACATCATAGCTCCTGGTTATACGGGTTGGTTATGAGTAAAAAAAAAAAAAAGTTGAAATGAGTTAGCAACACTGGACTGAGGATGGAGATGAAAGCATGAGGAAGTAAAAGGAATTCATTTACAACTCTAATGAATCAGAACACACCGAAGGTACGACCACACATACATCGACTCGCGGCGACAAAGCGACCGGAGACCGTTCATTTTCAATGAGAGCTGCGACATGAGCGTCAGCGACCGTTGACGACTAGATGTGGGCGTGTTCAAAGTTGCCACGACTTGGTGCAGTGACTACCAATGCGAGTGAAGACAGTGCACGTGATCCGTGATCCACCATGCTGCCTGAGAATCCAAGTTGTTTTGTGGACCCAGACAGTCCGGCTCTTGCGCTTCCACCACATATAGATGGCCACGGGGAATGGCAAAGAGCACACGCTGCTTCTCCTGGATCTCGTAGAATATAATGCATATATACACTGGTGAATTTTATATACAAACGCTCTCCCTCCAGAATGTTTCATTTTAGTGGTTTGTTGTCAAAAGTGGAATGCTAGTTGCGCAACCCACTGATAAATGTTACTATGGCATCCAGCAATAGGAATGCTTACTGGCAACTGCATAGTACGGCGACTTGCAGCAATAAAATCGCTGTATGTGTGAATGTACCTTGAGATGTACACACTGTATAACACTGGACTGTATAAAAATGTAGCTCTGATATCCAAAAAAAAAAAAACCCCACCCAAACACTCTTGCTACATGGATGTGACACACACAAACACACACATGCGTAATGACTTATAATGGTGCTACAATGAAAGCAACTGTGACTTATAGACGATGCGGCGGGGTAAAGGTCACATGTCTAGATCGTCTAGCTGGAGCACGACTTACTCTGTCCTCTGGCATGGGGGAGCGCTCGCGTCTCAAGGTCT
The DNA here is from genome assembly GCA_023630585.1 of Cranoglanis bouderius. Taxonomy (NCBI): domain Eukaryota; kingdom Metazoa; phylum Chordata; class Actinopteri; order Siluriformes; family Cranoglanididae; genus Cranoglanis; species Cranoglanis bouderius. Next base: position 14,413,879 of record CM042546.1, read on the forward strand.
GAAGCTGTTAACAAAGTGTAGGGCCCAAAAGTCTGAGTCCACTACCAAGAACTGCTTTTATTTCATGAGTTATGAAAAATTAACGAGTTATATTTTGATATTTAAAAAAAAAACAAACAAAAAAAAAAAAACCCAAAAACAAACGAAAAACCAAGTGGAGTGCAAACAAGAACAGCTTAAACAACTGATTTGTCTCAGTAAATAATATAATAACGATATTGGATAATAGATATCAACATAAATGATGATAATTAATGAAATAAGAGCAGTTCTTGTTATTGGACTCAGACTTTTGCACCCTATTGTTAAATTAAGGGGATTATAGTTTGTATATATAGTGCAATTGTGTAGTGCTGTTCATGCACACACACACACACACACACACACACACACACACACACACACACACAGAACTAAACACTGTGCTCTTGGAGTTTTACCTCTCCCACACTCTCTCTCTCCTCCATCTCGTCGAGGGAAGTGGTGTAAAGTGGCTCGTAGTTGATCAGGTCAGGACGTTCGATGTCATAAATGGCTTTGACTTTGGGAATGGCGGCGAGATCCCTATAATCAAGGATCTCATTGTCTACTTTTGCCTGGAGGAGAAACACATTGCGAACACACAAGAACAGACAGGGAGTGATCATAAAAGGGCTCTGTGTATTACAGCACGAACATTCACAAGTACAAACTGTTCATGTATATGTACAAAACAAAATCCAGAAGGAAAAAAAAAACAAGAACACATTTGAACCCAATCTTCCAAACTTTGCTTTTAATGGTAAAACTTCAAGATACGAGAGGAATAACAAAGAGTTCATATGATTGAGAGTAAGTAATATTTAAAAACAGGCAAATTGCTGTGGGATAAGAGGATTAAACCCGTTTAAAATGCTGTTACAAATAATCAACAACCAATGGATATAATAATCAAGGAAAATAATCAACATAATAATGTGTTGTTTTTTTCTCTTCTACCTCAAAAATTTGGAGACACTAACAATTTTTTTTTTACTTATTAAAGAACACATTGTACTTTTTATCCATTTATAGTTACAATTAATGTTGTGGAATGTCCACGCAGCAAGTTATCACTTAAGTTATAGCAGCAATAAACAATCGTTCTGTCACAAACCTCTATTTTTTTCTCTCTCTCTTGAAGTTAATAAGAAAAAAACTAAATGCATCTTGTCTTGCAACCAAGAAAACGCAAAGCCCACTGTCTTGAAAATTTTTCCATGTTTGGAAAAATTCCAGCTTTATCTCTGACTGTTACAACGTGCTGACACTGGAGACTCCTTCCATAAATGTTAAATAAATGTCTCCTTGCAGAAACAATTATATGTTTCTTTTTTATATTATTATTAATATTTACGTGGAGTGTCAACCACCATACATGTTACTGGGTGAGTTGTTACTATAGAAACGATAAGGTATTATTTGCTCTGTAGCTGAACTACTGCATGAGCTGCTTTTATAGAAAAACACCTTCTGGCCAATCAGAATTGAGAACTGAACAGTGCTGTGGTGTAAATGCACTTTAAAGTGAAGTTAAAGTGAAGCACTGATACGGACATATTCAGTAGGACAAAATATCATGAATCTTTATGGTAGAGTCCATATGTAGATGTTGTGTGGATGAATAAGATACAAAGATAGAAGTAGAAGATATAAATAAAGAAAGGATTAAAAATATATATATGGTAAGTCATCTGGTGTTCCAGTCTGCTTTAAGTTTTGTGTGTGTGTGTGCGTGTGTGTGGACAGCACTTACATATATGGTGTGACCCGGTGAGCCAGGTATGCTTGAACCAGGTCTGGAACACACACTCTCGGACGACGAGCGTGTCGGCTGTGGAGTGAGCACAGGTTTAGAACCAGCAACACACACTCAATGAAAAGGCCTGTCCACCAGTTAGACTTTGGTTGTTAATGAAACACACACCCCAACAATGAATGACATGATGTACGTTAATCATCTGAGTGAGAAGCAGGAGGAACTGGTACGATATAAATCGTTAATCAAAATTGTCAACGCATCTTTAACTGGTGTGCATACTGTATTACAAGCACGCCCATGTCCGCTGGCGGGGGCGCCAAAACTTTATGTATTTGCTAATACTGTGCTAAGATTATTGCCTGAGATGAGTTAACATATTTGTTAATGATTAACAGCATATTTTTAATAGATTTCAAGTTCTTAATAAACCAAATGGCACCGCAATCTAGGAATCGCCCATGTACTTCTGAGTCATGAGAAATCACCAAGGGTGTGGTAAAAGTAATAAAGGAAACCACCCATAGCAGGATGGTCAGCTGTGGGAGAAATAATGAATGTAATTATGAGACGGGTTGGACGAATGAGGAACGATGGCCTATGATGGAGCTATTCCTTCAGCTAAATACGTTCCCAGTGACATCTTGTCCAAACCTGATCCAGCAGCACGATTGATGATGATTATGACCTGGATCTCAGAGCCAGAGATGAAAAATTCTATTAACTCTATATACACCGCAGGGTCCAGAGATCTCACAGGTCTGAGGTCTGAGTCGACCACCAACACCTTTTTTCCGTTTCAAATTTGATGAAGTTTAAAACTAGCACGTCTCAGTTTGTCCCGCTGGTGGTATCCTTAAAAATTCATCAATCAGAGGTTTTCCCTTTAAAAGGCTTTAAAGTACAACACCTTTAGTAGACAGAACCATTAGCCAAACAAAGGACCTTTTTAGGAACTTGTGTTATGTAGTACGGCAAGGCAAGTTTGAACTTATTATTGAATAAAAGTATTAGCAACAATAACACACAGCGCAAACTTACCTAAAACGAGTTCCTCAGTGGTTGTTTGGATGGGTAAGAGTTCTTTGGTTACTAAAAGGGGTTCTACTCGAGCCTTTCTGAAACCCTTCGTTAAAGGTTCTATGTTAACCGGTCCCCAGGAGCGACAAACCAAAAAAACACTTACAAGTTCTGAGTTTAAACACTGGGTCAGGCGTGAAGTAGATATTTACATAGAATTCATTTTCATTTGAGCCTCTATAAAATGTTGATGGGTGATTCAACAACTGAAGTGCCATTTAAACCCTTGTAACTCTTAAAACGTAAAATTGGCTTTCTATCATTTTTGCATATTGAATTTAAAAAAAAAGCATTAATAAATGTGTTGTCCCATCTCAGGCAACAATTGTGTTCTTACACGAGTAACAGAGTTAAGTTTATTAGCATAGAATTAGCAAATACACAAAACATGGTTAACTAGCATCCACGCTAATGCCATAATGACATTAAGGACATCCTAATGATTTACTTTTTTAATTAATTGTTTACTTTCAAAGTCTCTTAAAGTAAAATCACAACATTATTTTAAAAAAATAAAATGGAAAAATAAAAATAAAAAAAGGAAAAGAGAATAAGAGAATTTATTTTTCTTCTTCCCATGATATTCATGAAATACAGATAATGCAACTTCCTGTTGTGGAATATTCCAAATATTACATAGCTGTGGAGGTGTTCAGGTAGTAGGGTTAGGTGAATGCTGTGGAATACTAAAATGTGCATTTTCCATAACAAAAAAATAATATTTGAAGTATTTTACTGATTATATTTCAGTGTACTGTGTACTTTACCTTGGGCTACGACAGGCAAAATACACTTCTCTAACTGATGTAAAGGTTTTATTAAGATTTTAAGGTTTTAAGTTATTAACCTTAAACCTTCACTTTAGTTACATATTTGTAAATATAATATCAGCAGGAAATAAATGGCACCCCAATGGTGGAATCACCATCATAAAAAAAGATCAGTAGTGGACTAAGACTTTTGAACCATGCTCTGTGTGTGTGTGTGTATATATATATATATATATATATATATATATATATATATATATATATATATATATATATAGAGAGAGAGAGAGAGAGAGAGAGAGAGAGAGACAGTGTTTTGTTGTGCAAGCGGGTATGCCAGGATGTGGCTGAATTTTTGCAAGTGTGTTGGCTAAGTGACCATCGGCATGTGCACTTGATAGGGCAGCACGCACCAAAAACTCTGATAGATTGCATTAAAGGTGCAGTTTGTAATATTTCACAGACTTTCTATAACAACCATATAATGTCTAAGAAACTGTGATTCAGAATATGGACTAATAATTCAGAATATGAAGCTCCTTTCATTCAGTTTGTTCAGATAGTACAATTTTTTCTGGCCCACAAATAGGCTCCACCCCTTGCTGAAAAAGAGCTGGTACATTCGGTAACTCGTAATTTCAGCTGAGGGAGTGGGAAATGGAAATATCTGTGGAAATGGAAGGCTTGTCGTTATTTTTCTTAAAACTACAATTCTACATATGCAGGCAGAAAAGGGCTGTAGAAATTACAGACTGCTTCTTTAAGCACACACTATACACTACATGGCCAGTAAAATGGCTCATGAGAATCTGGAATGTATGAAGAGCTACTTTAAATGGCTAGTACGATTAGACCATCCAGCAAAAAAATAAAAAATAAAAAAGTAATATCAATCACAATGTTATGCGAGACCTTTTCAGCCAATGGTGAGGAGAATCACACAAAGCTAATCACGGCATCGATGACTGTGTAACATCTTAATGACAAAATGCCAGTGGCGGATCATGGTTCTGTGTGAGAGCATTCTGGCTAGCAATGGCGCTCCGAGCCGGGGAGCATGGCATCCGTGTGGCGCAGCCGATAGCAAATACAGTACCTGCCTTTCGGATTTGGCGAGGAGAGCTAGCGACGCAGGCAACAGCTGTGGAGGAAGGCAAAGTGGAAGTTGGACAACACATCTGGGTCGGTCTAGATATCAGGATGACCTAAATACGGAACCTTCGTACCCTTATGTTCGGAGAACATGTATTTGACATACAAAACATGGAGACAGGAGGACAGGATGAAGCGTGTCAGAACGGGTAAAGACATGAGAAGAGTCTCACCCTTTGTCTATCCTCTGTTCTTGTAGAGCTCTTGCAGCCTGGATGCCAAACGGTCGATCCTAAAATAAAAAAAACACACACACACACACACACACACACACACACACACACACACACACACACACACACACACACACACAGCCTGAATAAAGACCCATTAAAGACTTAAGGAACACAATAGGCAGAATCTCAGTAAACTGGAACCTCAAGAACCTGTTTGTTTAAGAAGGCTGAGAAAAAGCAACAGTTAAATGTTTTCGCGTTCATGTTAGTATTACAATCTGACCTTGCAGGTACATCTCCTCTCCTTCAGTGAACATCTGATTGCATCTGCTACAGCAAGCACAGCTGGGATGGTAGTGTCTGTCACCTGCCTAGAGATCACACACACACACACACACACACACGAACACACACACACACACACACACACACACACACACACACACACAACGCATACCACATTAGACACAAAGATTTAGCGTAATTCATATTTTACAGCAGATCTACTTCATAACACTTGTAGTGTCATGAATCTTGGATCTTCTATTGATCTTATTTCATACAGTGTGGAGTGAAGTAAAATGTCCTGTGCATAAGCCATAAAGCCATATAGGCAGGAACTGATAGATTTATCTTCCGTAAACAAATCCAATACATGGCCGTGTGATATGTTCCATTATATGACATACTATATTACCATATTACCACTATATAGGCAAAAGTATGTGGACTCTTGACTAGCGCATCCATATATGGGCCTTCCCCAAACTGTTGCCCCACACAATTGTTGGAAGCACACAAACGTATAGGATGTCTTTGTGTGCTGTAACATTACAATTTCCCTTTTCCTCGTGCGACATCAGTACCTGACCTCTTGTGGCTGAATGAGCAAATCCCCACAGCCACGCTCCAAAATCTAATGGAAAGCCTTCCCAGAAGAGTGGAGGTCATTACAATGGCAAAGGGGGGACTAGATTGGGAATGTGATGTTCAGCAAGGACACGTGGCTGTGAGGGTCAGGTGTCCATAAACGTTTGGCCATAAAGTCTACATATGTATGTATGACATACTGTGTATGACAAATGACTGGAAATTAACAATTTAGAATAAAAACCCAGATATTTACCCAATATATCAACATATACAAATATATATTCAACAAATATATTGCAATATATGATACCTTACATGAAGGTCCGGTGAGTGAATTTTGAATTAAAATAAACATTACTATTGGCGGATCAAATATTGTTTTCCAACATTTAAATCAATTATATATCCATCCATCCATTTTCTGTACCACTTATCCTACACAGGGTCATGGGGAGCCTGGATCCTATCCCAGGGGATTTGGGGCACGAGGTGGGGAACACCCTGGATGGGGAGCCAAACCATTGCAGGGCACAATCACACACACACACACACACACACACACTACGGACAATTTAGAGATGGCGGTCAGCCTACAACGCATGTCATTGGACTGGGGGAGGAAACCGGAGTACCCAGAGGAAGCCCCCGAAGCACGGAGAGAACATGCAAGCTCGGAGGCGGGAAGCGAACCCTCAGCCCTGGAGGTGTAAGGTAAATGTGCTAAAATGTAATATATGAAATATAAAATTTTAAAAAATGAAAGACGTAATATATAAAATATAAAACAAAAAAAAAACTAATATATGTAAGCAACAACATTACTCATCTATACATTGGTATGACTTGGTCTAGGTCAAGTCGCAAAATTCCAACAAAAATAAAGGAGTGATGAGACCAGAATTGTGTTTGCTTTGTGAAATTCTTCTTCTTCTTCTTCTTCTTCTTCTTTAAAATAAATAGCTAGCAGATTTGGACTTCAGAAGCTGACCAAAATAACAAACAAAAAAAATAGCCATACACGGAATACACTAAGTAGCTAGGCCAAACAACAACAACAACAAAAAACCCACAATTACCCAACTAACCCATACAAAGGAGAAAATGGAAGATACATAAAGACTTCCAGCTTACCACTATTTACAACGTATTTGTGTACAAGAGTGTGCGTGTGCTAAACGCAATTCATATACAAAGTGAGTCACAATAAATGTCCGTGTGCCCATACATTGAATCTAAATATTATAAATATTTGTTGGAGCCTTTATGATATTGACCATAAATCCTCAGAAATTTATATCAAACCCCCATTTCTGCCCCTGCATTGAACACTCAATCTGTGCTACCCCTTTGCCACACCTTATAGAAGGTTCTAGATCCACTACTGGATAATTTGCATGCACACTGACAGCTGTTAATCAAATACCGCTGTCTCTTTATAGCACAGCATCTCATATAATGCCATTTATTTGCATTCAGAGCATGTGCTTAAAAAGGTCAAATCTCGCCTTTTACTTTCATATCCTTGTATACAACTGTGGTATATCTAGAGAGGTTTTCTGCACATGGTCTTGTTTCTGTACTCACCTGCCTGAAGCTCTTAGGGTACTAGGCACTGTGCTGACCAAAGAGCACTTTACATGTGCTTTCATGACACTCAGAAACACAAGACCCTGAAGACGTATTCACTTTCAAGAAGCTCTTAGATGAGAAAATGCCTCGAGTGTGAGAACTCTCTCTCTCTCTCTCTCTCTCTCTCTTTCTTAAAGACGCCACTAATTACTCACATAATTACAGTTAAAAGTGCTACAAGTAGTAGAGTATATATTCTCGAAACACTCATAACCACAAACACACCCATCTCTTGAGTCTGCACAAGCACCGGCTTACCCACACACACCATCGCGTCTAAAGTCAGTCCTGTCGCATGGCTGTGCTCCAACTGAACCCTGAATGAAACGATTTAAAACATGTCATGAGGAGTGTAAATGTCTGTACCTTTCTACTTAGAGTAGGAGATGCAGAGGGGTGGAGCCATCCACTACCGATGACCAATCAGAGAGCAGGTGTTTGCGAAGGTTTGTTTTCCAGGTTAAATCTGAGAACTCAATTTTAATAAATTAACAAAAGGAACAAGGAAGTGGAAATCATTCTACCTCCAGCACTTTGCCGGTGATGAACTGGTGGCAGGCTTCGCACCGGACTCCGAAATGGATCTGGTAATCTTTCTCGCAGTACGGGGCGCCATCTCTGGAGACCAAACATAGGAATAACGACATAATTAGAAAAAGGCAACTAAGACGGTATTTAGGGCTAAACGATAAGTAAATATTTACAACCCCAATTCCAAAAAAGTTGGGACAGTAAGGAAAATGCAAAAAAAAACAAAAAACAAAACAAAAAGAGTCATCTGAGAATTCAGTTCACCCTGTACTATATTGAAAAGACATTATTTGATGTTTTACTTTGTGAATTTAATTTATTTAAAAAAAAAAAAAAACACTCATTTCAAATCTGATGACTGCAACACACTCCAAAAAGGTAGTAGACAGTCGACTGTTTACCGCTGTGTAACATCACCTTTTCTTTTAATAACACTTATTAAGCGTTTGGACACTGAAGACACCAGTTGGTTAAGTTTAGCAAGCAGAATTTCCCCCCGTTCATCCATTATGCATTTCTTCAGCTGCGCAACTGTACGGGGCCTTCGTTGCCTTATTTTGGGCTTCATAATGCGCCCCACATTCTCAATCGAGACATTTTGATTGCAATGTCAGAATTGTGTGTTTTCAATATACTGCAACTCACATCATAATAAAAATACTGTCTGTCTGTCTGTCTGTCTGTCTATCTATCAATCATCTGAATGTTGAGCCCAGAAAATCGACTTAACCAGGTGCTTAACCCATCTCTGAATACCTGTAACTTTCACCGTGTAAGTTGTTGACTCTTAAAACAGCCCTCAGTGTTTTGACCGCATTGTGCAAACCTAGCAGTCTGGATAACCGAAAGTCCGTGCAAGAGGTTAGAAAGTGTGTTCACGTGTGTGCGTGATGTGTGTGTCTTACTTGCTGATGTACTCTCCTGTCAGTACTTTGCCGCAGGCTTTACATTTGAAGCAGCCCAAATGCCACTGTCTGTCCAAAGCCAGCAAAGCCTGTCCATTCTTAATGTCTCTTCCACAACCTGCACAGGCTGGAACACACGCACACACACATCACACACACACACATCACACACACACACACATACACACAGGCTTAGGCATCGCAGACATTTCTTGGGCATCTGCACAGACCACAAGATCATTAGAATGTGTTAGAAGTGTATGATTAGATCACACATGAGAACACTAGATGGCATCAGAGTTGCACCTGATACAATTCCTCTTATCTGAGCTCTAAAGCTCACTGTGGTTTAAGTATACCGAAATGTTTCAGCAGCACAGCGAATCAAAGCTCCACGGCAACACAAAAGACAGATATTAATTCTTGGTCATGCAAAACAACGTAATGTTTTGTCATTTAAAAGCAAAAGGTTACTTGGACGGCTATGAATATAATGAAAAATCTGACTGACGATGATGAGCACAAATCATCAAATCAACGTGAACAACACAAACTGTCATGTCCTGTCACTCAGCACAGCAATTCCTCAGGGTTGTATACTCTTCCCCTTTATGGTCTCTTCATTCACTAATGGACTCACAAATCAAAACAGGTATACCAAGAGGAAGTGCGACGACAATGACCTCATCCTCTGTAGCAAACCAATAACCACCAGAGACTCGTTTAACTCTTTTTACCAGAGGCCAAATTTTTTTTATTTCCACCAGCAGGTAAACACAGAGTCATGATACTCTACACACAGAAACCCAACAGTGTCCTGACTATTCTTATACCAGACTTGTATAACATAACAACATGTATAACCATAGCAATTTTGATTGGACGGAAAATCTGATGAGAAGCTCAAGTGCAGAATGATGTCACCAAAATTGTTGAGCTGTATTGGTGGTAGAGAGAGAGGAATTTTGTCATTGTTTTGGAGCACACTAGCTTATAGATAACCTTAAGGTTAACATAATCATACTAAAAGCCACAAACACATCGGTTTTGATTTCACAGGGACTTTAAATAACAGTCTGAGTTCTCACTTCTCTAAATCAAATGTTTTCCCAGATTCCTGCCTTTTAAAAGTTAGTTCATGTAAACACTGGTTTCATGTTCTGTAAGGTTAGTGTGCGAACAAATTGTTTCTGATTGGTCCATTTTGGGATTACGAGATGTTTCCATAAATTTATATATGAACACAAAGTGTTTTGTTTTTTTCCCACCTGAAACCTGTGAGTTAAAAGTGAAGCAGAGTCTAGTCCAAGCATGTAACAGTAGCTACACTATTAAGAGTAAAACATTTTATTCTACATGGAAAGTTGTGGAAGGTAATGAGTTGTATGGCATGCGGTTTGCAGTGTGTAGTGTGTGTGAAGTGTGTTTAGTGATGACTCACTGCCAGGTCCAGTGATGTGCTTGGAAGGGACAGGGGACATGGGCTCAGCACAGTACTGACACAAGCAGTCCTTTCCATTGAACGTCACTCTGTCTCCTGCAGGAAACGGCCTTCTGTGGGACAACGACAAAAGACAAAAACAAGACTGTTATAACGTAAGTGATAACAGGAGCTAACAGGGACCTTCCACAACATTAAATATTAAACACTTTGGGACATGCTGTTAGACATTCAAGGAGGGATACTGTGTTTGCCATGAATATGAGATTCATATAAAGTCAGTTCTTTTTGACAGTCATGATGATTTGGCTTTTCATCTCTTACTTGCAGACGGTGCAGACGAAGCAGGCAGGGTGGTAGGTTTTCCCCAGTGCAGTGACCACCTCGCCCTCCACAAACTCGCCGCATGTGTTACAGCGAGTGCCGTGGATCTGCTGGTAGTCCAGTGTGCACAGATAATCTCCATTTTTCATGAAGAACCCGCCCTGTGCCAGGTCGCAACCACACACTAACACAAAACACACAAACACACAACATTAAGGCTTAAATCTCATTAAGATACTGTACACGTCCATGTAATTTGAAGTACAGTCAGGTTTGCACAGTGACACCAGTTTTTGTGTAAGTTATGTACCCTTTCGGAAAAAAACACATTTCATTTGTGACCATATGTTGTTATTTATTTTTTTAATATGTGCTTATGTTAGAAATTGCACATGTGAACTCAAATAAAGACATGTAAATAAATAAAACCAAAAACTAACTAATGTCAAAAACTAACATGTGAACATCAGTTAATCATGTAAAATACAGTGAATCACATGTAAAGTGTAAAATCATGTGTAAAAGACATGGCACAAACGAATCGTGTGTAAAAATCACACATTGAATGTATAGAATATGAACTGAGAAAAAAAAAATCAAATGTGAAAATCTGTGGAAAATAAATGAATCACGTGTAAAGAATCACTTGTGAAAAGAAATGAATCATGTGAAAAATGACATCTAAAAATAAAAGAATCATTTGTGAAAATAAATGAATCGTGAAAATTACATCTGAAAATAAAAGAATCATGTGTAAAGAGTCATTTGTGAAAAACAAATGAGTCATGTGTAAAGAATCATTTGTGAAAATAAATGAATCGTGAAAATTACATCTGAAAATAAAAGAATCATGTGTAAAGAATCATTTGTGAAAAATAAATGAATCATGAAAAATTACAACTAAAAATAAAAGAATCATGTGTAAAGAGTCATTTGTGAAAAACAAATGAGTCATGTGTAAAGAATCATTTGTGAAAAATAAATGAATCATGAATAATTACAACTAAAAATAAAAGAATCATGTGTAAAGAATCATTTGTGAAAAATAAATGAATCGTGAAAAATTAGATCTGGAAATAAAAGAATCACAGGTAAAGAATCATCTGTGAAAATAAAAGAATCACATGTAAAGAACCACTTGTGAAAAATAAATGAATCGTGAAAAATTACATCTAAAAATAAAGAATCGTGTGGAAAAATAATGTAAAGAGAAAATCATGTGAAAATAAATGAACTGTTAAATTATTTTGAATGTTAAAATAAATCGCATATAAAAAGAATCCATATTCATTTCCCATCCTCTCAGATAAACAAGTACAGAAATAAACATGTACAATGGACGTTGAAAAGTCCTTGAGGCAAAATCCTTGATCTTTTTGCTTCTCTATTATCAAGAGATAACAGAACTTATTTAGCATCTACTGTGTTTGCTTAAAAAAGAAACCATTGTTCTTGAAATAGGTTTGAATAATATTCTGTAGTGTTCCCAAAAATTCAGCACCCAGCCTCATCAACCAAAGTCATTAACTTGGACAAGAGGCTCGATCTCTGCCGCAATGTGCTTTATATAGTACAGTTAATGAGTCATGCATGTGAAAAGTGTGTGTGTGTGTATAAATGTAACAGTCTCTCAGCACAGATTGCAGTAATGACTTTATATAGGGCCAATCAAGCCAAGGTGCTCAGAGCAGGCCGTGTCGTGTCACATACAGTATTTGAGTGAATAACTTTGTTGTTTTTTCCCCCCTACATGACTAGTTGTCATACCACAGCTATTTATAATAACACAACTCCTTGAACTTTACAGGCAGGATGACGTGTGTGTGTGTGTGCGGGGGGTGGGGGGGGGGGGGGGTGGGGGGGGGGGTCCATGGGAAATCATAATGCCATGGTCCAATGATGTTTTTAAGTCTTTAAAATGCCTGTTTTTATCCTAGATGTTTTTTCCCCTCTAAACACCAACTAAAATCCATTACTTAGCAATGGCACATAGAGCAGAGGTGGAAAATTCATTGGTTAAAATACATGGGTCTTGTTTCATAATTTTACTTGACGTGTATTCAAATTGGTATCAGTGACTTGCCTGTTCATATGACTACAATAGACCATTGCAGGTAGTAGAGCTGAGTAACTTAGCGTAACGTAGCACAAATAAATTTCCATAACCTCTTGTTGACATTTGCTAGCAGCATCAATCATTTACCTGGTCCTGTATACTGGCCATACTTGTACCATTACTGGTTTTTTAGTGTCTTCGAATGTTAAGTTCTCGTCCAATTGCTGGGAGTAAATGGTTTGTGGTTTAATTCCTAAAAGAAATATGCTGTTGCACATTTCTCCTGGAACGCTGGACATTCAGAATCCACCATATGTTTCGCTGACAAAGACATTGCTTCTTCTTTAGTAACTGCATCTGGGTGTCGATAAAAGCCAAAAGTTGACAATTAGCCCCTAAATCAGGAACTATAATGAGTTTTTCCCCCATATTTGACTCATCCTTCCACCACAACAAATCATGAGATAGAGGCTAGAGGTTCCTTAGTGGTGCAACATAAAATGTAAAAGCATAATCATATGGAGTTTGTGAGTTTGAATCCATCTATGGCCGGGAACCAAGAGAGCAAAATTGGTCGTGCTATCTGGTTGAGAGAGATGGCGTTCTCTCTCTCTCTCTCTCTCTCTCTCTCTCTCTTTCTTGTCAATCACAGTGATACTAGCTAAACTTTGGCATCTGTGAGCTTGTGTATGTGGAAGAGGGCAGATAGCACTTTCCTCTGAGTGTGTTCCCCTGTTGGTAGCTGTCCTATGTCGTATGATAGAGGAGAGATGGCTGGGGGCAGGAATTGGCAGGTGACCATATTAGGGAGAAAATGGGTGGAAAAATGACTATAATAGACAAAGAATCTGCTCTTGTTTCACTCACAAACTACGTTCCTCATGTATATACAGTATTGTGGGAAGCAGGTGTAGGTGGATATTGATTTCTAGTCAGTGTCCATCATGTAGAATGTGGGCAAACTTACCGGCCCACCCGACTGGGAACTGAGTGAAAGCGAGCAAGATGCCAGTTATATTTGTGTTTCGTTCCAGAAAGAGGCTAAAAATACCAAAAGATGCATGAAAAGATGGAAAGTCATGTCTACAGCTATACCAGAGGAACCCTGGAGCTTCCAGATTGTCTTAGCTTACTGTAGGAATCTGACCAATTGCGTGACATGTGAGGGAAGTCTGGGTAGTGATTTTTGGCACTGTAGAACTGTATAAGGCAGTGGTCATCAACCCTGTTCCTGGAGATCTACTTGCAGACTTTAGCTCCAAACATAATCGTGCCCACCAGACCATCTAACTAAAACAGGTGTGTTAGATTTGTGTGGTTGGAGATGAAACCTGCAGGAAAGTAGATCTCAAGGAAGAGGGTGGTGACCACTGGTATAAGGTGTTCCTCATGTCGCTGAAACCCTAGAGAACTGCTACTGTCACGACTTGTAGCAAGACAACATACGTCTTCTGGAGGAGGAAGAAGCAGAAACAGCTGTCCTTTTTCCCCATGAGCATGAGTCACTGCTCCAGAGTGAGATGATGAGTCAAACTCTGTGAGGAAAGTATAGCTGTCACCACAGAATTTCGTCCTAAATTCCATCCTGATGTATCTCTGAGGGTTTCCTCTGGGTTCTCCGGTTTCCTCCCACCTTCAAAACCTGCCAGGTGGATTAGCTACTCGAAGGGTGAATGTAGTATGTGTGTGCACCAACGTGTATTCCCACCTCACGGGATTGACTTCGGCTCCACCCCGACCCCGACCAGGATAAAACTGAAGATGAATGAATCAATGAATAAATGTACCACATCCATAGATGCTGTGCAGAATGAGATTCCATTCGGGTAAAAGGAAACACAACAAGAGGATGTGTGTCATCGTTTGAAATGAATACTCAGCAGCCGTAATGAATTTTAGAAAGTCGTGACTCCAAAGAGAACGAGAGGGAGAGAGATAAAGGGGAAAAAAATGAAGGGAGTAGTACAGAGATAATGAGCTATAGGCTTCGTAGGAAACTACATTTCCTGAATCACCTACACAGTGATCCATTTCTGCAGACGAAGAGAGCCTACACACACAGATATTCAGATTGCTATCTGTATCATAAGAGTATCGGGTCTCCGTCTTCCAGATTCAAGGATTTGCACTGACTCTTATCTTTACTGCATGCATAAACGATTTTGACAAAGTTGCACTTTGACAATCCTCTGCGGATAAGCCGGCTTTCATCTCAGGAAGCCTCAGACACAAAGGAATACATTATAGTAGTACATGTTGTCCCGGGGTTAACGCAAATCTTGCTTTTTTTTTTTTTTTGCAAGACCTGCTCTCTTTTGATATAAGTCAGAAGCATTTGGTTTATGAGAGCAAGTGAGCACGCTGGTCTGGAAGGGTGGATCATAGATCATTGTAATTCCTGAATCGCTCACCTTTGCATGTAAAGCATTTTATATGGAAGTGCTTGTTCTGCACTCGTAACACCTCGCCCTTGCATGGCTCGCCACACTTATAGCACTGGATGGAAGGCTTCTCCTGGCGGTGCTGAGCGTCATGAGTGTGGGTCACTGTTGAAAACACAGAAAAGGCATGTTAGTACGTGTTTAGTCCCGTCTTGACAAGCCTGATAAAGGCCTAATATGGATGCCTGACAAATTGTGGAGTCCTCAACGATCGCCAAATCTCATTTCACAAATAACAGACAAGTACATATTTCATAGACAAGTACGTATGTTCTAAAATGCCTTTAGGTCATAAAAAACCCGACATAGTGAGATTATGCAGTTAATAGGAAACTATTCAGAAATGTGGATCCCAGGAGAGATATGGGTAATCTCCTGGGTAAGTAAATACGAACCAATTTGAATA
The DNA here is from genome assembly GCA_023630585.1 of Cranoglanis bouderius. Lineage (NCBI taxonomy): Eukaryota > Metazoa > Chordata > Actinopteri > Siluriformes > Cranoglanididae > Cranoglanis > Cranoglanis bouderius. The sequence continues at coordinate 14,429,440 of CM042546.1, forward strand.
ATAAGTTTATGATACACTTATGAAATTGTTTCAAGAATCATGTCTTCATTTTCCACACCCACTCACACATACGTATATAAATCCAAGAATGTCCAAAGCCTTGATTTAAAGTATGCATAAAGACTTAATGAGCAGATCTAACCAATTCAGCCATAGCCTAGGTACAGCATCTTCATAACAACAAACAGTGGATTACAATCGAGAGAAACCTGAAAGACCTCGAACCATAGCTCTCTACCACAACACAGTAATGTCGTCAACAAAGAAATGTCGGTTCTGCAACAGGAACCAGTGACAACCATTTCTGATCCCCAGGCTCTAAATAACAATGCATTATAATTGAAGCATTTGACATTGACTCCATGCACATATACCCAGAATTCAATAGACTCTCAGGTTCATGACCTTCGTGTATGTTTTTAAGGATGTCCTATTCATCAGCACACTAACATAACATGGCCTTTGAAGCCTCTGTTCATAAATATTCATCAGCACATCAATTTCCCCCGTCGTGAGCCACACCCCCCACCCCGTCCCATGCCGTCTCAGCCCGAACAAAGCCTCAGCGTGGAGCATGACTAGAGGACGTGACTCTATCTCGCTCTGCCAGACACAGTGTGCAATTTAATGCTCATCCAAATCCATTAGCACATAGCAAGAGATTATGAAAATGACTTCACTTATACGAAATATAATATAACTACAGCACTCCATTACCTTGATATCTTTCTACGTTTGGTAAAAACGTACACAAGCAACAACGTTGGCTTTTAAACCACCATTCACGAAAAGAACAGTAACAAAAATATTCAGCATGAGCATTATTTATTAAGTCCCTGTCAGGACCTATTACATCACATGGCCAGATATCTGATTGTCATTATTAATTGTTAAGAAGAAATGTTTTATACCACAGCAGTGTTCAATTCTCAAATTCGATTGGTCAGGAGATCTAACAGTACTTCCTGTTGTAAATGAAATCTGGAAGGACTGTAAGGAGTCTCCAGTGTCAGTGTCAGGAGTCAGTGCCCAGTACAAGTTATTTAGTCCGTACAGGATTTTGCGGAGTTTTTTTGTGATTGTTGCAGCCCAAAATGTTTAATTTTGCTGCAGTTTTTTTTCTTTCTCCATAAAAAAAAAGTTTTTTTGTATTTTTTATTTTTTATTTTTTTGCGGAAACCTACTTGAATTGGCAAAATCACAACTGCATGAAATTGTTTTGCATGGCCTTTTGCAGTGATGTTGGTAAATGAGACGTTTTCAGAGGGCTTTGGGTGAATGTGCGTTGTGATGATGTCACGTGGCGCGCCTTGGCCCAAATCTGCGGAAAATCTGTGGTAATTTTGAAAAACTGCAAGCTCCTCTGAGTATTGCGGCGTTTGCTCGACTTCAAAATCGTGAAAACGATCGCAAAATCGTGAAATGCTGGAGGAACTGATTATTACCTTTAAAACAGAGAGAGAGAGAAAAAAAAGAGGTGAGGAAATGACCGTTTGTAGCTGCTATAATAGGTATTTTATTCCTTAAATACCTGCATGATGATTCCAGGAAATAAAAATTAAGTGAAAAAAAAGGGGTGTTATTTTTAGTTTCCAGGAATATCAGAGCTTGGTTTGGGTTTGGTGGGTCTGATGCAGGAACATAGTTCTCACATCTACAGGACATACTGTAAATGCTTGCATTTCTGAATTTATAGATGTACGAGAGAGAGAGAGAGAGAGAGAGAGAGAGAGAGAGAGAGAGAGAGATGATTTAGTGAGACAACCTTGCGCCCTCATTTAAAATATGGTGAAAACGAAATCTAGACCAAAAAAGCATGATACAAGCAGAACTTTGCTCCTGTCTTGTTCCTATTTCCACCCATCACCCGCAGAATCTCACTGAGTCATCCTCATCCTCACAGAGCCGCATCTATTCAATCCAGAGGCACGCTTTTTTTAACCGGCACACTCGGACAGGCTGCGTGTTTTATCGGGTGTGTGCCGACGAGGTGTTCAAAGAGCCGTTTTGTCAAAAAGAGGCCGTCACAGGACAGCCGACAATGGACTGCACCTCTAAGGAGGGTGTGTTTCCATGGTTACGGCTGCGGGCCACCCCATGAGTGTGCGTCCCATTTAAAACCGCAGCACTGCAACGCAGCAATGGCAGGCAGCAGGATCTCTAAAAATTGCTTTAATCAGTCAGTCGGTCATGATCGCTTATTCATAGATGACTTTATATCACTTGAGCATGAACAGCTCGGTCTGACCCAACCCCATTCAAACTTGAAATGATTCAGAACCAAATGATGTAAACGACTTGATGAAAATTGTGCTGTTGTTTTCTGTTTTTTTTTGGAAATAAAGTCCATTTTAAAGACATGAAGCAGCACTGCAGTATCTCTGTCCATCACGTCGAACTGCTTGTGAGGTGAGCCGTCTTTCTCACCGTCAATCAAAAGATCCAGAACAAACGTATCATCTAGGTGTTTCATTAGAAAGTGGCAACACATAAAACAGCTGGATAAAGACTGCATGACAGTCAGTGCCTGACTGATAAACACACACACACTACATACACCACACACACACACATCACATCACCTTTCTTCTTGACCATGACCATCAGCCGTGAGATGAAGCCTGAGTGTTAATCCGTCCCGAAGCTTCAGTTGTCGTGAGAACAGAAATTGAGGAAATAAAAGATGTGAATCAGGTATGTGTGAATGAGGCAGTGGGCATAAATGCAATGTGCTTACACCCAACTCCCCGTGCTTCTTTCTCTCTCTCTTCTCCTCCTCTTCTCCTTCTCCCTCCCTCTATCTGTCCATCCCCTCCCCCTCTCTCTTTCTCTCTTTCAGCCCACTGTGGGCTCACCCATCTCTCACTGCAGTATCGGGGTTGCAGGGGCTGCCATGTGACAAGACCAGAATATGCTACACTCCTCTTAAAGGGCACACACATATGGAGCTTAGAAGCTGACATACATATCTGATTATGACATTTTATATTTGAATCATATACGTGTCACATTAAAATTTTTTTATTCCTGTAGTGTATTTAATCAGTTTACATTTTGGCAATTATTTTATTTTTTGAATTTGCTAGGGGGAAGCTTTTGCATTCACACTTTTGAAATGAGCTTTAAATGTGCAGTGGTAGCTCAGTGGTTAAGATGTTAGGAAGGATCTTGGAAGGATGTGAGTTCAAATCCCAGCACTGCCAGGTTGTCACTCCTGGGCCCTTGAGCAAGGCCCTGAAATGAGATAAATGGAAGTCGCCCTGGATAAGGGTCTCTGCCGAATGCCGTAAATACGAGTCTCAAAAAATCAATTCTTAAAAGTGCAGAATTTATGTATGTTAGGCCAAAGTTGAAGCGTAAGGGATTCCCATGGGAAAAGTAGACGCTTTAAAACGTGGTGTAGATTTAAGTAAATGCATCCACCCAAGTTATGTTCAAATATTTACGCTGATGACGTCCACGGAGGCTTAGTGGTTAGCGCGTTTGCCTGGCACCTCAGGGGTTTGGGGGTTCGAATCTCGTCTCTGCCCTGTGTGTTCGGAGTTTACATGTTCTCCCCGTTCTTAGGGGGTTTCCTCTCCCAGTCCAGAGACATGCTTTGTAGGCTGAATTGCATTTCCAAATTGTCCGTAGTGTGTGTGAGATAGCGCCCTGTGATGGGTTGGCACCCTGTCCAGGGTGTCCCCTGCCTTGTGCCCCAAGCTCCCTGGGATAGGCTCCAGGTTCCCTGCGACCCTGTGTAGTATAGGCAGTATGGAAAATGGATGGATCTAGTAAGGATTGAGTGTTTAACATCACTGCAGAAAACTCGCTATTTATTTATAACATTACAACTTTTATTATTTGTTTGGCCCCTCTGAAAGCTATTTTTTTTCATGGGAATCTCAGACTTCATTTTTGGCCTAGATTACATAAAATACGCCTTTTTGAGATTTGAAATTTGAGATTTTTTTGTATATAGAGTTCTGATTTTTTTTAAAACTCTCAACTTAAACTTCTGTTTTTACCAATAGACAGTTCAAAACAAAGAAAAAAAAAAGCATGTACATTTATTAAATACACTGCAAAAAAAACCCAACATTTAATATATGAAATTCATATTCAAATACTTTGGTCAGCTTCCAAGTTCCACACACATACACAACAGTACATCTGAATATAGCAGCTTCAATAGAAAAATTAATTGTGTGATAAATTAACTGCTACTTATAATACCCCTGATTACAGAAAGAAAAAATGCACCAAAAAAAGACAATGTGAACGTATCCTACAACGAGAACATAATCAAAAGGCAAATTCGGCAATCACTGGACATTGCTTTGCATAAATATTCACCCCCTTGAGCTTTTCCACATATTAGTGTTACAACCTGAAACTAAACTGGACCGCATTGGGGGTTAATACTTAATACTTGCAATAACAAAGTTTCTTACTTGTAAATCATTTTGCAAAGTATTTTGGCCCATCCACACAAACACACACACACACTTCAATACTGCAATATTTTGTGTAGATTCATAACATACAGTATGATCCCATATTCTAACACTACAAAAGGTGGAAAAGTTCATAGGAGGTGAATACTTATGCAAGGCACTGTATAACAGCTACATAGTATTAACAGATATGTCACATGCAAAACTTGATACCACTCGCATAAAACATAAAAGCTGATAAGAAAAATGGGGTGCGTGTTCTGGTTTTGCTTATTTGAATTCAATGAATATGAAAATTGTGTGTGGGCGTGTCTATCTACAGTAAAAGTGCAAATATACGGGGGGAGTTGATGCAAATCGATTCATTTTGCACCCACAATGCGATTTAGCCTGCTAAACCTTAAAGCCACTTTGGGATCGGTGATTGGATGCGCAAATTAGTACAACCGAAAGCAGGTATTATATTTGCAGATTAATAATAATAATAACTTCTCATATGAATATTACACATGGCAGTAGATGCATCTGGGTCATTTATGGATAGAGGTAAGTGTGTTGGTATGTACGCTTACTTAAAGTATCATTGTAATACTTTATAAAGGGATGGGTTTATGTATTAGGCCATTAAAGCCAAGCATGTAGGTTTTACTCTTGGCTAGTTGGCTTATTTTCTGAAGGTCAATATGAAAGGCCAATCAAGTCCCCATTGCCATTATATACCGTTATATATGTCTTTTAAAGAAAGTCACGTTCTGTGCTAAATCCTTTATATCTCACAAGGCTCATCAACAACATTTGTATTATTATTTTTTGCCTTGAATAATTACACAGCAATGAATAATTGAAAAATTATGACTCATCGCTGTTTACAGAGCATGGACGCACTTTGTGCATTCTGAAGTAAGGGTTCAGGAACTTCAAAACTATTCCATTAGCTGAAATGATTACATGAACTTTCTCACCCTCAGCGCTTCACAGAAGTCACTGTTTCTAAACAATTGCATCATTTGAGGCTTCTGATAGAGTGTAGCTCCTGTACTATTTGTTACATATAACAAGTAGTGTTAAAAAAAAAAATCTTTTTGTACATAATGAAATTTAACCAAAAAAAATGTAGGATAGTTAAGAACCTTGTGACAGTTCTTAATTCGCGATATGAATCCTCTAAAAACACCTCTTACAAGCTGCTGTGAGAAAACATCATTCAAATCAAACCACTTAATCGATGTGCTGTTATAAAAAATGAGCATAATGATGATCTTGCATGAGTTTGCCATCCATCCAAACACGATAAGAACTGGTTTACGCTAATTAAAGTAACGGTTAAGCACAGGTGAAAATTTTAACAACATAATACTGTTATTTGTTATATCTATGTTAGTTTTTGTTAGAATTTTGACTGAATGTTCACATGAAGGACCTCAGATAAGGACCACAAGAAATATAGAGATTTCTACAGCACCTTGAACCATTGCCAGATGAATAACATTAAAAAATTTAATATTGGTATGTCTTGATTTATGGCCCTCGATTATTTTACGTCCTAAACATGGGGGTGGTTTCTCTCCTGCACACTGATTGCAAGGTTATATAACTTGCTCTTTCATAAGCACCTCTTATACTGTATACCAAACAGTATAATTAATCACTTCTATCCTGTTAATAACAGCTAGTCTCAGGTTGGTGCCTGTTAAATTCACTTTCATAATCTCCTTAAGCCCACTGCAGAGTAAACAGTAATAATGCAGGGACATAGAGCGATGATGTTAAAATTGTTAACAGTAGATGTGTATGCAAGACGAATGCAGCGAGTTAAAATAGGCAGTACAAATAGTTTAAAATAAAGAAGATATTTTTCTGGAACCCAAATATATGAAAACACATGCTAATGGTAAACCATTTCAATGTTGGGACAAATAAAGCATTCCAGTGTCAGTTTATAAGCTTTTGGGTGGTCTTGAACTCTAATCCCCAAGGGGGCAATGGATTGATGGGCGTACCACCACCATGGACCACCATGTTTACATGCAATGCAATGAGGTTCAGCAATCCACATGAATTAGTAAGTGTAGTTCAAACCAAATGGAATGGTAGCACTGTTGCCTCACCATTCCAGAGTTCCTGGTTCGATCCTGAACTACTGTCTGTGTAGTGTTTCGCATGTTCTCCCTGCATCTGCAAAGGTTTCCTTTTGGTTCATTCTTTTCCTCCGACCTCCCAAAAACGTGCCAGAGGTGGACCAGCAACTCTAAATTGTCCCTAGTTGTGGATGAACATATGCATGGGTCTTTGTGATGGACTTACTATATTACTGTCTGTGTGGAGTTTTGAAAGTTCACCCTGTGTCCATTTGGGATCCATCTGGGTTCTTGGTCGACTGAATAGGTGGACTGACTATTCAATAATAGCCCTAGGTCTGTCAGTGTGATCATCTTGTCAGAGGTAAAGCTGCAACTGAGTTTTCCACCACATTAAAGTCTTCAGGAATGTACCCCTTGTAAACAAGGTACAAAATACATACAGTATAACACACAGCCTCATCAGCAAAAATGTGAATAAAAATGCAGACTACAGCAATACCAACTAGAGTAAAGTGCAGAGAATCATCGATCAAAATAGTAAAAGTTGACAGAGAGGGAAGAAGATGGAGCCAGAGATGGATAAATCCAGCCAAAGAGCTTAAGAGTCTATGCTGTACTCAGCACAAAAACCTGGGCACCATATTGAAAGCTAATTGTAGGTAGAGGATGGGTGGATGAACCGTCTGACTTGGTAGATCATGCATGAACACAGGGTTGCCAGTGTTGTGGTTTTAGGCCAAAAGTCTGTGGCCATCAAGTTTTTGTTTTAAAGCAAATAATCTGAATTAAATAAAATCAAATCCCACAAGCATAGGCTATGGCAAACAAAGGGAAAGTGTAAGAGCAGACAGTGCAGCTATGATGTGCAGAACCATTTCTGTTGTAAAATAAAATGAAATGAAAAGAGGATCCTGTACCAGGCTATGATAAAAAAAAAGTGTACTGCAAATCAGAAATGCGTGTGCACCACGGTGCAAAGACTGAAAAACAAAACAAAACAAACTATATCTCCCTTTTCCAGTGCGCTAACTTTTTCAAGTCTTTTTGTGTGGTTTTTGAGAAGTAGTCGGGATGGAAATTTCACAACCCTGCATAAATAACACTTTCAAGAAGTTGAGCCAAGTGCTTGAAACCATTCCTCGTCATACCTGCAGCCAAATACATTCTATATCCCATGAACCCTGGGTGTGAGGCGGGAATACACCCTGGATGGCGTGCAAGGGCATCATCGACAAATACATTTGCACACTTATGACATACAGGGACTATTTAACGTAGCCAATTCATCCACCAGCATAGCCAATTGGAAACTCACATGAACACAGAGAGAACCCAGGGTCGGGATCGAACGGGGGACCCTAGAGCTTTGAGGCGGAAATGCACCCTTTCGCACAATTTTCTGTAAGAAATATCAACTTTTAATAAAAAAAAATAAATAAATAAAAATAATGTTCCAACATAGACGGTCTATCAGATGTCACCATCAGAGCTCTGCCAGGAAGGCCAGAGGACTAGACCCAGAGTAAGATCTATAAATTTCATCTAGAGCAGATGGCCAGACAGAATGTACTGTTTTAGTGCCCCTGAGGCTGCATCACGAACTCTTTGCCTTCCCTTAAGAGAATTACAGCTGAGATCTCTATGATTACCTCCAAGGATGCGATCAGATAATGCTGACACGGCAATATTTCCCAGGCTTGATCACTATGATACTGTAAAAACTCTCCACACACCGGGCTCATTCTGGCTCTTGGACAATTGCCAATTCTTGTTTTGATTTTTTTTTTAAATTTATTTTTTTAATCTTTTTTCATTTTACTTATCAAGATAAGGTCAGACCTGGGCCAGTATTTCTACAGCTTCTGAGAATTAGTCTTTAAATAATTCATAGTTAAAAGCTGGGAGTAACAATGTGTTCTAAAAGTTCTCAGAATGACTCATAGTGAGGAGTAGGAGTTCACCCGAGGAGTAAACCTTAAGCATGAAGTAAACCAAATCAACCAAACCCAATTTTTGTAGTATGACCCAACAGTGTTAAACTCTATAGCTGAGATGGATTTGGGTTCAACCTGACTAGCCAGGATACCAGATTTCCAGGATATAATAGAGGCAATTAATGCCTTATATCCAGCTATTTTGTGCACCACCAGAAGAGAGCGAGAAAACATGGTTTGTGCTCAGAATACAGATAAACGAAAGTCAATTATTTAAACGTAAAGCTGTATTAAAAACCATGCGTAAAATGTAAATCAATATTAGTTTTGCCACAAGTTGCTCATGGCTGAAATTGTCCATTCTGCCATCAGACACTCCAGTGGAGGCGCCATCATGGCCACAGAGACCCACACATTCTGAATTACATCCTGGCATTTTACTCGAGATCAGATGAACAGAGCAGCCACATGACCACATGAGGCGTGTCCCAAACAGTCAGCCTCGATCAGCAATTTTTACATAATTTCATGTCACTGGGGATATTTAATACAAATTAATTCTCTGATTTAAAAAAAAAAAATTATAACATCTTTATGAAATGTTAGAGAGCAATAAACTGTTATACGTTTTGACGAGCGTGGACGTTAGTGGGTGTCCTACATACTCGCCTACTTAAGAGTACTTTGTGCATTGCTTTTATTAAGTGTAGGAGTAAATGTCCTGCTTTCTAAGAACTTGAATGCGTCAGAACACAAAGCTTTTTGAGTACTTGGGAACAAGCTCTGGTTTGTGCAACGTAACTACTTTTGTTTTCCAGATCTGATTTAGAAATACAATTACATGTACAAGGCTAAACACATTAAGCAGCCGTCCACTACTGAAGATAATACGAAGATAATACGAAGCTTTAATGCTTTGGTCTGCACTTCTGACCATTACATGTGGTTTGATGCATCAGAGGAATGCAGTAGATATGGCCATGAGCAATTACGCCACGCCTTTTCTTCCACATCCGCGTCCTTCGTCTCATCACAAGCTTCACCGATGTTTGGACAATGGCCTCTTGGTACACTTCCAAGCACTTAAGAGCCCTTTACCTGTGTCCCCCCACAGCTTGTCCTAGTACCAAGAAACTGGAAAGCAATCATAAAGCGATCTCCCAACTGACTGTTACCAAGCCCCGACACTGGAGACTCACCGTATCAATGATTACAAGGTTGTTTTTTTATGCGTTTATGGTTAGGCTTATATTATAAATGGTACGTTAACCATACAAGTCCTGGTGAATGAGTTACTACAAAAACGATAACGTATTAAAATAAGCACATAAATATAAACCTGTAATTTTTTACCTGTTCGAGTAGTGTTAGAGTAATGGCAATCAGCTGTAAATTAATCACATTCATAGCATAATTGTTTTATTTCACGACGCCCACAAAACTCCATAAAAGGCAAAGCTCACAGAGAGCTGAAAATGACAAAATGACGACTAAACGGTACACTAAAACTTCCAGTAGTACAGCTCAGCCACTGCAGCGTCAGCTACCAGAGGCACACGCTAACTCTTCCTCCTTTTCCAACATTACTTTTGCCCTGGTGAGACTTATCTGTTGTAATGTCAACAAGTCATCAATAAGAACAAGTTTCACACAGTTTTCGCTAAATTCTTGAGTGTAACTGGAATAAATATGCAGCGTAACCAGTACATAAATTTGCAGCAACTCATCACCAATTAAACGATCTGAAGCCGATCAATCGACGTTCACATTAGTGATGGACCCCTTATACGTAAACTAGCACAAATTTACGAGCAACATTTTTCAGAACTTACTGGATTTCACGAAAACCACATTTCTTATGGAAACGTCCCTGCAAACAATTTATGAATAAATAAATTTGTATCCAGTTTGACAAATGAGGCCCAATATCTGTATTTCCGTAGCCGGTAGTTGTAACATGAATGAAAATGGTGGAGTCTGTGTTGTTTCTCGTGCTGTTCCACTACGTTAACCGTCCCTAGGGAGCAACGAGGAGAGGAACCGAGGTTCACCGGGGATGCTACGTTCATTCGTCTTTTATAAATTTTCCATCACATGGCAGACTGATAAACTAGGTACCACCTCTGTGCCATAAGCTCAGGTTGGCACAAATATTAGCTTAGCACTACCAAAAACAGTCAACACTCCAAGAAAGGTTACATGCGGACATGCTCTTGTTTCACCTCAGCTCACTAGGGACTTCCATTCAATCAGCTAGCATCAATCCCACTGCAGAGATTTAGGGACAGCTCCCAAACAACAGGGAATACACCGAAAAACTGAGACAGACATACACACACGCGTGCTTGTCAAGGTCAGACTCTCATTCACACATTCACAGCATTTCCCAGAAGCCTTACCATCAAGTCCGAAGCACGAGGTGATTTTTTGGGCGTAGTTGCACAAGCCGTCGTAAGCAGGCTGCTGCACTGCACTCCTTTCACCCATCTCTGCCGAGACATAAACACAGAGAGCGCTCGCTCCCACTCACACACTCCCAGGACGGCCTTGGCAGGACATTCTGAGCATCCGTACTCATCAATAATTCAGCCACACACACACGCACGCTCAGAGGTACAACCACACTCAGAAAAGTGCTTAGATGGAGCGTCCTTGCTGTGTGTTCTAGTGGCAGAAAGGTACAGGTAGTGAAGAGCCGGCTGGTGCAGAGGAAGGGCGGGGCTTTTACAGGAAGACCACTGCTAATGCTAGGATATTGACACACCTCCTTACACACATAAAGGATGCTCAGTAAGAAACAAGGTAACTGCAAAACCCAATCTGGATCAGTATTCAAACTCATTTGTCTCATAAACATCTGGATAAGGAACCAAAAGTAATTGGACAAACTAACGATCATAAATTACATGGTCATTTTTAATACTTGGTTGCAAATCCTTGGTAGTCAATTACTGCCTGAAGTCTGGAACCCATAGACATCACCAGACACTGGGTTTGTCAGGTCTTTACCGTAGCTGTCTTCACTTCCTGCTTGTTCTTGGGGGTATTTTGCCTTCAGCAAGTGAAATGCATGCTCAATTGGATTCAGGTCCGATTGGGTTGCTTTCGAAGTACGCTTCGGGTCATCGTCCATCTGCGCTGTGATGCACCATCCACACTCGTGTTTGAAGCATCTGGCTGAATCTGAGCATATAATATAGCCCCATACACTTCAGAATTCATCCTGCTGCTTTTGTCAGCGGTCACATCATCAGTAAATACAACAGAACCAGTTCTATTGGCAGCCATTTTGTTCCAGAACTGTACTATTATTACTAATCTGGTCTTCCTGTTTTTGAGGCTTATCAAACATTTTGTGGTAAAACCCTCCGTGTTTACTCTGAGGTTTTCTCAGGTATTCTTTTGCTTGTTGACTTTTGTTGACACAGATAGGTGTACCTCTTTGAAGGTGTTCTTGATCTGGCCAGCTATCGTGAAGGGGTTTTTGTTTTTCTACCACAGTTGTGTTCTGTGGTCTTCCAGGCCTTTTGGCGCACCCGTGTTCTCTTTCTTTATAAGAATGTACCAAATATTATCAAAATTGGTCAGACCTTTTTTTTTCTTTGCCATCTCTCTGATTTCTGATGTGAAATGTGATGTGAAGTGAGGGAATAACACACACACACACACACACACACACACACACACACACACACACACACACACACACACACACACGGCCATGGAACAGCTGAGCAGCCAAATTAATTCTGGTCCCTTAAATGGTATTAAGAAAAAAAAAAGAAAAAAAAAAAAAAGAATGTTTCATTATCATTCCTTAAACTCCATTATACTGTGATAGACAGCTATAAATGATGTCGTCGGTGACCAAATATTTATGGACTTGACTGTATGTACTGTAACCATGGCTCTATGACTAAAGCTGGCTTTACGATGTCTGGTTTTTGATATAATTTTGCCGACACAGGCAAAAATAGCACACTGTAAAAAGAATGACTTGCTCGTTTTGTTCAAGCTGATCGGTAGAGATCTCAGAATGCGACCACTGGTACAACATTTGTCTAAAAGCCATCAATTATAGGATGGCATACAATGACACGAAACTGGTGGGACAGCAACAAATATGGTAGTGGCAATGGCAAAACATCAGTCATGACGTGAAATCTTTGATATTAGTAGAGTTAATTATTGGGAACGATCCACTATTTCCAGAAAGTAAGGATCCTGGCAGTCTGGTACATAAGGAATTAACAGTACAATAAACAAGATCGACAATTCCACTAGAGTTCAATCCACCATTAAATTTATCTCAAGAAATATCAGAAATCACCATCATCTCTGGCTCTACATAACTGGTTTACTAGAATACATACATTTTTCAATTTTTGTTCCTGGTTCTGCGTGTTCTCACCAAGGCATTCCAATTCAAAGTCACAAGGTGCATACCGGTGACTGATTTTCACTGGCATCAGGATACTGCCATATCTGGATGACCTGCTCCTGCACGTTCTCACCAAGGAGCGAGCCAGCCAAAACACATCCATCCTGTCAAACTGGAATCACTCAGGTCCTGTTCACACCTGGTATTAACATGTGTCCTGGGTGATCTGATCATAAGTGGACAGCGGCAAGTATAGTAGTGAATGGGGTCAAACATTCACAACGCCAGGTGTGTACACTTGTGACCAGAGATGTTTCCCTCATTGCCTTGGGGGCTGTTTGGTACCACAGAGGTACCGGGGATGTGGGCCCTGGAGTAAGGTACATCAAACAACTGAAGTTGGGGGCAGTCCATCTGGCCCTTAGGTTTTTCTTGTCAGACAACATTTTGACAGTCAGTTTTCTCAACCATCAGGATGGCACGAGGGCAAGTGGCTCTCATCTCCCTGTGCAGCATCTCTTCAGGTACACCTACCCACGACTAGTCTCACTGAGCAAGCCATCTGCCGGGCTGCACAACGGCATGATGGGAGTCCTGTTGAGACTGTGCGTAGGGCACTGCACCCATGGGAGAGGGTTCATAGAAACATATGTAGTTACATATGCAACTAATGTTTTTTTGTTTCTCTTATTGTACACCAAAAGTGCTACAAATATGGATTGTGTAGACATTTGTAATCTTTAAACTGTTATAATACCTACAGAGTGTGTGTTTTTTCCCTCCAAATAATAATCCAGGTTGGAAATTCCAAAGGTAAAGACAATTTGAAAAGATACATAAGCTATAGATTTCTCAGAGGGGTAGAGAGATAACTGGACAAAAGTGAAATGCAAGAAGTTGAATGGGCTGTTCCGAGCCATAAAGATGGCTTACGGATAGCTTATTCAAATAAGCAATGAATTATCTAAGAGAATAAAAGAACTTTTTTTTTTTTAATGCACAAAAACACTACAAAATAACATCAACCATTTTTAAATAATGCAAAATACAGACATGTTGGAGAAAATGAATATTTTAATTGGGACGGAAAGTATATAAGAAACCTATTTTTTAAATTTTTTTTAAAGATACAAAATAGATGAAAGGTGCAACAAGACGTGTTTGATGCTGAATCACGATGCTCGTACAGTATGTCAGTGGGGGCTGTAAGAGTGTAACTCCCTTCCAATACACGGTCATCCCTACTTTTCATGGACTAGGATTGTGAGCATGCAACGCAATGATCTAGACAACAGCTCATTGCTGCATCATGGCAGTGACTTTGGACATTATATGTCAATCTGATGCAATGTCGTGAGCTACGTTTTGACAAAAACTGCCACCAAAACCGTCAAGCAGAACAGTGACTGGTCTGAGAGGATGAAAACCAGGGAAAACACATACTTACATTAATAAAATGGAGTTTGGTGGCTTTCTACTTCGACTATTCACAAAACATCACCAGTAAAATGAAAACACATAGTCAAGTGTAAGACTCAAACCCCAAAAGGGCATAAATGCTGTCCTCCACTGCACCCAAGTAAGGCATTTGTCACATCTAGGCATGTGTTAATAATCAGTTATGAGATTCCATTATATTTAATGCTAATAAACATTTCTGGGTCACATTTTGGGCATCAAATAAGAAAAATGCCGTTTCTTTTTTTTGGCAGGCAGCACAAGGACAGCTGTCTAAGGGTCAGCATTTTGGTCAAACTGGAAAAATCTAAAATATTTTCCTCACAGCTCTAATATAAATACATTAAGCATAGTGTTTTGTATGCTGGATAAATAGGTCTCAAAAGCAGCAAGCTATTTGTAACAAATAAAGAACTTGTGAAAGTATTGTAACTGCATCTGAATCGAAGTCAATCATGAGGTGCCTAGTGATCCCCACTGGAGAATATATTTTTTTCTTACGCGCTAATGCCTAATCACAGCCGCATTGTCGATTGAGAGGGTAAAAGGCATGGCAAAACATTATGGAAACAAAAAAGGGGGATACTTTTCTTTCCTTCTAGAAAGAGTTTGCATGCATTTTACATCACTGTACACATATATACAGGGTTAGAGAAAACCTCTTATGAACTTTTATGGTATAAAATGTGCAAGATCAACAAATAAGGATCTTTACAAGAAACAAGCCACTTACATGACAGGACTTTGGTACTAAAGGAAAGAAAATTAAAATAAAAGCCTTGTATAAGTAAAAGTTACTGTGTATGTACAACATAAATAGGACAATGTTGTCTACTGTGAATGTGCAATTTAATTATAGATCAACTGATTGGACTAATTGGATCAATACGCAAGAGAGATGATGTTCTCCAAGTGCACTGGAAATAAAATTCCAAGCATAAGAGCTTAAATAGGCATGTGCTGGTAATCACATCACAATAACATGTTTATCAGTACTCACATTTGGGATTTAGCTTCCACTATATAACATCTAATGTATTGTAAATTCCAATGTGATGGCAGGCTTAAGGCCAGAGACCTGGCCTTTACTTCAGGAGCACAAACGTTGGCCAAAAATGCTGTCTGCTTAGGTAGCCACCTTGCTGTGGTATAAGAGGAATAAAACACTTCAGGGCAAGCTGTTGCTAAGTGGTAACCATCCTATCTATGATTACTTTCCTATAACAGCATGCCCCGATATGTTGTAATCCTTACGTGGTGCAGAATTGATTATCGACACATGCCTAGATCAAAAGTTACAGGGGAAGGGAGAAAAAAAAAAAAAAAAAAAAACAACAACAACAACAACATGTCTTAACTGTTTCACAAATCCAGCTGTATAGGAAATGGACAATTTCAGCATTGTAAACCTCTGCATTTCACAGAAAAAATAAAAGTCTACCAGATAACACTTTTGCTGGTGTATGTTTCAATATAACTGATAAGGAACAAAAAAAAAAAATATGATACGCCAGAGGTTCTGTAATAATACTGAAATCATAAGAGGAGCAAAATTCTTGAATTCTCTAAAATTCAAATAGCAATCACTTACCCACAATAAATAACTGTAAAATGTGTAAGAGTGACTAGAACGGCTAAATCCTAGCAAAGTACAAGGCACACACATACACACGACATAAATTAATATACACATGTAAGGCGATGAAGACGTTAAACCCCTAAAAATGAAAGGTTTCCAAACACTGTCATGAACGTGACGCACAGTTCTCCGAGGACGCTCCAGTGAAATCCGATTTTTGATGTGCAAACGTGCGCAGTCCAATTTGAACATTCAGAGTCCACATTATATCTTTTTTTTTTTTTTTTTATACAGATGAAAGAGGGATCAGGACTGAGAAAATGAATAATATTAAAGCAGGTCAGTCTGCTGATTCTACTTTTCCTTTTTTTTTTTTTTTCCTTTTTCAAGCACAGTTCGATTTCTGATCCTGAGTTATCACAATATCAACATTACAGATAATGGTTTAGGTTGCATATGCATTATTGGATACATAGTCCATCATTTGGTATCATGTCCCTACAAGAAAATAATATAAGCACAGTATATGTTACTGTAACAACAGCTTATTAAAATTCAATTTTACACACAATTAATCGTGTTTAGATGAAGCTCAGGGCTTTTTTAAATTAGTATCTCTAATTAACAGTTCAATTTTGACATTACGTATATTTTCAGCTCTTATAGAACTAATATCTGTTTTGGATAAGAATAAATAAGTGTGTTTCTGTCCGAGGTGAAACACGCCGCGGGGTTAAAAAAAACAAAAACAAACAAAAAAAAACCCAGACCAATAATAAAAGTCAAACTTAAAAAAATTACATAAAATGGCAAAGTGAACAAAGAGAACAAAAGATGAATGGACGAATCGAAAGAGGGATAACGCACAAGAATATGCATCATGAGTGCTACTACAATCACCTTTCCCAATCACACCTGTGCAAGTTTGACCTGTGGGCTTTTTCCCTCCATCCTGATCTCCCCTGCATGTTCTCAGATAGATGAGTGTAGACCCTCTGGATCTTCCTCGGCAGGAGCCTGATCTGAAGGACGATTGGGATTCAGTTAGTGGTTCCTGTGCCAGCTCTGTGTCTACTCTGAACTGTGCCAATGATGCTTGTGTCCAGGGCACGGCACGCAGGAGCTCAGGGGGATGAAGACGCAGAAGCGTGGAACTTAACAAATGCGATGGCTGCCAGCTCCTTACAGAACTCCTCCAGGACGATGACTCCCTCGAGCAACGTCACGTGATCAATACTGAAGGGGAAAAAAAGCCCACAGAGTAAGAAACAGCACACCAGCAATCAGGCATGTGCTAGAAATGTATGACATGTGTATGCAAGATACACGGACTGATGTGGATGCCTAAAATGAAACCTTATTTTGATGTCTGTCTGGTGGACCTTAGCCAGATAGCAAATCTGTACCGGCCTCTCCTGGAAATCTGTATTACCTCGATCCTTCTGGTTCCATCCCGAGCAGCCTCTTCCTCACTAGCAGCAGTTTGGGGTTGAAATCTGGAATACGGTGGATCCTCAACATCAAATCTCCGACCACCTGACACAAACGTCAAGAGGAAGCATTAGCTTAGCGAATACAACAATGTTCACACAAGCAGGTCCCACTAGCACTACTCCGATTTAAATGCAAATACAAAAACACCACAAAAGAAAGGGAAACTCAGAGAAACAACAATACCCTGACAATGACGGAGAAGAGGGATCTACAGCCAGGTGCCAGATTGATGTAGGGGTCCAGCAAATACTCGTGCAAGTGAGGATGGGGCAGCAAAGACAGCTTTGATAAAACTGACGTGACCTGCAAGTTGACATCATATGGCTAGGGAGAAGAGAGAGAAAGAGATGGTCAGCTTAAACAGCTACAGCGCAAATCAAAGCTGGCGCCGAGAAAAATAGCGCACTGTGAAAGAACTCCTTGAGTTAAAATTGGTGATCTTAGATCAGATATCATGATCAATCATGCAATGTGCATCAGTAACAAGAGTTAACCTACGTCCTAATTGTACTGTATAAATAAAAATACAGCAAATGAACAAAAACTGATATCGCATGGTCTGCCACAGAATTTGACACGCATTCAAATCCTTAAAAGATTTCTGTCTTTAAGATGACAATCCATCTTTTTTAAATTCAGAGACTTTGAACATGTGCATTAAAATTCGCCGTTTTGCGTTCAGGCTTGTTGTAAAATATATGGACTCCACCATAAGGCACATAGAGCAGTATACAGTTTTAAGACTACAGGCAAAGCCTAATTGGCCCACATCAATAATATATACACACAGTAAAACGTTTCTAAGGTTAAATCAAAGAAATTAATAAGCATTAACATTTTTTTTTTGTAATTCCGAGATCCACGTAAATAACAAAGGCATAACCCTACCTGGTCTAGGATACGTCCCATTCTGTCAAACAGCACTTTAAGGAAGTGTCCCTCGAAGAAGGGGATGTCCAGGTTACACTTCTCAATAGGCTTAGGGCTGCTGCGCCAGTCCCACCTCTGGCAGATGCCACAGTAGTCTCGGAACTGTGCACACGTGCGCGCGCACACACACACACACACAAACAAAAACCCTGTCCTGCTTAAAATGTACCTCTTCATTCACCATTACATTTCATTTGTCTAGATTATTTGTTTGATTATCTTGTCTTACAAGTCATTATTCTAATTATAATTATTATTATTCGGTAAGAGTGTGATTAGGTATTATAATCAGAGTCCACTACAGACACATGCAGAGCCTCATTTGTTTAGATGATGTATGTCAATTGAGTAAAATGCAACAACCAAAGCAAAGGAAGTTTCACACTCACCTGTCTGTGTGCATCTCTCAGGTAAGTGTCGTATCCAGTGCCTTCAACCTGATAAGACGATTTAGCTTCATCCGGAACCAGGCATAAGAAACTGAGCAAAAGCCAAGGAGACAAGGACGGGTCTTTGAAATTGGACATTGGCAGTAAGAGTTATTCATCACATTTTTGTTCATTTATTGCACCTCCTTCAATTTATTGCTCATTTATGACCCAGGTCTGTCGAATTCTTGATGCTGATGTGTCAGAAGGTGTTGATCAATTTTCTAAAAGAGTATCTTTGGCAGTTGTCCTGGCTTTAATGCAAATCACAAGTTTATATTAATGTGCTTGCTATAATGTTACTGCTTTCATAATAACAACTGGACGCTCCACATAACCTAAAACTAAAAATAAACGGATTAAAAATGTGCTGTTACTTAACAAGGAAAAATGTGTAATTGTTGTATAGTATTCAATCTGCTGTGTTCGTGCACAACCAACTCATAATACAGTGATGCTTTAACTCACAGACCTGTTTACAATTTTGTGGACCTCGGTTTTCCCATCAGGCTTTGTGTGTTCTGTGCTAGGTGGAGGTGAGCAGCTCAGCCAATCGGGGCTGGACAGCCTGGTGTCTGGAGACAGGTCAGAGAACAGCGGGTCCTCTTCCAAATCACTACACAGAGGCACAGAAAAGCAATATTATTCATATGAACACTTCAATTAACAATAATGCAGTTTGTGTTTCACAATTAAGAACGTCTCCAGTTCAGCAAAAACAAGTTATGTACATAATAATTAGTCTGGTAATTAGTTCGATGGAGTTCACCTGCATGCAGTTAAAGTGTCACATAATCTCAATATAAATGCAACTTTAAGGACCCTGGCTCAGTATACAATGGGACACATGACTCAATTTCCAGCGACATATCTACGTACTCGCATTGTTGGCATTTATCAACGACAGGCAGGACTGATATCTTTCTGACATTATATGTCATGTAAATTTGTTAGCTTAATCACATGCGTTTCTGTCATGGTACTTCAAGCAGGATCGTATGCTAGCTAGTGGATTTTTAAAAAATCATTAAACACTTAAAAGTCATTAGACTCTCACAAACCATATATAGAACGTCCAATAAAGTTAAAAATCGCTAACATAAGTAATCGTTTGAAAGCTACAACAATGATAACGAGCTATTTTTTTTTGTACCCGAAGTTGGCTGAAAGTTCGTCCTCCCTGGTTGCTGCGGTGCATTGTGGGATTTTTTTTTAGGGAGCGAATGTTCCAGTGCACTGGAAGGATTTTGTGATTGAGAAAGCCCTTAATAGGGCTGACTCCCTGATCAGGCTGACTCCCAAGACTACTGAACTAGGGAACTGATTGAGACACACTCTGGATAAGGTGTATTCGTACTGCCATCACATGACACTAACTGCACACAGGTGGACTCCGTTAAAATAATTATGAAACTTCTGATGGCAACTGGTTACCCCAGAATTGATTGAGAGGTTTCACAGAAATGGGGGTGAATATTTATGCAACCTCAATTTCTCTCTCTCTCTCTCTCTCTCTCTCTCTCTATATATATATATATATATATATATATATATATATATATATATATATATATATATATATATATATATATATATATACACATACACACACACATATATATACACATATTTTTTGCAAAAGTTTTTTGAAACTATAATGATTATTTGTGGCTATTTTGTATAGATTCATTTCTGCATTCGTGTCACTTACACAGTGTCGTGAGGCTGCCCGTTCTCCATGTGCGTGCGTTCCTCGGGCTCGTCTTGGGCCTTGTTCTCGATGTAGTTGCGCTCGTCGATGCTGCGCAGCACCAGGTTGTGCAGCACGTGCTGGCATGGCTTCTGCAGCAAATGCTCGAACAGCCGCAGAGTCATGATGCTGATCTGCACAGAGATGATTCAATTTTATTGATGCTGGATTGGAAAGAAAGCAGTTCATAGTCCAAAAACACACTTACATACAGTTTACTAATGAACATGAATCATGAATAAGAGAAAAAAAAATCTATAATCATAGCTGCGAATCTAGGAGTATGACTGCATGTGTACCTCGTCCGAAAGGTGGTCGCAGTGCCCTATGAGTCTGTGCCTCAGGGGATTCTGACTAATGCTGGCCTGCGTCTCAGGACCCAGTTCTTCTCCCAACAGGAAATAGACAGTCTCCTGCAGCAAGGCCTCCGATGTGACCTGCCTGATGATCCTATTCAGCAGTGCTGTGGAGGTCAGGATGCCCACCTCTGACCTACAAAACACACACAGGTTTTATTATATTCCATATTTGTTTTCCGGTCATTTACCCACAGTAATAGTTTTGTGTTTTTACATGTCCTATGCCACTTGGTATCCAGATACATTTCAGTTATCTTCTTCAACTTTTATTCACTCAATGTTTTTTCATGTTCTGTTTTTTTGCCTTGAATATGTAAATACAAAATAGTAAATAAACTGACAGCAATTATCATTTTTTCATCCATGTTTCTATTCTAAAATTTCATAATTTTAATTAGCGTTATACAAACATTCCAAACTAGACACAGCCTATAGATTTTACA
Source organism: Cranoglanis bouderius (assembly GCA_023630585.1). Classification (NCBI taxonomy): domain Eukaryota; kingdom Metazoa; phylum Chordata; class Actinopteri; order Siluriformes; family Cranoglanididae; genus Cranoglanis; species Cranoglanis bouderius. The sequence goes on from CM042546.1 coordinate 14,450,713, forward strand.
GTAGAGTGTATACAATTTGGTTACTCTTTCATTTCAGCACTAGTGGCACGACACGCACCCACAAGAGTCCATCTGCAAGTGACATGAGCGACTTGAAGCTTACTAGTGTGCAAGTACCTCAGGTTACATAATATTTAGAATGGTAGCATGCAGTTATACCTGAACCCCTTAGGAGACTGTTCCCTTAACTCTTTATTTACATCATCTAGTTACAGTATTGTGTAAGTCACTTACGTTTGCATGAGCTGTGGCTCCATCACAGGTACAAAGAAGCGTTCTCTCACTGCTCGAGCCAAAGCTGCTGCCGCGGTCTACAGGTTGACATGGAAAGAAGTGCGTAAAACAAGGAAACACACACACTGCACATTGAAATTATTTTACAGTGAGCTTGCTGTTCATTTGTGTTCCCATCCCGATTACCTTCTGGGCCTCTTTGATCAGCTGATCGCAGTAGTCCAGCCAGGAGAGGAAGGAAATGAGTGCTCGCTTCCCCACAAAAGCAGCAGCGTCTTCCTTCAAGTTGTACACGTCCAGCCTGCCAAAAAAAAACAAACAAACAAAAAAAACAAAAACGAATGAATGAATGAATAAACAAACAAATATATGCAGTAAATACATTAAAATAAAAAGACTCCATCCATCCTGAATCTGGGTTCAGAAATACTTCTGAACGTGTAACCCACCCCCAGTTGACGGACTCGACGGTCTCGATATCGAGCGGGTCCATAGACTGAGGCAGCGCCTGATAGAATGTGGTGAGGCGAGCCGTGAGCAGCTCGCACAGCTCAGTGCTTTCCGTTAGCGTCTTTGCCGCTGCAGGCTCGGGCAAGCTGACCAGCAGCATCAGACCCTCGCACGCCTTCACCACCACACGGGCATCCTGTGGGGAACAGGAACAACGGTGTGCTTTTAGTAAATGTTCTTTGCTTCAACACAAGCACAAAGCACACACTCGACTGAACGAGAGGGGGACTCACTGGGCTCTTGGTCAGGTTGAGCAGAGAGCTGACCAGGTTGTAGCTGCTGCTGTTGTTGGCGCTGTTGGTGTGTATCGCAGCTCCGGCCCCGTGCGCAGGGCTGCTGGCGTCACACGCTGCGCCAGCACTCTGCAGCTGACCTGTATCTGGAGACGACGGATCCTCTTTCAGCCCGTCAGCTCCCGATTCTTTGTCACCTCCTCGTTTTCCCTTATTCTGCACGCAGCACAGAAAAAACAAAATTGCATCCATGTCGTCTTGATACAGCAGGGTAACTATTTTACTTGGTTTTAACACATTTAATCTTAACACACAAAACCTGCACGTTTAATCTTACAGTTTGTATGTTTATGTTCGTGTCCTTTAGAGACGCACGCAAAACCTATTCGATTCAAAATAAAAAGGGTACGAAACTGAAACGACTACTTGGTTAATGGGATTTAAATATTACGGTTGCTATGAACTCACTACAGGAAGTCTTTAGATACTAAATCCGATTAGGATCCGATTCAGGTAAACCTAGACTTATCCGATTGCTTAGGTGCATGGAATCTCATTCATTATTGGATTGGATTGGATTTTACTTTTGTAGTTGCTAGACTACAGTCAGACAGAGTGTGGATGTTTTCGGACACAATGCTTACCTCCAAGAAGAAGTTAACCAGGTAGGGGTCCTGTTTGAGTTTGGAACAGACTATGCAGAGAAACTGGATCTCTTCGTTCTCCGTAGGAGCAGCCAGAACCTCGCCACACAGATGGATGAGTTTCTGTGGAAGCCGGAGAACACTTTAGCACACTTAACATAGCTTTGAGTGCGTTTTAGGTCGAGGTCAAGTCACATTTCCTTGACTGGTCACACTGTCACTCCATAAAAATAAAAATAAAAAAAAGTCAGTGGATAATTAGACAGGCTTTGCCTTTCTTCTAACCAAATCTACTTACACCCTACAGAAGGGGGAAAAAAAAAAAAAACTGTGACTGGACTTAACAGGAAGCCATAACACCAGCAGCATAATGTGACAACTTACCTGTACAGGTCTGTGCACGTTGATGTGAGGCAAGAGTGGCTGGCGAATCCGGCCCAGGAGTTTGGTGTAGAAGTTCAGAACCTGCTGCTTCATACCAGGTGGACACTACAGACAAAATCATTTTTTGAATAGTTAAGCTTCAAATCTTTAAGTCTAGAATCCAAATAATTTGCCACTATTTTACAATCTAACCATAGAGCCAGGTCACTCAATACTGGGATCTGTCCAGAATAAATATAGAGGCAACTCCGGTTGCCACTCATATCCAAAAACCACCAAGAGAACGATGCTCACATCAGCCTTGCCCAGAGTGTAGAGCGTCTCCAGGATCTTGTGATGGAGCAGGTACTCCATGCAGGGCCCCGTCTCACCCGACTCCCGCTCTCCCTCCTCCTGGATCAGGATGTCCAGCATCTGCTCCAGGTGGGAAGGGATGTTAGTGTCCGTTACTGGGGCTTTATCATCTGCAAACGTGGGGGAGAAAAAAAAAAGTGGTTTGTTTAGCTAAGTCGCATTAATAACGCAGACTACATTGCAGCAGATGGCATGGTATTATTGTATATGTGAATCTGATGGCATATGTTATTGCAAAAATTGCACGCGCAGGGGATCGACAAGCTTTCGTATATCCTTTATTTGACAGAGTTTGGATTCGTGAGGCTGGGCAAAGATGTAGAGATATTACCTGAAGTTTCTATGTAGTAATGTGTGATGGCCTTCCAGTGGTAGACAAAGTCTTCCTGCAAGGGCAGTGATGGCGCAAGCTGGGAAAAAAAAAGAAAAGAAGAAGAAATAAATAAAATAAAGCACTTTAATCTTTCATCATGCATGCAGAACAACAACAACAACAAAAAAAAACAGCCGGGTTTCAGTGTTAATCTAGTTTTTTCCTCGCATTGTAATGACATTTGTAATCTGTGGATAATTCCTTTCTTGAACATTTTTGTGTTCCCACGTGATCCAAACACACTTCATTTAACTAGTGGCTTAGCAGTCAGCGAGTTTTGCCTCACACCTCCAGGGTTAGGGGTTCGAATCCTGCCTCCGCCCTGTGTGCAGGAGCTTGCATGTTCTCCCCGTGTTTCGTGGGTTTCCCCCAGGTACTCTGGTTTCTTCCCCCCCTGTCCAAAGACATGAGTTGTAGGCCGATCGGCGTTTCCAAATTGTCTGTAGTGTTTGAACGTGTGTGATTGGGCCCTGTGATGGGTTGGCACCCCATCCCGGGTGTCCCCCGCCTTGTGCCCCGAGTCCCCGGGGACAGGCTCCAGGTTCCCCGCGACCCCGTGTAGGATAAGCTGGATCATTCTCGGCACAGCAATGACACAGACACGATGGTACGAGTCTATCAGTATCGGTGTATCTAATACGCTCACACTTACTGGCCGCTTTTTTAAACCCCACTGGTGCAACTTGTACTTGTGTGTAATTTGTGTTCATCGTATTCTCCAAGTCCAAACTTCACTGGAGGCCTGCTCTCTGCTTCTCAACCCAGCATTACCACTGAGCTGTTTCAAACCCTGACATACTGTCTAAATACAATCCTTTATTTACTGTTTATTAATCATTTTATTCTTAAAAAGAAGACTTGTCAAGTGTGTGCGTAGGAATGGTGCAACCGTAAGACGATGTTTACTAATCGTAGCACGTTAGCTACATTGCTAGCGAGACAGTTTATGTTTAAAAGTGACGCATTAACAGCATGATTTTTTTGTTTTTTGTGTGTGTGTACACATGCGTTAAGCTTTATTCCCAATACCCCCAAATTATCCCATGAAAATGTAACTACCTAACGTTAGCCAGTTAGCATAGCTAGTTAACCAGTTAGAGCAGCTAGTTAGCAAGGCCCGTTCTGAACTGCCTGGACAACAGTATTGGCTAATCGTGCAGAACAATAGCCGCTAATTAACGTTGGTTCACTCTCAAATAACTCATTCCGCCTATCTTGGTTGACTACACCGAGCCCGAGCTAATAACTCATACACGCTATGTAAGTGCACTATATGTAGCAAATAACGACATTATTTGGTATTCGGCCTGTGACTCACTGGCGTCCGTCGATTAGCTAGATTGTTAACTAGATAACTCGGGTAGGTGGCTAGGTTTGAAGTCACTACTAATGCCCAATGTTCTATAACTAACTGACTTTAAGTTAACGGAATAGACAGGCAGCGACTGTAAGTTGGGTTTATAGCCGCATCTAGCTAGATATGTTAGGGAAATATTGGCTAATTAGCATTGGTTCATTCTCAAATGGCTAATTACTCTTTGCGCCATCTAAGTGGACGACAGAGTATAAGCTAATCACTTATACACCCTATGTAGTGCACTACATGTAGTAAATACGGCGCTACTTGGGATTCAGCCTGTGACTCACTGGCGTTTAACGTCCGAATAGCTAGCTTGTTAACTAACTAGATTTCCAAATAGATAACGAGACAAGTTAGTGGTGACTATGAACTTAGTGTTATTCCGTTCCATAACTAATTTAATAAAGTTGATTAAACAGACAGTGAAAGTAGGCTTGTAGTCATATCTAGCTTGGCGAAGGCTACGTCAAGGTAAGCTAGTCAGGTAGCCTAAGGCTAGTCTGCTAGTTTTGTTTAGCTAGCTAGGCCCTCTGTCCTGACACCCAAACCGCACTCGGGCTTTGTCCACACGCCGTCCTTTAAACACGACGTCTCCCAAGAACACAATAAAAGCTCACCGCTTCCACCGCATGCTGCAGAATCGAGGTGAATTTGGAGAACATCTTGTTCTTGGACTGGACAAGTTTTTCGCGAGAAGACCGAGAGAATTCCTCTATCTTCTTCTTTCTGTTTCCGCCGCCGCGATCCAGATTGTAGCTTTCATAAAGCGACCTTCACGCGAAAAAAAACAAAACAAAAACAAAACACCCAAACAAACAAACCCGGTAACACTGTGAAATCTAGGCGCTTAAATCCAAACACGTGTTTATTTCAGTAAACATCCACACACACACACACACACCTTTGCCAGCTAAAGCCACCGTGGCATTTCCATGGCCAAAAAGCAGGAATCAGTCCTATAGAGAGGCACCAGAGGGGGCCAGCGAGCTCACGCGCTCTCAGTGTGGGGAGACGATGGCTCGATTCCAAAAACATTCAGACTGCCCATATACGTGCACTATATAGGGTTTGAAAATGTGGCTTGTACATCATAGTGCACTAGGCAATAAGTACAATAGGCAGTCATTTGGGATTCGGGCAATGAAAATGCACAAGAGTGAAGAACAATTCATACATACTTATATACATACATACATGTACAGGTGCATCTAAAAAATTAGAATATTGTGGAATAGTTATTTTTTCCCGTAATGTAATGCAAAAAGTGTAAGTTTCATATATTCTAGATTCATTACACATTTTTTAAAAAAATTTTTATTTTAATCTTGATGATTACAGTTTACAGCTAATGGAAATGAGATACTGGAAAAATCCAGAATCTCAAAAATGTTAGAATAAAGAATTTCTAATACAGCAATGTGGACCTGAGAAGACTCTAATCAGCTAATTAACTCAAAACACCGTTGCTCAGTGGTCCAAAGTCCTCTTTTCAGATGAAAGTAAATTTTGCATTTCATTTGGAAATCAAAAGGTCCCAGAGTCTGGAGGAAGAGTGGAGAGGCACAGAATCCAAGCCGCTTGAAGTCCAGTGTGAAGTTTCCACAGTCAGTGATGATTTGGGGTGCCATGTCATCTGCTAGTGTTGGTCCACTGTGTTTTCTCAAGTCGAGAGTCGATGCAGCGTCGACCAGGAGATTTTAGAGCACTTCATGCTTCCATCTGCTGACAAGCTTTATGGAGATGCTGATTTCCTTTTCCAGCAGGACTTGGCACCTGCCCACAGTGCCAAAACTACTAGTAACTGGTTTGCTGACCATGGTATTACTGTGCTTGATTGGCCAGCCAACTCACCTGACCTGAATTTTGTCAAGAGGAAGATGAGAGACACCAGACCCAACAATACAGACGAGCTGAAGGCCGTTATAAAAGCAATCTGGACTTCCATAACACCTCAGCAGTGCCACAGGCTGATTGCCTCCATGCCACGCCACATTGATGCAGTAATGCATGCAAAAGGAGCCCCGACCGAGTATTGAGTGCATAAATGAACATACTTTCCAGAAGGTCGACATTTCTGTATGATAAATTGTTTATTCTAATATTTTGAGATACTGGATTTTTGATTTCCATGACATACAATATATGAAAGTTCCACTTTTTGAATTAAATTATGGGGAAAAAACGAACTTTTCCACGATATTCAAATTTTTTGAGATGCACCTGTGTATAAATAAATTATAAAGTAGAACGATCAATGTCAACGCATCTTTATATAATAAATTTAACATCATTCAGGTCGCTTTGACACTTAATACACTGCAGATATAAATGACGATATGGTCACATCAATCATTTTTCAGATTTATTATTATTATTTTTTTATTGTTATTATTATTATATTAAATGACACAAAAAGACGTCCTCTTTAACTACAGTAATAAATAAAAATATCAAAAGTCAACTCCACTATCTAGGGTGGAAACACAGATCACCCTTTTCCTCAGATGTAGTTTTTTTCTCTCTATTCAGAAAAAAACAAAAAAACAAAAACAAAAACAAAAAAACCCTCTCAGTTTCTAGATGACGTTCATTACATTTTATAAGTTAATTTCTAACCATAAGCTGCAGGATATTACAGAGGAATGTCCGAGATTTATGTTCGATTTTACACTGAAAATAAATAAATGTAAATAAATAAATAAATAAAATGTAAATAAAATGTATTTTTAAAGACAAACGACACTTTTCTGAAAAAAAAAAAAAAAAGAAGAAAAAAGAAAAGAAAAGGAAAAAAAGTCATTCATTCAACATCCAAAGACTGGATTTATTTAGCATAGTTCATGCATATCGAAATAGATATGATTTATATCATTTGCATAAATACAATTTTAATTAATTTTAATTGTAATTGTAATTTTGAGAAATGTTCCAATACGAAAATTCTTCTGTCAAATGCTGAATATTGTTTCTGATCGTTTATTGTTTAAAAAAAAAAAAAAAAAAATGACCTCATTCGTCTGCACGTGAGACTTGAGACGTCAGAGTCAGAGAAATATTAAGAAGAAAAACAACACATCCCAAATGACGTCCTGTTATACATATCGTGCCCTACGTAGGGCGCACTAGGTCACGCTTTCATACACCACGCAGTTGACATCCACATGAAGCACGGATTTATTTGAGACTCGTCCAGCGCGATTGAGAAAAAAAAAACAGTGGCTGAATCCTAAACGCGTCATTCTACTAAACAAGGGCACTACATAGGGTGCAGAAGTTATTATGTGACATCTTACAGAGTGAGTCTATGTAGGGAGTAAGGAAGGGTTTGGGATAGAGCCAAACGTAAAGCGAGGCTAGGCTCACGGTGGTACTGCTTGCATACGCAGATAGCGAGTGGAAGGGAAAAAATGTCAGCCGTGCCTGACGGCAAAAAGCTGGTGCGAAGCCCGAGCGGACTGCGCATGGTGCCGGAGAACGGCGCGTTCAGCAGCCCGTTTTCGTTAGCCGAGCCTCAGTGGGTTCCGGATAAAGAGGTACGGAGTGAATTAGCCGCGCGCTCCGAACTGGACTTTTTTTTTGGGCGTTGTTGTTTTGCTAATTCGAGCTAGCACCGTCGGCTCAGCAAGAAGCTCGTAGAAACGGAAACTTCTGATAAATTACTGTAGATAATTTGGCTTGTCGCGTCTCATTAGCTAACTGCCTAGCTTTGGTTTTCGTAGTAGACATTTAATTTAAATATGCAGGCTAGTCAGCTAACGGTTAAACGATAATAACTGTCAAAAAACAAACAAACAAACAAAAAAAACACCAACTAACAAGCGACTATAATTGGAGTCTAAAGTGTGAAATTTCAGGCTGTCACTATATAATTTGGCAACATGACGTATCTCTTGAATTTGGTTGACACTTTCTAAGTCATACTTTACATTAAGGAGTAACTGTTTGTTTGAAAAATGTATTGCAGCACAATAGTGTGGTATTTAAATTGTGTTTTCAAGCGAGGGTTTCTGCGCATGCGTACTTCAGCTTTGAGTTGGGCTCAGGGTTGTGGTGCATCCAGAGCTTCTCCCAGGAACACTGGGCGTGAGCCGGGAACCCGCTCTGGATCTCGCACGCGTTCACGCGCACGCTAACACCTAGAGGCAATTTTTAGAGACCAGTCCGCCAGGGAGGAAACCAGAGAACCCAGAGGAAACCTACATTAAACACGGGAAGGAACATGCTGAGAAACTCCACACAGGCTTTACCTCGGGCTCAGGATCAAACCTGACGGCCCTGTAACTGTCAGGCGGCGCCAGCGCTTCATATATATCCGCTTCTCAATGCAGGAGCCGTTTTGTGATCAAAACATAGGCTATTAAAATATACTACCTCCCTAGTTTTGTGCTGGAATGACATTTAAAAAAAAATGTATTAATGACAACGTGTGCTTTTTCTAGTAAGATTTCCATGCAGCTATAAAGAGGCGTTTCCTCTCCAGCCCCATGTTTGTGTCTTGCTGTTTCAGTGTCCCAGATGCATGCAGTGCGACACCAAATTTGACTTCATCACCAGAAAGGTACGTAGTCAAAGGATGTTTCTTTTCTTTTATCTGTTAAGTGTCACGTCCATGCAGAGTAGCAGAGTGGACTCGTTTCTCCTCTGCTGCTTCCTGTTGTGTAACTTTGAGCTGTTGTGTAATCCCATGACCTAAGGATTTTTTTTTTTCCATATCCTTTTTTTTTTCCCCATGTGCACATACACGTACATCTTTAACATTGTGCTGTTTTGTATCGTCTGTGCAACAATGTTATAAGTTTGTTTATATGCATGCATTAAAGACATTTTGTTTAGTGTGTGTGTGTGCGTGCAAGAATGCATGACCAGTCACATGTTTTTTGCGTCAAACCCTACAGTTAAAATTTCACTCAAATGCTGAAGACATGACTTAATATTCAGCCGAGCTACGATAGGAAGAAACGTAGCTGTGTATCTCCTGTGTTAACAGAATATTAGGCATCATCCTAAAGACGTAAATATCTGTGTGCATTAACATTGTTGGCATTAATATAATTCCTGACAGTGGTGTTTATTGCAAATACTCTGTCATACTCTGTCTTTGTGATTTTGTTGCAAGGTCTCGGCACAAGAAGGTATCCCAGTGATTCTCGCAGCCCCTGGTAGTTATCCAGGATTCATAAAACCACTGTTACAAAAAGTTGTTACTACCGAATTGTCCGCCCCCGCGTTTATCAACTGCGTGCATACTCAGTATGAGTATGTGTGCACTTGCCGTTACTAATGTTTTAGACGTGTGTGCGTCCGCAGCACCACTGTCGAAGATGTGGCCGGTGTTTCTGCGATAAATGCTGCAGTAAGAAGGTGGCCTTGCCCAGGATGTGCTTTGTGGATCCAGTCAGGCAGTGCGGCGAATGCAGCCTCGTCTCACAGAAAGAACTGGACTTCTACGACAAACAGCTCAAAGTGCTCACCGCAGGTGAGGCTGACAAGTGCACAGAATGCACACGAGTACATACTCATTGACGCACTGTTGTAAAAAAAAAAAATAAATAAATTCTTTCAATCCGTACAGGATTTCACTGAGGTTTTTTTTTGTGATTGTTGCAGCCAAAAATGCTTGATTTTGCTGTGTCTTTTTTTTTTTTTTGTTCTTCAAAATTTGTGATGCTTTTTTGTACGTTTTAAAAAAATTTTTTTTTGTGTGGAAAACTACTTGAATTGGCGAAATCGCAATCGCACGAAATAGTTTCGCACGGTCTTTCACAGTGATGTTTGTTGGTAAATGAGACCTTTTAGCTGTACTCATGTTTGACGCATGTGAATCCAAGAGGGCTTTGGTTAAATGCGCGTCGTGATGATGTCACATGATGCGTCTTGGCCCAAATCTGTGGAACATCTGCGGTAATTTTGCACCAAAAAAAAAAACGGAAACTCCTCCGAATGTTGCGGAGTTTGCTTGATTTTGCGTTAATTTCTGCAATTGCAAAATCCTGGAGGGCCTGATGTTTAAATTTAAACCGTTATGCATCTTAATGAGTAAGTTATTAACCGTCCATGTTGTGTGTGTGTGTGTGTGTGTGTGTCTGTGTGTTTTGTATCCTGGGCCTCTTATTTATAAAATGTGCATACGATCAGATTTGAGTCTAAATTCCACGGCTTTTGTTAGAGAACATACCTGCACAGGTTTGCCAGTAGGTGTGTAGGAGACTTGACAAATGTGATAAAAGGTTGAGAACAAAATTAAACCTTTTTTTGGCTTTGGCACAAAGCACTACATTTGGCTCCATCCTCACGTTGAAGCATGGTGGTGGTAGTGTCATGTGCCAGGGAGGTTTGTGCTGAGTATTAAATATGCACTGCTGAAAATAAGTAAACTAATGTTTGTGGCAAAATTTCAAAATGCAGTCTCGATAACCTTTATATTAATATTTGAGGGCATTTTGTAGGTCGACTCGGTGAGCTTGTTCATGTGCACGTACTTTTAAAATGATTTGCTGTAGCCTGTAAAAACTGTGATATTACTTGTGCCACGAAAGATCAAGTATTAGGAATTTTTTGGGGAAGAGACTTAATTCAAATGGTATCTTGTTGCATAGATAAGTGGCATAATGGGTGGGCAAAAGCATAAAAAAAAAAACTATAAAAATCCACTCGTTCTTTCACAGGATGGCAGTAAGACATTTGTTATAAATATTATAATAAATGCTTCTTTGTTTGTTTTGTTTGGATTACAAACCAGCACTCTGATTTCAACCTCAATTAGTATGTGCTTAAAAATGATATAAAACACCACACATCGACTCCTGTTACATATCAAAAAGAGGCAGTAAACACGGTAGGAAGGATTTAGGACCATGTTTTCTGTGTGGACGTTGTATGAGTTGCTGGTAGGAACCTGGGAAACAATTATACATGTAAATTTAGGAACATTTTTTTTTTTAGGGCAGTGAGCAGTGTTCTGATGGCAAACAGATTATTATTCACAAGAGCAAGCAAGATCACTTAATGTGATTTAATTTAAATGCAGAAATGCAAAACAGCAACAAAAACTTGAAGAGAATTAATGAGTATGAAATGTACCCATGATTTGTACCCACAATTCCTATTGTTCTAATGTTGTGTCTACATTAGGAGGCACGTTCCTGGTCACAGTAGGCTTCTCGGAGAAATCAGAGACCATGGTGTGCCGTCTGTCAAATAATCACAGGTAGCATGGGCACGCACACACACACACACACACACACGCACATCTACATACACAGATGCATGAAAACAAATCATTCTAACTGTAGAATGTCTTTATTTCTCTGTTTCCACCTTGTCTTCAATCAGATATCTGTTCCTGGATGGAGAAAGCCATTTTGAAGTGGAGTTGTCTCGTATCTCCACTATGCAAGTGCTGACGGAGACGGAGGGCTCGACCCCTGGAGGTAAGGATCGGGCCAAGGGATTAGTAAGTTTGTTTATTTAAACGGTCTGCGTGGGTTAGGGACAAATGTTTGTAATGCGATCAATATTTTTTGGTTCTGTAAAGGATTAAAGAGGTCATTTCTTTATAATAGAGATTTAGTCTTTTATATATAAGGCTTATTTCAGGGAATTTAGGTCAGTTTTATTAGCAAACCCACAAAGGAATTGGGCACTTGCCATGATGTGGTGTGTTATTTCGGTAATGTTTTTAATCATATCGGCACACAGGCCTTATTTCTTCCTAATCTTGGGTTGTTGACATTTACACTTAACAGCTGTTTGATGTGAAAGCTGAGCTGACTAATGATGTTTAATAGGCTATAACAATTTATATAATTTATAATAATATTATATATAATATTATAATAATAAATAATATGATAATTTGTGAAATACCTGAACGCCATTATAATGGCTATTTATATTGCTTTTTTTAATTTGTTTATTTTGCATAATATAAAAATAGTTTGTGATCATGTAAGTTATGGAGGAGGTTGATTGCGTGTTATTGATCTTGCGCCCCCATGTGGTATGAGAATGAACTGCAATCGAAGGGAAGATGAATGCAATAAAGGCATGATTACATATTACTATAGATCAGAGGTTGGGAACCTTTTCAGCTGGCAGAGCCATAAACGGCAAAAAAATGTTACGTTTATATATATATATATATATATATATATATATATATATATATATATATATATATATATATATATTATTGTCTTTGCTATTATTGCATAATTATAAAAAGTGGTAATGTAATAAAGGCCATTTCACATTTTGGGTGTTCTTGACCTAACAGCCTGCACTTCACTTGGAACTTGATTTAACCAACAATGGTAGTTTCATCAAATGGTAAATCAATACAAGATGCAGTACGTAAGTAAGAGTAAATTGAACACTACTTAGCATTAATGCGACTTCTTCTAAACATGCAGATTCATCTGTCCATTCGGACTGGAAAGTATGACACTCATCATCCTTTTTTCTTTTAGCCATTTCACCTTTGTTAAAAAACTGAAAACAGACTGGCTATGTAGTTTTCAACCGATCTATAAATTAGACCGGGAAATTACCGCTTCGCTCCACATTGTCCAATGAAATTTGAGCTTGTTGTGCCACATCGCGACTGGTTGGTGTATACATGACAAACGGGCATCGATTATGAATTAGGTTCCTGATCCCTGTTATAGATTGTATACATAAATGTGATCATGTATTTATATTTACAGTGGTGCTTGAAAGTTTGTGAACTTTTTATATATGTCCATAAATATGACCTAAAACATCAGATTTACAGTCCTAAAAGTAGACGAATAGAACCCAATTAAAGAAATGAGGCAAAAATATTATACCCGGTCATTTCTTTATTGAGGAAAATGATCCAATATTACATATCTGTGAGTGAACCTCTAGGATTAGCAGTTAATTTGTAGGTGAAATTAGAGTCAGGAAAATGTTTTGTGGATGGATGAGACCAAAATAGAACCTTTTGGTTTAAATGAGAAGTGTTATGTTTGGAAAAAGGAAAACGCTGCATTCCAGCATTAGAACCTTATCTTATCTGTGAAACATGGTGGTGGTAGTATCATGGTTTGAGCCTGTTTTGGCCTGGACGACTTGCCATCATTAACAGAACAATGAATTCTGAAGTATACCGTCAAATTCTAAAGGAAAATGTCAGGACATCTGTCTGTGATCTGAGTCTCGAGAAAGTGGGTCATGCAGCAAGACAACGACCCTAAGCACACAAGTCGTTCTATCAAAAAATGGTTAAAGAAGAATAAAGTTAATGTTTTGAAATGGCAAAGTCAAAGTCCTGACCTTAATCCAATAGAAATGTCGTGGAAGGACCTGAAGCAAGCAGTTCATGTGAGGAAACCCACCAACATCCCAGAGTTGAAGCTGTTCTGTACTGAGGAACAGGCTAAAATTCCTCCAAGCCGATGTGCAGGACCGATCAACAGTTACTGCAAACATTTAGTTGCAGTTATTGCTGCACAAGGGGGTCCCACCAGATACTGAAAGCAAAGGTTCACATACTTTTGCCACTCACAGTTATGTAATTTGGATCATTTTCCTCAATAAATAAATGACCAAGTATAATATTTTTCTTATTTGTTTAATTGGGTTCTCTTTATCTACTTTTAGGACTTGTGTGAAAATCTGATGATATTTTAGGTCATATTTATGCAGATATATAGAAAAATCTATAGGGTTCACAAACTTTCAAGCACCACCGTAGAATACGTTTAAAAGTGGTGGGTCACCCCATGATTCATGAAGTCATGAATGCTGAAGTTCATGTAAACTTAAAACGCTGCCCATTGAAACTAAAAGGTAAAAATGCTTTTAAAAATCCAGTACTCTGAACTGCTATAAAAATGTAATCTCTCATTTTGCCTTGTTTGCCAAAGAGCTAGACCACAGTATCGGTCCCTGCATTGAGAGAACCTCGAGTCTAAAAGCTAATTGGCTTCCAGACGTCATGCGGTTATTGATTCGGAAAGTAATCTTTCGTTCCGGTTTCAAATGAACATGAGTCAGCAGCACAGCTCTGAGGAATCTGTTCGGTTTCGCCGAAACGGTGTGTGCTTCCTGCATCACCATGACACAATCTGTAACGGGGTGGACGATATGATGAAAATATCATGATCACGTTACTGGAAGGTTTTTCTCTGATTCCTGATGTGTATCATAGTATGTAGGTTTGCTCACAAATTGCCAGCAAAACAGTAGTTTTATATACAAATATATATTTATCCTATATTTAAGTATCAATTTTAACATCACTTCAGCTGCTTCTAGTTTGTCTGTAATTATTTTAAAAATGTAAAAAAAAAAAAAAACACACCATATTTCGGAAAACATACCGTGACATAATTGAACACAATATCAACATTATATCGTCATATCACCCAGCCCTGATCTGTAGCGTTAACGTCTTGAGGATTCAAATGACTTTGATATTAACGCTGTGTGCACTTCTTTACAGGAAGACAGCTTTTATAATGTTTTAACATTTCTTGCGCTTTTTTCCCCCCCTTCGTTTTTATTTTCTCTGGGCTGCTTGATGCCTCGTTTCTTTTCTGGGCCCAGAGAAAGATATTCATACTTACACCACTCTCCTGGACAGTCAATATATATCCGAAGGTTAGCATCTCTTTCTGTCTCATTCTCTCTCCTTAACTTCCCAACTCTCGCTTGTCTTTACCGTTGCATTTAAATGGATTTGCCTCTCCAAATCCATATAATGCAACCGTATTAAAAGCCCGTTGTTCTCCTTTCATGATAGATTGTACTTCTCAGCATGACTTGCATGGTATTAATGACGTATCATCATCATTATAGCGTGACTTGTCTGTAAACCCATTATCACGGCTTGGCAGAACGTCCAGTGACGCAGTAATGGGTTCGGTGTCCTAGACCACTTCCTCGCTTACCAATAATGGAACAGCAGAAGCCTTTACCACATGTCGTTGCAGTAATTAAAGTGTGCGATGATATAGCGGTATTATGAAACACCAAGATAATGAAATAGATGAACACGAGAACATTTCCAGGAGCAACGAGTAGATAAATATGTTGCGTCGTAACTTTTTTTTTTTTTTTTTTTTTTTTTTTTTTTTGATTAGCAAATTGATAAATACTGCAGCAGTACATTTCATTGAGTAAGAGTCTATGAATATGATGCCACACCTCCTTCCCGATTTGCATACTGGGACGTGATTGGCTTTTATACGTTATGATGCAATAACACCTGTGTGTCCTGTATCCAGTATGATCTTAGAATGAGATATTAAACTTTAAAAAAACAAACAAAAAAAAAAAAAAACCTTGCCGTCCCTTGACAAGTCTGCTCACTGAAATGAGTCAGTCCATTTAGTGCAAAAGTTTGTGCACCCTTTAGCCAAAATTATTATTAGCAGCTTATTATTTTCGAGCTATAGCAATAAAACATCTGCAACGTTAAGTTTCACAGGTGTTAAGATAGTCATAATAAATAATATAAACCACCTTTGGTTTTTATATGCAGTACTGTAATTTTTTTTAATGACCTACTAAAAGCTTTCACCTCTAAAGTTTATTGTAATATACGCTCACAGGTTTCTCTACCATTGTCGCTGCCATTTAATGTAACTGCATTATATACTGCAAACCTTGATATTGGGTTGTACCGGTGTCGTACTGTAAATGTTTCATCAGTCCATTTCAGAAAGGTCTTGTTTTATTATTTATGTTTTATTCTTCCCACTTCTTTGCTACATAAATTTAAAAAAAAAAAAAAAAAAAACAATTTCAGGACAAATCACTCAGCTCTGAACTCTTGCACAGGAGGCATGTCCCGTGCCACAGGAATGCTGCTGCACTATAAGCCCCCAGGCTCGCAGGACTCTCAGCAGCTTCGCATGGAGGCAGCCGATGACAAAAAGACCTCCTCCTCCTGGCTCGCCGCCATGCACAAGGCAGGTTTTTATTTTATTTTATTTATTTATTTTTAGCTTTATGGATCGTGAAAATGGAAAATTCATGTAAAAGAATGATTTGTGAGTACAGAGCATGGCATCAGTGGCATGGTGTGTGTTTTTTGTGAATTTTTTTTAATGTTCTGGAGAGCTTTTGAGATGATGGAGTGTGAAAACATTTTCACAGGGAACAGAAGGGTGGAGTTGTGCATATTCAGTTGCTACACACTACAACCTGGCCTGTTTTTATTTCATCATATATTAAAAGCAAGAGCAACATTTCACCCTTATTCAAGTATATACTGTATTATTTAACAGCATTATTTAACAGTTAACAAGACTTAATTTGCTACATAACTTGCAAAAAAAAAGGACATTAGCTGTATGTGCATCAGTCTTATGAAAGTTGATCAATTCCTAAATTAATGGCACCCGTCATGCAAACAAGCAAATTAACATGCAATGAGTGATATTTGGTGCTTACACACATGGGGGCGCTGTAGTGTTTTAAAAAAATATTACTGTTGTTGCTGCTGCTGTTGTGGTTGTTTTATTATTGCATATGTTTTTAAGTAGTGTATTTGTTTGGCTTTATTAGTGAATATTTTAATCTGCTTTTGGAGATTGCACTTTTATTTTTTGCGGTGACCGTATCAATCGAGAAATTAAATCCTGTTTGAAAACCTGTGCAGCATTGAAGATTAATTAAACCTTTGCTTATAAAATTAATACAGAACCGGAGGTGTTCCTATCAGGAGATATGACCCGATATACAATATGCATCACAATATATAGGTTCGCTCAGGCTGCCTGCAATACAGTAGTATTACATTAAAAATGTTACAGATGATAATTAAACAGTTCATTATTAATAAACAAATTTATAGTAATTTCTTATATTTAATAAAGAACATTTTTATTTATAAATATATATTTAAAAAATTAACACTGAACAAGAGGGGGGAAAAAAACAAAATTTGACAATTTTAAAGAGTAAGTACACAATTTATTTTATCAGCTACTTCCAGTCAGTTTGTAATTATTAAAAAAAATGGTATAAAAAGATGTTGTGCCCTGGATGTAAACATTTTATTTTATTTTTTAATATCTCAATTTTAATGCTATTGGTTCAGAACACCAATATCTTTTTCAAGCTTGTTTAAACAAGATGTCCTGTGATTTATTTCTGTTCATCAACAGGCTGCCAAACTGCTGTATGAGTCAAGGGACCAGTAAAATAACTGAAGTAAAGGCGCAGAGCTAAAGAGGAACAGGAGGAGCGTTCAAACCAAGAGAGAAGGATGCGTGTTCGTTAGAAACTCACGTGTACTCTACAATGCCTACTTGCTTTCTATCGGACCTCTGCTTTCTGCTTCCCGTCTGGATGTTCTGGATTGGTCACATGACTCGTCCGTCACTCCAATAGGGTGGACCAAGTTAACCATTGATTCTAGTGCTGCGTGTATGTGTGTGTGTGTGTGTGTGTGTGTGTGTGTGTGTGTGTGTGTGTATATATATATATATATATATAAAAAAAAAGAGAGAGAGAGTACTGTGCAAAAGTTTAGGCACCCTTTTTTTTTTTTTTTGGTACAAACTTTGTTATAGATTTTTTATTTTATGACTTTTACATTATCAAGTCAGTACAAAAACCATTTTAGATTCTCAAACATTAGTTTTCTAGCCCAAAATTAAACTTTACAGAAAAATGTTTGTATGTCATTAAAGAAAGCAGCATATTACGTAAGAGACACTTTTCAGACAGAAAAACACAATGAAGGCTGCTGGGTTTCACTGCAAAAATAAGAAGCGAGTGCGAAAGTCAAAGTCTCCAGAAGAACTGTGGCTGGTTCTGCAAGATGCTCAATAAAACTTACCAGCTCATTTCCTTATAAAACTGCACTAATTGTACCGGAGACTAGTATTTTTATTTTTATTTACTTATTTTTTTCATTTTTTTTTTTGTCACACCAAATACTGACTTTTTCATTTACTACTGGTTACTACTCTTTACGTAAAAACATTTAATTTCATTATTTTGAAGGCATCTTTGCTCTACAAAACTGTTTTTGCCTAAAACATTTGCACAGTGCTGTATGTGTATGTGTATATATGTGTGTGTTTGTGTGTTTATATATATATATATACACACACACACACACATACATATATACACACACACACACATACATACAAATACGCCCACACACACATAGATGATATATATGCACATGTTCTACAGTGAATACGTTCAAGTCGAGTCTCACATATGATTTTTTTTCTAAGCTTTACAAGTCGAATAGTCCTATTTTAACACATAATACTCTGTGTGTGTGTGTGTGTGTGTGTGTGTGTGTGTGTGTGTGTGTGTGTGTGTGTGTGTGTATGTATGTATATATATATATATATATATATATTTTTTTTTTACTACCAGTATATTCACTTGTATCACTTTGTAACTGTGCCTCCAAATCACCAATACACACTACAACAAGCAGTTCATTGGATTATCAAGCAAATTTGACCATTTCTGCTTTTTAACCAAGTATCTCGTTATTTTCCGCGAGCTCTATACGAAGTTTGTTGTGACACTACAGTTCAGCCCCGGTAAATGCAAACAAAGCTGACTTTCCAAGAAAATATTATTTGTGCTCGTGTGAAATCTCCATACAATGCTTCCTCATGAACCCATGGTCAGTATTCAGAAAACAGAGCATCTGAGGTCAGTCTGTTTTCTCCCTTAAAAAACTTTTTTTTGTAATGCAAATGTGTTGTAATACAAATTTGTTTACAAATGTGTGCATGGTGTGCATATATATATATATATATATATATATATATATATATATATATATATATATATATATATATATATATATATATATATATATATATATATATATGCTATTATTATTGTAATTTTTTTTCTTATTTGCTGATTAAATCAGTTATTTGTAACCTGTATATTTGTTGGGATTTTTTTTTTTTTACTTTCAGTATGATTATTCTCAGGTTTCACATGATAAAGCAACTTTGCTGGTCGAATTGAAATAAACAGGAGCATAATGATCACACTTCTATTTGTATTTCTTGTCAGAGAAATACTCAGTGCAGGTGGAAAAGCATCAACGAGCAATACGAGTGGGATTAAACACGGCTCAATCGATTCTTCACAAAGAAATTTTATTATAAAAGATAATCCGGTATGTTCACAATGTCTGACCTTTATTAGTATAGTGAAAATGCAGTGACTAGAAATTGATTTCTTTTAAAATGTTGTAAATAAACGTCAAAAGAGTGAGGTGAAAAGTATAGATACTTAAAAAAAAAAAAAAAAACAGACTAAAGTATTTGTACTTTGTTACTTCACACATCTGTCGAAATTCCGTACAGAAAGCAGAGGTCTATAGATGGAGTCCCCAGAGATGAGATTTACATAGTTTCCATTCATGCACTTTTTCATGCACGCATCATTCTCGTAATGGTTGATCTCCTTTCTTTAGTGTGTGTGTGTGTGTGTGTGTGTGTGTGTGTGTGCGCGCGAGTGTGCGTGCAGAGGGAGGAGAGATTGTATGCAAGTGTGTTGTGTCTCTTCATAAGGAGCAGTGTGTGACTGGGTGTCTTGCCCTGAAGATTAACCTCTGATCCTTTCTGTCCATCTCTGGAAGAACATCATGATCCTCAGCACTCTGATTCTCCTCTTCACTCTTCCTGGTGAGGCTGTTCATCAGTCGTGTTGATTTAGGAACATGAGATCGAGCACATGAAGTTTTCTGTTGAGAAAATATTTATTTTACTTAATATCATTTGATATCAGAATGTGTTCTTTTCCAACAGGTTTGGGAACTCTTGTGCTTACACAAGAGAAAGTGATGTCTGTAAAACCTGGAGAACATGTTAAGATTTCCTGCAGATCAGATGCTTCTGGAGATTATATTTTAACATGGTACCAACAAAAACCGGGAAAATCTCCAACCTTCTTGTTCTATGACAGCACCAGAGTAAGTGGACTGCCAAGTCGATTCACTTACAGTGGCTCTGGATCCCAAGAATATCTGCATATTAACGGTGTTGAGGCTGAAGATGAAGCCGTCTATTACTGTGCTTGCCATGGCTGTGAAGGAAGCGGCACAGTGCTGCAGTTTATTGATCCTCTCGTACAAAAACCCCAGCACGACCTAAACTGGACATAAATCAGTCTAAAACACTCACAGTTCCACACACACACTCTGTAGTGTTCAGTATAAGCACAGTCATGAGTTCTGCACCACTTCCTGTCCCAATTATGGCCATTTTGTCCTGTTTAGTGTGTTTAAATTCTATAGTCGTGATCAGGGGGTGATTTTATTTCCTGACTTTTCTGTGATTTTAAACCTGAAGTTATAGCTGTACAGATACTGGAGACTCCTTTTATAAATATAAAAGAAAAGTCTCCTCAAACAATGCTTCACCATAGCAACAATTACAAATTCTTTAATCTGTTCATGTGTAAGTTGTTACTATAGAAATGATAACATATTAGAATGAGAACATTAATAGAAATTTGTCCTGAAGAGGACACTATAGTCAGAGCAGCTGTTATAGAAAACTAATCAACACCTTCTGACCAATTAGTTTCGTAAAATCAACAGCGCTCTGTTATAAATTGATATATATTGTAATCTTTTACAAAGTGCTGATAGTGGAGACTCCTTTTATAAATGTAAAATAGAAGTCTCCTCACACGAAGTGTCACCATATCAACAATCACACATGCTTTAATCTGTTTATGTGGTTTGTGTGTAAGTTGTTAATGTAGAATTTAAAATGTATTAGTATGAGAACATTAATAGAATCTCAAGACCTTCTGACCAATCAGATTCGAGAAATCGACAGCGCTCTGGTATAAATTGATAATGCATTATTGCGTAATTGTTAGAGAACAATTCTTACAGAAAAAATATAAGCATAATATCATTATGCTTGTTAATAACTTTATTATTTCCCTCTCTCTCTCTCTCTCCTCCAGCTACTTCATCTCCTCTGTCCATCGTCCTGCTGGCTCCCTCTCAGTCTCTCTCCTTGGGTGATGAAGTCAGGGTGGTGTGTCTGGCGCAGGGTTTCCGTCCTGACAGCGCCGGTCTGTCCTGGTCTGATAACGGCAACGCTGTAGCGGGTGCCGAGGTGCAGATGAGTTTGTCTCAGCGTCAATCTGATGGCACCTTCATCCAAAGCAGCATGCTGAAACTCAGCCCAGAGCGCTGGCGCTCCGGACGAACCTTCACGTGCCACCTGAACCACCCGGCTCTGTCAGAGCGCCAGTGCTGAAAAGTGCAGAGCAGAAAGTGATTAAATCATATGTTTTAAGAACAGTTGCTTTGCCTCATGTCTCAGTGTTTTCTACTCTGAGGTTTGCTGTGTTGTGGAATATTTCATGTCCCTGTAGGTGCTTTGCTAATCACAATAGTTTTTTAAAAAAAAATGTTTATAAGAGAAAATGGTGTGTGGAACTCAGTAACACATATTTGAAACATATTTGAACAAGGATTCATTTATTTAGTTTAACTAAGCACATATATTCAAAGAAAAAATTAAACCTACTGATCAATTTTATTATTTTAACTTTATTTCAACTTTGAACTTAAGGTCAGCTTAACAATGTCGAGGTTTGAAACACAAAACTGAAGTACTTTCACAGATTACAAAAAAAAAAGATTGATAAGGGATGGTTCATTGGGAAAAAATGTTTTTAAATATGTATGTATTACCTTATATAGTACATATTATTGATAATTACTGATATAAATTTTTTTATGACTCTTTTTAAGGAGTTTACAGTTGAACAATAATTATATTCAGTATTTAATCCTTACATCATTTCTGTAGTCACATCACACACATCACACACACATTGTTGTTCACCTTGTACAGGAAAAGTGTCTATATAATGTTTGTTAATGGTGTTTTCTTTACTTAAGATGAATCTTTATTTCATGCTACTATGATGTTATATTTTTATGATCCAGTAGAGTTTTATTATTAAATTATCTTTTGAAGTCCCAAGAGATCACATTTACATACAGTTTCTGTTGAAGTTCCCTTTTTTAAACTGATCTCCACTCCTCAGGTTTCATTCTTTCTCTCACTTCCTGATTCAATAAGTAAGGAATAAACACTTGGGGGGTGTGCTGTTATATGCAAATAATCAATGATAGTGTTTTGTGAAGCAGTCTGAGGAACATGAACATGAAGCAGATTTACTATTATTACTAATAGTACTAATTATTAAGTTGATTATTTTCCTATAACAGCATGTCCTAAAATATTTGATTCCTCTTATTTTACAGCAGTTTTCCAGTGATTAATATATTAATCAACGACACGTTGTGCTTTTTATCTGTTTATAGTTACAATTGATGTCGTGGAACATTTGCAAGACAACCTACTTACAGCTTTTACTTATGTTATAGCAGCTATAAACACTCGTCCCCTCACCAGTATCTATTTTTTCTCTGTTTTGCAGTTAATAAGACAAAAGCCATAAACTTTCCTATGTTGAAAAACGTACTGACACTGGAGACTCCTTCCATAAATAGCTTATTTTCAGAATAGCTTATTTGCCCTGTCTAAGAGAGAAAGTTTTGTGATGAATAACTACTGAAAATGAAATCTTCTTTTAATATTTAATGTGTTTGTTTAGGTTATTGATGGCTGATTCAAATATAAAAGGCATGTAGTACAAGTCAACAGTCAATGCGAATGTATTGCACTTTGTTAATATGAAGTGCTTTGTGTGTGTGTGTGTGTGTGTGTGTGTGTGTGTGCGCGTGTGTGTGTGTGCACGCTCATGGAGGTGTGTCTTGTGTGAGTCCCTGCTATCATGCTCTGTTAAAAAGGAGCAGTGTGTGTGTGTGTGTGTGTAGCTTGAATCTGCTCTCAAAAGAAGCCCGAGTGTCTTTTCTCTTATTCTTTACAGACCCGAACATGATGCTCCTCAACACCGTTTCCCTCACCGCCATCTTGCTCAGTCTCTCAGGTAACTTGACTCAAAATTTAAACCCACGTTCTAGTGCAAATTAAAAAAATTCAGCCTCGTCTAAAGGTGGAGTTGATCATAATCTCGTGTGATTTGTGAGCTTTAACAATGCTGCATTAGAACAATGTGGGAATCAAAGTGTTCTGTTTGTTTGAACAGGTTTGAAAGCTCTTGTGTTGACTCAGGAGAAGGCGATATCTGTTCAGGCTGGGCAAAATGTGAAGATTCTCTGTTCACCCAGTACAGGTGACTGGACCATTACATGGTACCAACAAAAACCGGGAAAATCTCCAACCTTCTTGTTCTATGACAGCACCAGAGTAAGTGGACTGCCAAGTCGATTCACTTACAGCGGCTCTGGATCCCAAGAATATCTGCATATTAACGGTGTTGAGGCTGAAGATGAAGCCGTCTATTACTGTGCTTGCCATGGCTGTGAAGGAAGCGGCACAGTGCTGCAGTTTATTGATCCTCTCGTACAAAAACCCCAACACGACCTAAACTGGACATAAATCAGTCTAAAACACTCACAGTTCCACACAGACACACTCTGTATTGTTCAGTATGAGCACGGTCATGAGTTCTGCACCATTCCCTGTCCCAATTATGGCCATTTTGTCCTGTTTAGTGTGTTTAAATTCTATAGTCGTGATCACTGAAGGGTTCAGTGTGAGCAGAAGCAGTGAGCTACGGCCCTGAGGTTTTTGTACTGATCCCTAACACTGTGCTACACTGCAGTTTTTGGTGGAGGCACTGAAGTATCTTTTGGTAAGTAAAATCTTATTTGTGTTCATTTTTAACTCCACAGATTGTTTAAGTAGACCTGAACAAAAATAACTCTTACAAATGTATCATTAAATACTGTCAAGAATGTGAAAGGATTAATAGTGCACACAATTGTTAGACATTTTTGTAGTTATGAAATATACAATATACTACTTTTCTTATAAATAATGGAATATTTATGTTTTATAATATATTACTTTCCAAATAATATTTTTAATTCCAAACAACCAAAAAAAAAGTGTAGGAGTTGGCTCTCTTAAACTACAAACGAGTACAAGTGGGAGGTTATTATTGAGATGTTATTATTATTAGTATTATTATTGTTGTTGTAATATTGTGTAATTTTTGCATAAGGAATCTATCATCGTTTTGTTCCTGCCATTAAAAATGTGCATGGATTTTAGTTACAATTATAATTATTTTTCCATAATTAGATTTTACTTTACTTTTAAATAGCATAATATTATATTTGAATTATTATTAACAGCACATCCCGAAGTGTATTATTCCTCTTATACCACAGCAATTTGTCAACGATTACAATTTTTATTTATTAAAGAACGACATAGTGTGATTTTGATCCATTTATAGTTGTGTTTAATGTTGTGAACTTCTACGAAGCAAGTTAGTTCCAGTTTTTGTGTACTTTATAGCAGCTATAAACAGCATCTCTTTTTTTCTCTTTTGAAGTTAATAATACAGAACAATGCTGCCTGCCATGTTAAGTCCGATGTTTTCTGTCCAGAAGACTTTCCTGTGGTGGAAAACCTAAAGTTACAGCTTTACATCTGACTTTTACAAAGTGCTGATAGTGGAGACTCCTTTTATAAATGTAAAATAAAAGTCTCCTCACACGAAACGTCACCATCTCAACAATCACACATGCTTTAATCTGTTTATGTGGTTTGTGTGTAAGTTGTTAATGCAGAATTTAAAATGTATTAGTATGAGAACATTAATAGAATCTCAAGACCTTCTGACCAATCAGATTCGAGAAATCGACAGCGCTCTGGTATAAATTGATATTAATGCATTGTTGCGTAATTGTTAGAGAACAATTCTTACAGAAAAAATATAAGCATAATATCATTATGATTGTTAATAACTTTATTATTTCCCTCTCTCTCTCTCCTCCAGCTACTTCATCTCCTCCGTCCCTCGTCCTGCTGGCTCCCTCTCAGTCTCTCTCCTCGGGTGATGAAGTCAGGGTGGTGTGTCTGGCGCAGGGTTTCCGTCCTGACAGCGCCGGTCTGTCCTGGTCTGATAACGGCAACGCTGTAGCGGGTGCCGAGGCGCAGACGAGTTTGTCTCAGCGTCAATCTGATGGCACCTTCATCCAAAGCAGCATGCTGAAACTCAGCCCAGAGCGCTGGAGCTCCGGACGAACCTTCACGTGCCACCTGAACCACCCGGCTCTGTCAGCACCGCTGAGTCAGAGCGCCAGTACTGAAAAGTGCAGCTAGACAGCTGGAGAAATGGATGTGCTGCTTGTAGTAATGTGGTCATCAGCATGGAGAGGAGAATATTATATATAAAAAAGCCTTAGTTCATGTCTCTGTTTGCTTTTCTGCTGCTCCTTTAAAGGCACAGTGGAACATTTGTCTGAAATTATATTCTGTAGTTTTTCATCAGCTTACGTCAATAAAATGATTTCCAAATACAAAATAGTAAGTGGAATTTATTTGCACACATTTATTTTCCCATCATTATTGTTTGCCACCAAATAATTAACAATAAATACTGAATGGCCATTTGATTGAAAACAAAAGGGTGGGCTCTATGTAATATGTAATATACACTCACTGTCCACTTTAATAGGAACACTTGTCCATTCATGAATTAACCTTGGTTTGAGTATGGAAAACAAACAAACAAACATGAAATAAATAACCACTCTTTACCTCAGTGGAGCACAGAAAAGCATCTCAGAACACACAACATGTCAAACCCTGAGGCGGATTTGCTACAACAGCCTAAGATCACATTGGGTTCCACTCCTTTCAGCCAAAAACTGAAATCTGAGGCTACAGTAGGCACAAGCTCACGGCAGTTGAAGGTTTATACAATCTTCAACTGTCCCGTTTTGGTAAACCCATGTAAAGACTATTGTGATTACAGAATTAAATCCATGTAATCACACACACATACACACACACATACACAACTAGTGAAGGTTAAACTGGAGTTAAACAGAAAGAAATTAGTTTTTAATGTTACATTTACTCCTAAATCATTTTCTTTGTGCTCAGAAAGCAGTAATTCCAGATTGTAATATTTAAAAAGTGAAAAAGAGAAACCCCCTCCCTCCCAAAGTATCTCAATAAGTACACCGTCATTGAATTTTCTTCTTTGTCTTTCTAACTTTACTTTGCTCTCTGAATCTTAATTTTTCATTTTGTAAATCAACACCAAATGTAGAGAGCAGGTTTTTTTTTTTTTTTTTTTTTTTTAAGATTTAGATTTGCATGCAGTTTCACTTCCCCTCTGACCTTACACACAGCTCTTCATGCTTCAGCTCCTCTTTCATATCTGTTCGCAGATGTCCGGAAGGCTGAACTTTCTGCACCAAAACTCAAAGCAGGCATTTTGTGAAATTCGCCGAATCCTTCTTCCTGCTCCCAGTGCAAACTATATGACTTAGAATTAAGAACAAATCTGGGCATCTAAAACTATCCACTTTTTCATTCCATTCTTTGCATGTTTTCTTCCCTCTGTAGGCCTCCACCTGAAGCTATATGATCGCGTTGCATGCTGCTAAGTTGAATGAGAAAGTGAATAATTATAGACTGTAAGGCTATAATGTGTTAATTTGCAATAGAGCAGATGGGATAATGGGGGACTTTAATGGTGTAATGGGGTATTTACTTTGCTTTAAAAAAAGAGAAATGTCTTCCCACTAAAAGAACAATGACGGCAGACTCAGTTACACTCTGTAGCAGCAGCAGGAACCTCTGGTGGCAGCATTCCCTTATTACTGATATTGTTACATATACAGGTGCATCTCAATAAATTAGAATGTCGTGGAAACGTTAATTTATTTCAGTAATTCAACTCAAATTGTGAAACTCGTGTATTAAATAAATTCAATGCACACAGACTGAAGTAGTTTAAGTCTTTGGTTCTTTTAATTGTGATGATTTTGGCTCACATTTAACAAAAACCCACCAATTCACTATCTCAACAAATTAGAATACTTCATAAGACCAATAAAAAAAACATTTTTAGTGAATTGTTGGCCTTCTGGAAAGTATGTTCATTTACTGTACACGTACTCAATACTTGGTAGGGGCTCCTTTTGCTTTAATTGCTGCCTCAATTCGGCGCGGCATGGAGGTGATCAGTTTGTGGCACTGCTGAGGTGGTATGGAAGCCCAGGTTTCTTTGACAGCGGCCTTCAGCTCATCTGCATTTTTTGGTCTCTTGTTTCTCATTTTCCTCTTGACAATACCCCATAGATTCTCTATGGGGTTCAGGTCTGGTGAGTTTGCTGGCCAGTCAAGCACACCAACACCATGGTCATTTAATCAAGTTTTGGTGCTTTTGGCAGAGTGGGCAGGTGCCAAATCCTGCTGGAAAATGAAATCAGCATCTTCAAAAAGCTGGTCAGCAGAAGGAAGCATGAAGTGCTCCAAAATTTCTTGGTAAACGGGTGCAGTGACTTTGGTTTTCAAAAAACACAATGGACCAACACCAGCAGATGACATTGCACCCCAAATCATCGCAGACTGTGGAAACTTAACACTGGACTTCAAGCAACTTGGGCTATGAGCTTCTCCACCCTTCCTCCAGACTCTAGGACCTTGGTTTCCAAATGAAATACAAAACTTGCTCTCATCTGAAAAGAGGATTTTGGACCACTGGGCAACAGTCCAGTTCTTCTTCTCCTTAGCCCAGGTAAGACGCCTCTGACGTTGTCTGTGGTTCAGGAGTGGCTTAACAAGTGGAATACGACAACTGTAGCCAAATTCCTTGGCACGTCTGTGTGTGGTGGCTCTTGATGCCTTGACCCCAGCCTCAGTCCATTCCTTGTGAAGTTCACTCAAATTCTTGAATCGATTTTGCTTGACAATCCTCATAAGGCTGCGGTTCTCTCGGTTGGTTGTGCATCTTTTTCTTCCACACTTTTTCCTTCCACTCAACTTTCTGTTAACATGCTTGGATACAGCACTCTGTGAACAGCCAGCTTCTTTGGCAATGAATGTTTGTGGCTTACCTAGTGAACCAAACTGAGAGACCATTTTGAAGGCTCAGGAAACCTTTGCAGGTGTTTTGAGTTGATTAGCTGATTGGCATGTCACCATATTCTAATTTGTTGAGATAGTGAATTGGTGGGTTTTTGTTAAATGTGAGCCAAAATCATCACAATTAAAAGAACCAAAGAACTACTTCAGTCTGTGGCATTGAATTTATTTAATACACGAGTTTCACAATTTGAGTCGAATTACTGAAATAAACGAACTTTTCCACGACATTCTAATTTATTGAGATGCACCTGTATATATATATATATATATATATATATATATATATATATATATATATATATATATATACACATACATGAAACATTCGATGTGTGGAGAGGATTACATAGTAGACTTAAGAGATTGATAACAGTTTATAAATAGCATAGTAATGGTGTGCATAGTCTAACAAAAATATTCCCCAACACACAGGATCTTGTCAGTGCCATGCAAATTTAAGTAAGAAATTTGATTTTAGATTCTCAGTGGTATAATTATGGAACAATATTTATGGAACTAGTATTGGACAAAAAATAAACCAGATACAGTGGGGGGAAAAATATTTGATCCCCTGCTGATTTTGTACGTTTGCCCACTGACAAAGAAATAATCAGTCTATAATTTTAATGGTAGGTGTATTTTAACAGTGAGAGACAGAATAACAACAAAAAAATCCAGAAAAATGCATTTCAAAAAAGTTATCAATTGATTTGCATTTTAATGAGGGAAATAAGTATTTGACCCCTTCGACTTAGTACTTGGTGGCAAAACCCTTGGTGGCAATCACAGAGGTCAGATGTTTCTTGTAGTTGGACACCAGGTTTGCACACATCTCAGGAGGGATTTTGTCCCACTCCTCTTTGCAGATCCTCTCCAAGTCATTAAGGTCATTTTCAATGCCCTGGCTGACGGAAGGAGGTTCTCACCCAAGATTTGACGGTACATGGCCCCGTCCATCGTCCCTTTGATGTGGTGCCCTTTGTCCTGTGCCCTTAGCAGAAAAACACCCCCAAAGCATAATGTTCCCACCTCCATATTTGACGGTGGGGATGGTGTTATGACTTGGGGTCATAGGCAGCATTCCTCCTCCTCCAAACACGGTGAGTTGAGTTGATGCCAAAAAGATCTGACCACACCTGACCACAAAACTTTCACCCAGTTCTCCTCTGAATCATTCAGGCAAACTTCAGACGGGCCTGTACATGTGCTTTCTTGAGCAGGGGGACCTTGCGGGCACTGCAGGATTTCAGTCCTTCACGGTGTAGTGTGTTACCAATTGTTTTCTTGGTGATTATGGTCCCAGCTGCCTTGAGATCATTAACAAGATCCTCCCGTGTAGTTCTGGGCTGATTCCTCACCGTTCTCATGATCATTGAAACTCCATGAGGTGAGATCTTGCATGGAGCCCCAGACCGAGGGAGACTGACAGTTTCTTCCATTTGCGAATAATCGCACCAGCTGTTGTCACCTTCTCACCAAGCTGCTTGGCGATGGTCTTGTAGCCCATTCCAGCCTTGTGTAGGTCTACAGTCTTGTCCCTGACATCCTTGGACAGCTCTTTGTTCTTGGCCATGGTGGAGAGTTGGGAATCTGATTAATTGATTGCTTCTGTGAACAGGTGTCTTTTTACAGGTAACAAACTGAGATTAGGAGCACTCCCTTTAAGAGATTGCTCCTAATCTCAGCTCATTACCTGTGTAAAAGACACCTGGGAGCCAGAAATCTTGCTGATTGATAGGGGATCAAATACTTATTTCCCTCATTAAAATGCAAATCAATTTATAACTTTTTTGAAATGCGTTTTTCTGGATTTTTTTGTTGTTATTCTGTCTCTCACTGTTAAAATACACCTACCATTAAAATTATAGACTGATCATTTCTTTGTCAGTGGGCAAACGTACAAAATCAGCAGGGGATCAAATACTTTTTTCCCCCACTGTATCACTAGACGATACTTTAAGAACACACAAGTGAGATGCAAATGGAAATAAATCTATTAGAGATGGCAAACAATCTTCAGTGTTCAATTACTGCGCAAGTGCTTTACACTAGGAGTATTTGAAGTGGTTTCAGTGAAGCTTTAAAGCAATCAGAAACCTTTATTCAACATCTGTGCTGTTTGTTAGTGCGAAGGCATTGATTTTCAGCAACCAAACCTAGGAGTAACAAAACATCTGCTCATTTGTGAAAAACCCAACTGTACCAGCCTGTGAATTATATGAACCACTGGGTGGTGCTATTCAACTGCATATACTACACACTGGACTGGTGCACATCATATCAAAGCAGGAAAACCATTGTTAGGGTAGATGCTTATAGAAGTGGTTCTCAGACTTTTATTTATTTATTTTTTTTGCATTCATAGGCCCCTTTAACATGTAAACAAACAAACAAACAAAAAATCTGTGGACCCCCTCAATACAAATTTGTTTCATGATATAATCCAAGCATTTAAATACCAGACACTGTGTTAAGAACCACAGTTGGTGGGCATTGTGTACACAAGAAAAAGAAGCACATAGATTGCTTTCAACTACACACAGGTGTAGACTATCATTCATTACCCGCTCATTCTCTACAACTCCTCGTCCCAATAATAGCCAGCACTTGATTTTGCCTCTGCTGCCACAGGTTATCATTTAATTAACTGCGTGCAATAATATTTTTGTCTATTTATTGGAGCAATAGAGGTACAGACGCATACGACTGGATAATATTGCTGTGATTGACAGATAAGAGAGAGTATGCCATCCCTTCTAGAGAGCATGGCCAATTTTGCTCCCTTAGCTCCCAGCCACAGATGACTGTGGCATCATCAGGATTTGATAGAGCTTAGAATTGATCTTAGCATTGTTTCATTATTTGATATATTGCTAATTAGTTGTCTCAGGTGTGTAATCAGGAGTGGTTTCCTTAAGTAGGGCTTACAGAGATATAATGAAGGTGTTTCTATCTGTAGTGGTTAGACAAGTACCACTGGGTTGGCTAGTATTAGTTACCCATTCCATGACAATCTTATTTAAGCTATCTTCACTTCACTCCAGACTGGACTTCTAAAATGTTCTTTTTTCGGCTAAATATAGTATAAGTATCACTTAATAAATATTATTTAACCCAGTTGTTGTTGCTTCTCTGCAAAAATGTGCCTCACACCAATCTGTCATCACATCTCACAGGCCCCAGTGGTATTCTCCACCAAACAGAAGTCGTACTACCAATAACCTCATATACCCTCCACTGTTGTCTCTATCACAAACAGTGGTGGTAGGTGTGCTCTGGCACTGCCAGTCCACCACCCAGATAGCTGACTTCATCTCGGCTTAAACTTCGCTTCACTCTTTCCATTTTCTGGCACTGGCTGAGACCTGGATCACTCCAGAGCGCTCAGTTGCACTGGTTGCTCTATCCTCTGCCTATGCTTTCTCTCACACTCTGCGAGAAACTGGAAGGGATGCTGGCACAGGTTTGCTTTTCTCTTTTTGCGATGCAGTTTCTGTTTCTTGCACTGTCTCATCTAAACATCTCTTCCTCTGAGATCCACGCTTTTACTGCCACCTCTCCTGTCAATCTTCATTTTATTGTTATCTATTACCCTCCTGGCCCACTTGGAACATTAACTGAAGAACTGGGCACCTCTGTCAATCTCCTTGGAGACTTTACCCTCCCCTCTGACAAGTCCTCTTTCTTTTGCACTCTTTTGACCTAACATTTAACAGCAGCCCTCTGACACACAAGGACCTTGTTTCAGCCAGACCTCCTGGCTGTGAACATTGATGTTGCCCCACTCCACCTTTCAGGTCA
This sequence comes from Cranoglanis bouderius, assembly GCA_023630585.1. Lineage (NCBI taxonomy): Eukaryota > Metazoa > Chordata > Actinopteri > Siluriformes > Cranoglanididae > Cranoglanis > Cranoglanis bouderius. The sequence continues at coordinate 14,482,590 of CM042546.1, forward strand.
TCACTTTGTATCCTTCAGCCCAACCCTCCCTGCCCTGCCTGTCACCAACTGTTCATACATTTCCACTACTTGCCACAACCTCCACTTGATCTCTCCTTCCTCTCTGGCTTCCAGCATTCTAGCAACCATTCCATACCCTGACTCTTTTTTCCTCTCTACCTCTTGAATCAGCCACCAACACTTTCCTCTCTTCGCTGTCTTCATCTATCACTGTCTGCAGTCATCCTCTGCCCGCTATCTTTCAAGCCTGGGAAGTCTTCAAGGACACGAGGGGGTTGGGGGGGATCCACATTGGCTCCATGTAGACTCTCTACTGATGTCCCACAAGGCTCAGTGCTGGGTTCTCTTCTGTTCTCCCTCTCTCTTCGTGAGGTCATAACCTCACATGGGTTTTCATACCACTAATATGCTGATGACACTCAACTCATCCTCTCCTGTCCTCATGTTTCACTTTTTCATCTTGACATGGATAGCAGTTCACCAGCTGAACCTAAATCTCAGCAAGACTGAGCTTCTGTATATCTCTGTAGATGTGTCCCCAAGTCAAAATCTTGAGGTCTTCTTGGATAAAGCATGCAGCCTTGGGAGGCGTTCCTGTCCACTGAGGCCCTCGGGTGCTTGTCATTTTGATATTGAACTACTAAATCAACAAAGGAATGGCTTCAGAAGAAGAAGACGATCGATGCACAGGAATGGCCCAGTCAGAGCCCAGATCTAAATCCTATCGGAAAACTTGTGGAATGACATGAAGCTGGGCTGTGCACAGGAGATCCCCTTGAAATTTCATAGATCTGGAGCATTTTTGCAAGGAAGAGTGGAATAAAATTGCCAAATCAAGATGTGCTAAGTTTAAGTTGGTAGACTCTTACCCCAAAAGACTGACTGCTGTATTACAAGAAAAAGGTGCTTAAAAAATCGTTGTGCGTTTTTTCTTTTTCTTTTTTTCCCCCTAAAATGTTTGATTGTAACAACTGCTTTTGTAGAAAATTAATCAACACCTTTCGACCAATCAGATTTGAGAATTCATCAATACTGTGGTATAATTAGATTTAGCATGCTAATTTGTTGCTCTAGCAACAAACCTAGATATTTCCCAGAAATTGGTTAAAGATGTTGTCATTATGCCCTGTTGAAAAACCATAAGCATAACAAATTGTTTTAACCAACAATCTATTATTGTCTCTCACTATGAACATTATTGAGAGTGTAAATGTGACATTGGATTGAACTGGATTGACACTGGATTATTTAGAAGCCAGATTTATTGGCCATGGCACACATGGGTCACATCAATAGTTAACACATTATGATATAAAAATGAAATATAACGTAATAAAAAAAGTAAAGTGTATATATATATATATATATATATATATATATATATATATATATATATATATATATATATATATATATATATATATAACATGCTGACTTATTCATACGTTTTCATTCATTTGACTTGGTTTACAACTTGAGACAGGTTCATATTAAACATATCTTTAACTTTTAAAGTTAAAGTCTTCGAGTCTTCGAAGCTGAACTGAGGGTGCTGAACACAAGCACTTTGTCATTATGCTAATACATTCAGCATTACTCTGCACCCTAAATGAGTTTGTGCAGTTTAATGCCCCCTCTCCCATATATTACTGTGATTGAATAAGATATTCACTCTTCCATTTATTCATCACATTAGCATAGCTCCTATTGTCTGTGACTCTTCAACATTTAAAGGTCCTGGGTGAAGTCATGCAATCAAATATCTCCAGTCTATAGTCTCATTTGGGTGAAAGAGTTTTCTACTGTAGCAATTATTGTAAAAAAAAAAAAAAAAAAAGGATTAATCCTTTAAATCACATATCCAGTTTCTAAAAGCTTATGCTGGGTAGTTTAAAAGCTATGAAGTCCTTCTGCCTGATTGGATCTTGTTATATCTGATTTCTTATACTTGCACAGGTTTTTAACAAAATAGTTTTGGTTATTTGGTTCAACATTTACATATTTTGTCTTACCTGGCTATCTGTATGTACTTCATACGTGTTTTATGCCTTACATGCTAAGAGCAAAGCTGTATTAAATGGCTTTGTTGTGTATTTTCCCCCCAAAAGTTCTTGTGTTGCTAACTTTGTGAACTGAACATGGGTAATTATGCTGGATTTCATTCAAATTCATATAAATCTAATCACTAGTTCTGATTATATCCCCTCTGGAAACTACACCCCTGCTTGATTCTAAACTTAACTGTGAGTTGAGTGCACTTGAGTGCAAATTGTTATGAATTAATGAAAGATTGCTGTTTTCTAAGCTTAGAATGCTACTTCGTGTTGATTTTGTTCCTTTTACACATCTCTAGCATACTGTGAAAAACATTAATTCTCAGACGATTGCAGTTCAGTAGTGTTTCCTCCAACTTCTGGTGGAATTGACTGGATGAATGCATCATTTCTTTCCAATTTTCTACATTTTCTATTTTGACATGACAGGGCATTCGAGGTGCAAGTCAGTGGGAAGTAAATATCACATTCAGGATATAAATACATTTTAAAAACCTTAGAGTGTCCATTGCCCATCCAGAATCTCTAGAGAAATGAACGTAATCGAAGGTGATCCTCTCCTCTTGGCTTTCCCTTACTGAGGACGCACAAGTGTTCAACTCATTTTTATGTATATGGCTCTAAACAAGCAGCTCAACGATGCTTTATCTCAAGCAAATAATCCATAATTTATCATTATCAGGGCCAATTATGGGGCAGCAAGGCACAATGCAATATCCAGCAAATGTCTCTGAGGAATAACAAATAACCACCCCTCTCTTTATGTTTCCTCCAGTCTGTTGGCCCCTTCTCACATTTACACACTCTTACTCTCTCTTGCACAGATTAATAAAACAAATTTAATTAAAAGACATTAAGCATGTTTATACAGAGAGGTTGTGATTACAGTTAGAAATGTCTACTCTGATTGTGATAAATACAAATTAATTAGAACCAAGTTGGTTGTTTACGATACAGCAGAAATAACGATCATTTATAAAAATAAAAAAAAAATAAATAAAGTATTGACTGAGTATGATTAACCACACGAAGGTGTAACTACTCACTCAGTACCCTATCATTCTTTCTGACTCCTCCTCTCGTTTACAGCTGGTGCTTGACCACGCCCTCACTGCCACATATACGCTAAACAATTTGCCGAAGATACTGTACATATTCCATTAAATTTTTTTGTTTTAATGTATACCTCACTTGTAGCAACGTGGCAAACCATGCCATTCATTTTAACTGATATATCTACCTAAGGGCGTCTGTACACTTGGTCCGAATACTTGAGTGCGCACTGAGGAATGATTCTGGGCTCATTTGGGTGGTCGTAATCGCAGGTGCACTTTTGTGCATGCAGGTTTACAGAATGATAAATGTGAAATTCATCTGTTTGGACCAAAACACAAGTATGAAAACTAGCTACGTTTTCACTGGCTTATGACCTGCTTTTAGAGCTAAAATACTTAGTGATTTACTCTCAGACTGAAATTTAATATCAGGGTATTAGAGCTAGAATATTGAAGCTACTTTAGCCTTCTTTGTGAATCCAGCACCAGCAGTCTATGTAGCAGACAGCACATCATTGTAATTGCAGACATCAAAGCGAATCCTTGTGCTGTGAAAGTGCTCTGGACATTTCTGATGTAATCAGTGTTGTCACATTTAAGCATTCTGAAATGGCAGCTTTGCAAGCAAGAAACGTGGCCAAATGCCTTTTGGGAGTTTTGCTCCATATTGGCCATGAATCAAATGGTGTCATTTCTTTCACTGACATTTGCTCTTGCTTGAATGTTGGCTTGGTAACAAAGTAAACTGTGTGCTGGTGGTCGTTTCTTCCACTCTGGTAGATGTCTGCTGAACTTATTGTGACATAAGCATCACATAAATACTCATCAGGTATTTATCACCTGTATTTATGTCTCTTATTCCACTCTCCACCTCTCTCAGACCAAGATAAGCTTAAATAAACTACCTCTACAATCAGTGCTCGGAAGAATAGGAAAGACAGAAAGATTCTCTCTCCTTCTCTCTTTCTCTCTCTCTCTCTCTCTCTCTCTCTCTCTCTCTCTCTGAGATGTCCTCCATCATTCTAATCTGAGGTAATTGTACTGTACTGCTCCAGCCATAGTAGAAGAGAGTAGAAGAGCAAAGGTGGGTGGATGATGGGATGATGTAGGTGTTGCTTCTTTCCCTCTCTTTCTCTTTCTTCTGATTGGATGCCACAAGCTCTCATCCCAGCACAGTCTTCCCTACCCACACACACATCTGATCATCTCAGACACACAGAGCTCAATGCCACTCTCCTCACACCTAAAACGGAGGCCAAGATATACTCTTCAAAACCCCACTGCTCAGGTTTGTGTCAGTGACACATTTTTATCACATGGCATCTGTTGCATTTATAATGAATTTTAAGGCAAAAATGTAACTGCCGATAGGTTTGCTACAAAATGGATGGATTTTCTCTAACTGTAGTAGTGACTGTAATTCAAAATCATTCAAAAATTGCAAAGTGCTTGGCCCCCTTAATTGCCCTTTGAAGGTATTATTATTATTATTATTATTATTATTATTATTATTATTATTATCAAAACTGCTCAAAATCATCATGCCAGAAACCATAGTTTTATTATAAAAGTAAACAATGCTCTTAATATAACTTCACATGATGAAGCCTAATGATGTAGCCCAGACTCTAAAGGTAATGATCATTGTTGTTTAGTATTAAAACAGAAAGCACAACAATCTGTTTATTTAATCCTCTTTTTGATCAAGTATCTATCACCTCTCTCTGAAACTCTCAAACATTAACAGCAATATCAAGGCTGATAAAATATGTTTATTGCCCACATACACTGATTATAATTGCCATAGAAGCAGTGATTGTTACTCCCCTGTTTTGTACATGTCCCCTGTTGTTTCTCATCCTCCTCTAGCTTCCAGCGTTCATTACGGATTCCTCACGACACTCATCCGGGCTGCAAATCATATCCCCCATATCCATATCCTGTGGAGCTTCCAGTTATAAGGATTCATATTATGATAAACCGGTCAGTAATTACTTATCCAGATAAATATTATAGCCCTTTATATCTGAGTTTGAGTTCGGGGATAAATTGTTGATATGTGAAATGCTGAATTATATAGAGACAGGATTTTCACACACCTACCTTACAATAATAAAAACTATATGAAAAAAACTCCCTAACAAATAATAAATAGTCAATCAATTTATCAGTGTGCTTTAAATATTTAACTATGCGTAATGTATATCTAGGTGAAAATGCTACAACACTGCAACGTTTTCCCAATCTTCAACCATCCAGTTTTGGTGAGACTGTGGCCTCAGATTCCTGCTCTTGGTTTACAGAAATGGCAGCCAATGTGGTCTTCGGCTGTTGTAGCCCATCTGCCACAAGGTACGATGTGTTGTGTGTGTGTGTGTTGTGCTTTTCTGCTCACCGTGGTTGTAAAAAGTGGTTATTTGAGTTACTCAAATAGAATAAACTGAGTTACTACTTATCATTCCAAATCCGTCTGGCATTCTACTCTGCCTTCTCTCATCAACAAGGCAATTCCACCTGCAGAACTTCTGCTTAACGTTTGTTTTTTTTTTTGTTTTTTTTTGCACCATTCTGTGTAAACTCTAGAGACTGTTGTGAGAACATCAGCTTCTGAAATATTCAAACCAGCCCATCTGGCACCAACAACCATGCTACATTCAAAGATTTGCAATTATAACGGAATAATTATATTATAAATATCGCCTGCTTCAGTATTCACCAGAGCTTCTGGAGAACTTTCGATTCAGGGTTATATCCACTCCAAGTACAAAGGCACATAAAAGATATGCAAACATAGAGCTTCTCTGCTGTCTCCTGGGAGACCACTCCATCACTGTCACCCTCCTATATTTCACATACACTGACCACACACACATGCAAGCATGCACACATAAATGGTCTCTCTCACTCATTTTTCTTTGATATGATTTGTCCGTGTGGCTACTGTGGTGGAACAGCTATATGTCCTTTGACCACCCCATCCATCATGGGGTGTGTGGCTATGATGTCATTATACCACTGTTCATCCAGAACAGTGCAAGGGTTTTTCTTCTACTTTTGAACCAACACAATCTACAATCTGAAAATGAACTGCAACTGGAGAAAATCTTTTGGTGCAGTGTAGGGTTTGGGGGGCATATGGTGTCTGGGGCGCAGTGTGGTGGCTTGGTGACGTGGTGGATGGGTGGCAGTGTAATGATTTTTGGGCAGACTGGGGGGCATTGTGGTGGCTGAGAGGCACTGTGGTGACTTGCAAATCTAATCACAATACAAGATCTAAAAATTAAATGCAACTGGAAGAAATCTGTGGCCTGTAAGGGTGGCTGCGGGGCAGTGTGGTGGATTGGGGGGAGTGTGGTGGTCGGGGTGCAGTTTAGGGCTGGGGGCAGTATGGTGGCTGGGGTGTAGTGTGGTGGCTTGGTGGTAGTGTGGTGACTGGCAGCTAGTGTGGTTACAGGGGGGCATGTAGTTAATGGGCTTGATGTGGCGGTGATGAGGGTGGGAGTTTGTTAGTGTGGTGGCTTGGTGGCAGTGTGGTGACTGGTGGGCATGTTGTGGATGAGCTTGGTGTGGTGGTGATGGGGGTGGGGGATTGTTAGTGTGGTGGGTGATTGGCAGTGTGATGGCTTGTTGGGCAGTGTGGTGATGGGGTGCATGTGCTGGCTGCGCAAGGCATGATGGCGGAGGGGTGGGTACTAGTGTGGTGGCTGGTTGGCGGTGTGATGGTTTTTTGGGCAGTGTGGTGAATGGGGGCATTGTGTTGACTGAGAGGCACTGTGGTGACTTGGAAATCCAATCACAATCCACAATCTAAAAATTAATTGCAACTGGAATGAATCTGTTGATGAAAAAATGGTCTGTGGCCTGTAAGGATGGCTGCGGGGTAGTGTGGTGGCTTGGTGGCAGTGCGGTGGCTGAGGTGCAGTGTGGTGCCTGGGCGGCAGTGTGGTGGCTGGAGGACATTGCAGGCACTGCAGGGCAGTGTTTTGGCTTGGCGCAGTGTGATGGCAGGGGCGGTGTGGTGACTGTTGTGTGGTCTGAGATACTGTAATGAGTTACACAGAAAAAATGGTCTCATATGACAAGGTCTAGGGCTGTAACACTATGCCACTCTTTGTATCAGTATCTGTTCAGTGCTTCAAATATTCATATATGTATCTATATTCAGAATTAATCCTGAAGTGGGCATGGCCTAAACTGAAAGGGGTTTCTTTTGTACCATTCTCACAACATTTATATAAACAAAATATAAACAAACTTGTAGCCTAATGCTGTAAAATGCATTGATGTATATGCATCTTTCACGAATGTGGTCATTCTTTGTCCCGTGAGTCCCATGAAGGTAAAACGTCGGCAAAAAGAAATCTGGCAAAATAACCAAACCAACCAACCATACAAAAACAAATAGCACCGCCTATTGATACCTGTATTTGTTTCTGTTTTGAACCTGTTATGCTTACATTATGAACAATGTATTTGTATTCGGTTACATCCCTAACAAGGTCTTGATAGTTCTCCCTCGTCTTCTTCTTGCTAGGAAAGTTCTGGTTTGTGGTTATTCATGGAAAACCCTATGCAGAGCAGCTGAAGGGCCTAGACGTGTCTCAGTGGGCCTAGACATGAACGGAATGTGCGAAATTGGCTTAAATCTGCTGGAAGCTGAGCAATTTGTGCAATGTGGTCCCAAGCCTATCTCCGAAATTGTGTGGGTTTCACACCTCTTCTTCCCCCCTCTCCCCAACTGTTTCTTCAAAATACAGCTAATACACTTGTTTACTGTTGCACAGGCCCTTAAAGACATGCGAGTGTGAATTTATGTGCGAGAGCGAAGGGTAGCTGGGAATTACAGGACAATTTACTGCTCGGTCCCACAATCATTTTCAGCCATCCTGAGACTATGGATTTGGTAGTTAAACCACTTGGTCTTGGTCTTTGAGCTCATTATATCCAACCCCTGCTGATTTCTGTATTCTCCATCTCTCTGTAATAAAGGCAAATTGTCTGTTATGCCAAAAGATTCACTATTAGGTTGGAGTGCAGCAGGGGCTGATAATCTGTTTAAATAAAGGTTCTGCAAAGCAAATCACAGTGCATCATCCACACACAGATATCTGAGCTAAAAATTTGCTGAACTAAGTGCTCAACTACACAGACATACAGACATGCATGCACACACAGTACACACGCGCACACACACACACAAAAGCCCCATTACAATTTGACGAATCCATAAAAGCATCTGGGTTTATATTATTTTTTATCATTTGAGACCCTGATAGATGTTCATGTCATTTGTCAATTTATACCCCATGAACTGGTTTCAATCCATAGGTCAACATCCAGAGTATTCATAGTCACTGTGCAGGCCATTCTGTCCAGCCTCGCCAAATTCTGGAGCTGGAGCTTAGAAACCAGGAGGATGAAAAACAGAAATGTCAAGCTCTGAAGTAAACCACAACGAAGAGGAAGACGCAAAACGAATGAGTGCTGTCAGAGGCTGAAAAAAAAAGAGCAGCGTAATCTCTATGTTGTTTAGTGTTCCCTCAGGCCCATCCAAAACACCAGCCTCTTTAAGCTGTGATAGACTGACAGAAGAGAGAGCAGGAACGGCTCTTGGGTAAAATGAGTGGTAAGAAACAAGGTAGGATCAAAGTGAACATGTTTTTCTCATGTTTGTACATGCATATAGGCATAAAAGTAGGCTTGTACTTTCTTGTACTCATGAATTCTGACATAAAACCTCTTCTAAAAAGGATTCCCCGCCTAAAATTGTACATTTTATTTTTTGACTTGGTCAGTGTGCCAAAAGTGAAAGAGGTAAATAAGGTCAGTAAATTTTTCATGCATTAGACAGTCTATCCAAGAGTTATTTTGTGATTGTTATGGCCAAAAAGTTTTTTGTGCTTTTTTTTTTTTTTTTGTTTTTTTTTGCAGAAAGCTACTTGAATTGGTGAAATTGCAATCGCACAAAATTATTTTGCAAGGTCTTTCACAGTGATGTTTGTTGGTAAATGAGACCTTTTAGCTGTACTCATGTTCGACGTAAGTGAATCGAAGAGGGCTTTGGCTGAATGAGTGTTGATAAGGTCACATGACGTGTCTTGACCCGAATCTACGGAAAATCTGCGGTAACTTTGAAAAATTGCAAGCTCCTCTGAATATCGCAGAGTTTGCTTAATCCTGGAGGGACTGTAAATGTTTTTCATGTGTTAGAAAAGCACATCAATGCCTTGGGTGCCCATGACAATGTCGCTGGTTCACCAGTTGTCCTTCTTTGGACCACTTTTGGTAGGTACTAACCACTGCATACCGGGAACACTGCTTAAGACCTGCTGTTTTTGGAGATGTTCTGACCCAGTTGTCCAGCCATCACAATTTGGCCCTTGTCAAAGTCGCTCAGATCCTTACGCTTGCCCATTTTTCCTGCTTCCAACACATCAACTTCAAGAAATGACTGTTTATTTGACTGTACCCCTTGACAGGTGCCATTGTAATGAGATAATCAATGTTATTCACTTCACCTGTCAGTGGTTTTAATGTTATGGCTGTTCGGTGTGTATATACAGTGTCTCACAAAAGTGAGTACACCCCTCACATTTTTGTAAATATTTTATTATATCTTTTCATGGGACAACACTGAAGAAATGACACTTTGTAAAGTGTAAATGACACTCTACAATGTAAAGTAGTGAGTGTACAGATTGTATAACAGTGTAAATTTGCTGTCCCCTCAAAATAACTCAACACACAGCCATTAATGTCTAAACATTAAACACTAAACTGGCAACAAAAGTGAGTACACCCCTAAGTGAAAATGTCCAAATTGGGCCCAAAATGTCAATATTTTTTGTGGCCACCATTATTTTCCAGCACTGCCTTAACCCTGTTGGGCATGGAGTTCACCAGAGCTTCACAGGTTGCCACTGGAGTCCTCTTCCACTCCTCCATGACGACATCACAGAGCTGGTGGATGTTAGAGACCTTGCGCTCCTCCACCTTGCATTTGAGGATGCCCCACAGATGCTCAATAGGGTTTAGGTCTGGAGACATGCTTGCCCAGTCCATCACCAAGACGTGGTCGTCTTGGAGGTGTGTTTGGGGTCGTTATCATGTTGGAATACTGCCCTGCGGCTCAGTTTCGAAGGGAGGGGATCATGCTTTGCTTCAGTATGTCACAGTACATGTTCGCATTCATGGTTCCCTCAATGAACTGTAGCTCCCCAGTGCCAGCAGCACTCATGCAGCCCCAGACCATGACACTCCCACCACCATGCTTGACTGTAGGCAGGACACACTTGTCTTTGTACTCCACACCTGGTTGCCGCCACACACGCTTGACACCATCTGAACCAAATAAGTTTATCTTGGTCTCATCAGATCACAGGACATGGTTCCAGTAATCCATGTCCTTAGTCTGCTTGTCTTCAGCAAACTGTTTGCGGGCTTTCGTGTGCATCATCTTTAGAAGAGGCTTCCTTCTGGGACGACAGCCATGCAGACCAATTTGATGCAGTGTGCAGCGTATGGTCTGAGCACTGACAGGCTGACCCCCCACCCCTTCAACCTCTGCAGCAATGCTGGCAGCACTCATACATCTATTCTGCAAAGCCAACCTCTGGATATGATGCTGAGCACATGCACTCAACTTCTTTGGTCAATCATGGCGAGGCCTGTTCTGAGTGGAACCTGTCCTGTTAAACCATTGTATGGTCTTGGCCACTGTGCTGCAGCTCAGTTTCAGGGTGTTGGCAATCTTCTTATAGCCTAGGCCATCTTTAAGTAGAGCAACAATTCTTTTTTTCAGATCCTCAGAGAGTTCTTTGCCATGAGGTGCCATGTTGAACTTCCAGTGACCAGTATGAGAGAGTGTGAGAGCGATAACACCAAACTTAACACACCTGCTCCCCATTCACACCTGAGACCTTGTAACACTAATGAGTCACATGACATCAGGGAGGGAAAATGGCTAATTGGGCCCAATTTGGACATTTTCACTTAGGGGTGTACTCACTTTTGTTGCCAGCGGTTTAGACATTAATGGCTGTGTGTTGAGTTATATATATATATATATATATATATATATATATATATATATATATATATATATATATATATATATATATATATATATATATACACAGTACCTCACAAAAGTGAGTACACCCCTCACATATACAGTAAACAGCTTGACATGTTGTAATGACATAGTTGTTAGCTTAATCTTATCTTGAAAGTACTAGGTAGATTACTCAGTCTGAGTTTGTAGCCTAACCTGAATCAACTTTTTGATTTATTAATCATAATCGATCTTTCATTGATGACTAGTAGTCTATGTTTCTACCTGGTCTCCAGATCTATTTTGCAAACTTAAGTGACTTGTCCCACCATTATTGGTTGTTGGTTGTTCCTATATTCGTGGTTGTTCCTACATTATATTATCTATCTGTTCATTCCATAAATGTACTTCATCCGAGGTTAATTACTCTGGGAACAACTCATTATTTCTCATGGTAATCCATTGGTAATGAAGCATGACTTATTGATACTTAAAATATATTTTAACTTAATTGCTACAGTTGTTCATGGTGTGCTCTTGAGTAATTACTGAGTTATTAAGGAACCTTAAGGTAAATGTTTAGGCCAATATTTTTTTTAAACATGTAATAATTCTGATCTTAGAGAGTTAACTGGGTACTTTTGCTGGCCCTCATTATAGAATGTAGATCTTTTAGAGGCCCGTGATTTATTCAGCTCTTAGTGATTATGAAATCCTCTTTTTGATTTTACATAAATCTTACATATACAAGAGCGATTCACCTAAAGTGTAAATCTTCTTGCACATTCGCTTAGATTTATTTTATTTTTTTGCCCCAGTTTATTCTTTAGTAAAATGTTTGAATAGTAAGCCTAGATAAGTAGTCGCACCGGCAGAATTCATCAGTCAGCTTCTTCTTCCATCCAGATTCATTGTGGTGTAGTTACATAATATCATAATGCGTCTTAATCTCTCTGAATGTGAGCAAAGCAGAACCATGACATGTATTCATCCCCTTATAAATCTCTGTACAGGTGTGAGATGAATTGAGATGTGAGATGAGTGTTTTCTGTAGAAGGATGAATAAAGGGAGAAACAAGGAGTAGCTGATGAATTCTCTTCTTTTGAAAAGGGTGTAAAGGGTCTCATAATCACTCACGGTGTAATGAATTCAGCTCTGAACAGAAAAGAGAGCCCTCTTGAGCCTTTTCTGTGTGAGTCAAGGTGAATCGAACATACAAGTGTAAACACACTACATCGGTATGTCAGGTAAATCTACTCTACACAATGTAGTGGCCTGGGGTCAAAAGTAGATTTTGGCAAACATGTATTAAGAGTATTAAGTTCAAGTTCAAGTTCAGTTTATTTGTATAGCACTTTTAACAATGGACATTGTCCCAAAGCAGCTTTACAGAAGTATATAAATTCAGGACATAGATTTTAAATTTATGAATTTATCCCCAATGAGCAAGCCAGTGGTGACAGTGGCAAGGAAAAACTCCCTGAGATGATATAAGGAAGAAACCTTGAGAGGAACCAGACTCAAAAGGGAACCCATCCTCATCTGGGTAACACCGGATAGTGCAATTATAAATAAATAAATCTCTTCTATAAATGTACCAGTACAACACAGTCAGATAGCAGTAGTGAGACAATGAAAAATTCATTACAGTTTTTATATGAAGTCTGTTTTGTTGAACTTCACCACTGTAATCTCAATGATCTTTAGGCTGCATCGTGTGGGGCCATCCTCAGCAGCAGCATGTGACTTCAATTGATGAGATCTCCAACCAGAAGTATAACCTAGATAAGTAGTCGTACCGGCGTATTAAGTAGTCGTATTAAGAGTTTATGACAAGTTCAAAAGTTATGTTAATATTTACCCAAGGAAAGATCCTTGTATTCAGTGTCGGCTAGGTAGGTCGGTTCCACTAGCAGTCACTATAACTTAATCACTCCAAGATCTCGTATTGTAAAGCTCAGTTTCCTGATTGGTTAGCTAAATTCTCTGAAATAAATGCTCATACTGTGCATAAGACATATGGACATATGATAATTTTCCCCAACACAACAAATAGTTCAGAATGAGCACTGCATTTACAAAGATAAGGCAGATAAAACTGCCCAGATTTTGTTCGCAATTTTGAATAGGTTCCATAAATAATGCATGTAACATTTCTGTTAAGATTGACGTGAACAGTTGTAGCAACAAATTATTATATTTCTTTCTTTGTGCTTGCATACGAATAGTATGTGTGCTGATAGCATCTCCCTTTTGGGCAACTCAAATGCCACAAAAAGATGAACTGACAGCTGGAAAAGTGATAATGCAGGTATCCCCTGTTGGAGCGGCGCTGAAAAACATGGGCTGTGAGCCGATGAAAGAGTGAAGGAGATTGGAAAGATTGTCAGAGAGTCGCCTCTTGCTCATGGGAAGTGCTCTTTTTAGCTCACATAAAAGCTTTGCTATTGGCCAGACATTACAAACTACACCATGTTAGCATCTTGGTGGTAGCAGTAGGCCCTACTATTGACCAAAGATGTGCCATACACATATAGGTTGTTGATATCTGGTATATGTTATCTCTGTGACTCTGATATTTGCAGTTCCTTGTGTATCAGTTCATTTCTAATTGCATTTCTACTGTATCTTGTCAGGATTGTGAAGCATGCTTTAATGAGAGCCACAGATCAGGGCCTGGTATTAACATGTCCTCTCCGAAGCGCAAAAGGGCACGGTCACTGAAGCAAATGCCATGCTGGATGTGTAGAAACTGGTTTGTCAGTTCATTAAAAAGGTCTGAACACTACAGTACACACTCTACTGCAGGCAGGTTTTGGGGGTGGGGGTTTAGTACATTGTCATAGCCGTTGACGATTTTCAAAGAGATTAAAGGCAGCAAAATGACAAAATCTCAGTCGTGACCTTGTTCTTTGCTTTTAAACCCATGCCACTTCAAAGTCTGCTGATATCTCATACGCTTCTTGTTCATACTATAAAAGTCTGCACTAAAATTAACATTACTTTGAAAATGGTTGATGGTTCATCTGAAAATCTTGACATTCTTCACTTTGTTTGAGGCCTCGTTACGCGAAACTGTCACAGTTATCACTACAATGCTATGTAATCACAATGGACAGTTTTCACATCAGCTACTTCAGCATATAGCCAAAAGTTGGTGGGCCTGTCCATCATACCCATATGTGTTTTTTTGAACATCCCATTCCAGATTTAGTTTCCCTTTGCTGTTGTAATAACCTTCACTATTCTTGCAAGGCTTTCCACTAGATTTTGGAGCGTGGCTGTGGGGATTTGTGTTCATTCAGTCACAAGAGCATTAGTGAGGTCAGGCACTGATGTCAGGCGAGGAGGCCTGGGGTGCAGTCGGCATTCATCCCAAAGGTGTTCAGTGGGGTTCAGGTCAGGGCTCTGTGCAGGACACTCGAGTTCTTCCACTCCAACCTTGGCAAACCATGTCTTCATGGACCTCACTTTGAGAACAGCAAGGTTACGGCATACAAAGACACTATATACAATTGTGTGCTTCCAAGTTTGTGGCAACAGTTTGGTATGTGGTACCAACATATGGGTGTGGTGGTCAGGTGTCCATATAGTGTACTAAGTGTTTTCTTTTTTTTCTTCCTTTGCCCCGAAGTGATTTAATTTCAAACATCTGAATGGTACAGTGGTCATTCTGCTCTGACCCCCCATATGTCTAGAAAAAGTTGTGGTCTAATTAACAAGATTTAATAGGATTTCATACTAATGAAGAAAAAACAACTTAAGACAAGCAGGGGATTGTACATTACTCTTCCCATAAAATTTCCTCATAAATTCTAGTTGGATTTTTTTTTTTTTTTTTGTGGACATTGTAACTATTTTACAGACAGAGGAATCGACAACAACCTGTTCCAGTGCTGGAAAGAAAACGACATGAGAGAAAACAGTATTTCAACTACAGAAGCTTAACAAGTCTGTAAATATGGAATTAAATTTGTGCCAAAGGTATTGAACATAACTTTTCAAGAAACGAACAAAAATATACAATGACAAAGAAGAAAAACACTCTGAAACTGAAAACGGTGAAAATTTAACATGGTCTTCAAATAAACAGCATTCTTAGCTTCTAAGCTTCCTTTTCGCTAATCATGGTTTATGAACGCGCTTGCCAGAGTTATTGTTTACGCTTTCAAACTTTTCGTTTACGCTCTGCAAGTTCACGTCGCCATTCTGGCACAAACCTCTCGTCTGGGCGGGGCTTAACAGCACTTTACTCTCACTGTTTAGTGAGATTTGGATCGACAGCTCCCTGACCAGGAAGTAGAGACTTCATGGCGCGAATTTTGGAGAGCGTTCTGGATGCGGTTCTCTGTATAGTTATAGTGTTTGCACTTTGTAGTGCAAACGACTTACTCACTTAGTCAGTATATTAGTCCGTAATTAATATTTGAGGTTTGGGGAGTCTCACACCACTATTTTTTCGAGATGAGCTCTCAGGAGCAGCACGAAGCGTCATCGTCGTCATCATCAACGGCATCCTCCTCCTCCTCAGCTGGACACTCGAGCTGTCGATCCAAATCTCACTAGCCGATGAGAGTAAATCGCTGTTAAGCCCCGCCCACATGGGAGATCTGCGCCAATATGGCGAACGTAAGCTTGCAGAGTGAAAACGAAAAGTTTGAAAGCGTAAATGAAAACTCTGGCAGCGCATTCATAAACCGTGATTAGCGAAAAGAAGGCTTAGGAAACTGTTAATAAAGAATGCTGTTTATTTGAAGACCATGTTAAATTTTCACTGCTTTCAGTTTCAGAGTGTTTTAGTGTTTGTTTTTCACAGTTGCATGCTGTAATTGAATTTAAGTAACATCCATGTCTGTGTGTGGGCTCGTCTGGGTTGGTAGTCATTTGCGGGGTGAGTGCTTTTCCAGTCTCTGTACCAGAGCAGTGTTCTGTCTTTTTTTTCCACTTTGCCTCCTGTTCTCATTAATGATCGCCATTAGTTCGGATCGTTCTCTGTGAGTCTGACCTGCTTTGCTCTGACCTGTCTGGGAGACGCCCAGCAAATTACACGAACTTTAACTAAGTGAAGCTGTCATAGCAATATTCTCACACACACACACACACACACACACACACACACACACACACACACACACACAAACCCCATAGCAAGAATAATAAAAAAATACTACTACCACTCATAATAATAATAATAATAATAATAATAATAATAATAATAATAATACTTGGTTGAATAATAATTAAAATTGTTCATTCAGTATACAACGTATTGCTTCTCCTGTGTTCATTCAAAAAATGACTAATAATTGAATAAAAACTTCTTATAAATCTATCAAATTAAATTATAAAAAGTAAATGTTGGCTATTACTTTAAAATAGCTATTAAGTGTTCAATAAGTCAGTAATATTCTATGTTTCAGTAACAGTTACATTTCAGCTGCCCATATAGGATTTTCTGGATACTTTGCTTGATATTGGAATGCTGGATTATTAAACTAGGAATATTTCCTACAGCTTCACCTTTAATTCACACAGCCATTACTTAGAAAGCAGCATAATTACTTCCATGTAAGCAGAAAAATTCCAAAGTTCACCTTATTAGTGTTGTGATTACAGAGCAGAGCTCAGGACCAGACCCCAAGTTAATGAGGCACTCCAATCAGCTTCTCCCACACAGGCAATAAGCAAAATGACATACCTGAAGCTTTTGCTGCTATGGTGCCTAATGGAATTAGACGTCCCTCATGTTTTCGACGCTGATTTTTCAATCTCAGGTTATAACAGCGGAGCGATGAGCTGGGAAACGAATGATTTCCAGTGGCATTTCCAGGAGCTGTTTTTTTTTTTTTTTGCATGAGACTTCAACGTGGTTTTTGCTTAGGAGCTGTACAAGCTTGTTTACTTTTAGTTTATTTTGAAAGGGCACAGTGGCTGAGTGCTTAGCATGTTTGCCTCACAACTCCAGAGTTTTGGGTTCGAATCCCTCCGCTCTGTGCGCACAGAGTTTGCATGTTCTGCCCATGCATGCTTCGTGTTTATCCTCTGGGTACTCTGGTTTCCTCCACCAGTCCAAAGACATGCTCTGTAGGCTGATTGGCATTTCCAAATTGTGTGTGAATGGGTGTGTGATTGTGCCCTGCGATGGGCTGTCCCCCGCCCTGGGATAGGCTCCAGGCTCCCTTGTGTAGGATAAGCGGGATGGATGGATAGTTTATTTTGAATTGACTCGGCTTCTATTTAGAGCTACTTGTCTTATTTTAAAGTAGAATGGAATAGTACAATCTTAAGGTTAAAATCAAACAGTTGAATATTTCCAGAAACAGGTTACAAGCGTTCCCTTAACTAACACGATTTGCTGCATTAGTTAACAAGCAGTATGTGTAATTTGGCATAAATAAACCATAAGTAACACACGTATGAAAGCAAGTCAACACGTGTATTAAGTGATGTTTGCTTAAATGTTAATGATGCGGGATGAAATTGACTCATTGATGGTTAAAGCAGGTGAAAAGAACCCCACAAAAACATAAATTAATAGCAGTGTTACAGTGGTACTTTGGTAATTTTACTTATGGTGGATTAATGCTGAAGTTCTAATGCAGCTAGTATGTTAAATATATCTGTATAGTTAAGGGAACCATAATGTAAGACATGAGAAGGTCCTATAACCAAACGTTCTTTTTGTTTCTTCAGTGCAGAGGGTATTCAACATTTATTACATTTTTTGTTGTTGTTGTGCCACGACTGCAATACGTCCTATACGATCATGCAGGAAAGCACCTTTCTTGACGTTTGTGGTTTCATGAGGATTTATTTCAGTTTTATCATTGCATGACCCCATAAAATACACATTGTACCGAGATAGCTCCAATCAGGAAGAGGATGATTACGGCCTGATGTGCATTAGTGGTCAGGAGTGTTATAATGTCATGTGCTGGGGACCATTTTAAGCAATAATCTTGCATTTGTCATGCATGTGGATTATAAATTAGCATAAGTGTCATTTAGTGGCGAGAAGTCACATATTGCATTGAATAAAAAATGGAAATGTAATAAGAATATTCTTTGTAATAGTTTAATGGGTGGTCTGGTAATACCTTAAAAAAAAAAATAAAAAAAAATAAAATAAATAAATATATATATATATATCATATGGCTGTTGAATTCTTGATTCTCATTGGTCAGAAGATGTCGAGCCATTTTCTATAACTGCAGCTCAGTGCTGTGATTCAGAACACAGGTTTATATTAATGCACTCGTTCCAATACTTCTAGAATGAGTCCAGAAACAGAAAAGTTGACAGCAAAGCCTGTTTATTTATCTCATAGCATGCTGGGAGACATTCACGTCAATGTCATTACTACATAAGCCAATAAGTAAATCACATAAGAGAGATATCATGTCCGAAAACTGGAACGATGGAAGACTAATAAAGGGAAGTGGACTGTAAAAAGTGTGTGGCAAAAACTTGTCTCAGTGAAAAATCACTAGATTTTGAACACTGTCCATGCAGAGCGCGTCACAACAAATAAAAGTGTGTTTTAATCTCAAAAAATAAAGACAAGTACAAAAGTGTGTTGGCAGTTTGGTTGATTTATAATGTTCTCTCTTTCTCTCTCTCTCTCTCTCTCTCTCTCTCTCTCTCTCTCTCTCTCTCTCTCACACACACACACACACATTCATTGCAATTACTCCTGAGCCGTTGTGAACCTGGCCCTGAGACTTATTGCAGTTGCTTCAAATGTCAGCAGCTCATTGCAGCCTTCTCTAATTAGACTGCAGTAAATGCTGGAGTGACTTTTTCCCCCCCCGCTGCCATCGATCTCTACTCTACTTCCTCACTTTTGTCATTTCACACAGTCTGGGACTGACAATCGGTGTCCATCAGAGATGACAGCTCGGTCTTTGTAGCTGTCTGGGCGACGATTTCACATTAAATCTGTCACGCAGAGTTTAAAGTCACGACCGATGTGAGCGGAAGTGAAATGTGACCGAATAAGACGATCCTCTTTAGCGCTTAAACTCTAACTTCCATTTCATGAGCCGGCACAGTGCATCATGGAAGCCGGTTTAGGGCAGAGGTTAAAAAGAAGCTGTCTTTAAGCAGAACTGAATGTTCTGTGTATCTGTTTAACTGGAAGCAGAATCAGGAATAAAACAGAAATGCAACAGATGAGCTAATAATGAACTGATGGTATCATCTTTTCACATTCCTCCATGATCTGAGTCTGTGCTGAACGGATACCACTGAGGGGCAGGCTTACCCAGCATATCAGTCTTTTGAAATATAGCCTCCCCTGCTCAGGGCATGAAGGGGGGGAAAAAGCCAAATGGATGGTGTCTTTCTTTCTTTTTTTTATTACACGAGTGGCCTCCAGGTCGTAGGCTGTGATGCTATTTGACAAAGCAAGCGAGTGTAAATGATTGTTGACAGTCTGGTGCAAATACACTGCAGGGCTTGTTATACGGGTCAGATATGATCAACCAATTTTGTGTTCATTTTACAGTTGTTTAGAGTGCTTAGAGGCTTCAGGACTCCGTACTGTAATACTTAAACAGGAGTTATTATGTGAATAAAATACAAACCGAGGGCAATTTGATAGAGGTCGATAGAAAGGAAGAAAAAAGAACAAAGCAGCAGATTGTTGAGTCAGTGTTCAGAGCGAGTGTGTGTGAATGCCAGTTGGTGCTCTGCTGTGGATTTGGAGAGATTTCCTGTCTCGGTTATCATATATGTATACTGGGTGTCCCAAAAGTCTCCATACATAGGGGACTATGTTTGCCAGCACCATGTTGGTTGTGCCTCCGTCAGTGGATATTCGTGGACGTCCAGTTCTCTGTGGGTCCGCGACACTTCCTGTCTTTTTGAATTGTTTAGATTCCCGATCCAGCCATGAGAACGATTTCAGTACATTCTTCTTTTGTCAAAGACATTCTTAAAGGCTATCTGAAAATGTACAGTATATAATATAAATTAAGTATTTTGGAAGACATTTCCCCCTATGTATGGAGACTTTTGGGACACCCTGTATTTTCATATTAAACTCGTAGTCATCTAGGTTGGTGTCCTACAGTGGCTGGAGAATCAATCTTTATTGTAACTGGCAGGTAACCAAACTGGGGAGAAAATGATTTATTTATTTACTTATTTATTTATTATGCTTCCACAATACATTGCTTTTTTAAATTTTAGCTGCCCATAAAACTAGCTCCTACTTTAATTCACACAGTGGTTCGATCTAAAAGATGAGAATTATTGAATGCTCGATTCTAACTGGTCAGAAGGTGTTGATTAATTTATTCCAATCCATCGCAAGGCACAATCGCACACACTGGACAATTTGGAAATGCCAATCAGCGCACGCCTTTGGACTGTGGGAGGAAACCAGAGTAACCGGAGGAAACCCCCGAAGCACGGGGAGAACATGCAAGCTCTGCGCATACAGGCTGGACGCGGGATTCGAACCCCCACCCCGGAGGTGCGAGGCAGAACGTCCTAACCACTAAATCACCCCTAAACAGACTATTTAACAAAGAAAAACATAATTGTTGATATGGTTCAACTTTCTGTTGAGGGAGTGTTTATTTAGCATTTACAGAATGAGACTCTACTTTGTAACTGTCAGTTTTCCGCCACAGGAAAGTCTTCCTGCTTTCGGTTTTCTTGGTAACATGACAAGCTGCATTTTTTTTTTGGTCATATTATTAACTTCAAAAAGAGAGGAACTAAAAAGAGAGGGAATGACTGTTTACAGCTGCTGTAATGTAAGTGATAACAGGAATTACTCCTGTCAAACCGAATCACACCATCCTATTGTTGAGTATTTTCCCATAAGAGCACACCTCATTATATTTTACTCCTTAGATATATTCAAGTGAATATTCCTGTTTAGTAAGCTTCGATTTTCCAAATGTAATAAAACCATTCATTTCACTGAAACAGTAGTTAATGCATGAATTTGCCTAATATTCGAGTAAAAAAAAAGTCTTTAATCTTGTTTGAATGGCCGTAGTCTCCTTCGAGGATGTGAAAGCAAGCTGCTTATGAGAACAGTTTGACGTCAATGTGCATCATTCAAAATTCAGCAGTCCTGCCTGAATCTCATTAGAGAATATGGCTAAGCCATATTCATGTGCCTCACACTGTCACGGAGTTATTACATCCCTGACATGGCAATAGAATTATGCCAAATACAAATCGCATTGGAGGTGTTATAAAACATTTGTATCATTCAGTGGAGCTCTATTTACGACACTGTGAATGTATTATTGTGAAACTTTTGGTGAACAGGGAGTCTAGTTAAACAGACGTTTATTCATTTTATCTCGTCGTTGTTTTACGACGGCACTGTCAAGTAGGAGTTAATAAGCATGGAAGACAGAAAGAGCCCTGTAATACCGGGATATTGACTTGGTTCAGTCCTGAGAGGGATGAAAGAATATACACAAGGCTCACTTCAGCCCCCCGCTTGATCACACTCACAGGACGTGACTGTACTGCAGATGCAAAGCTAATGTTAAGAGCACTGCTGACCCTGTATGTCTGTGTTTCTATGTGTGTGTATTGGAGCTGATACTGTCACACCTAGGTACTGGAGGTGCTCAATCCTACATACATTTACGTTTTCTCTCTACTAAGACATCCGGATTCAGCTACGGATGAGTTGAATGAGGTGTGTTAAATGTGGTGGAATGCTAAAGTGTGCACTATGGTGGCCCTCCAGGACTGGACTGTTACGTTCTTGTCACAGTGGATGGAGTTTATAGAACATTAGCCGTCCCTATTATCGTCTGCTCAGGGTAATTAATGGGGCTTAAATGGTGTGGAATAAATACACGGGTTAGAAATAGGGGGTTTAAAGGGTGGCTTTCGGGCTCGAGGACTTTATTCATGGTGAAATGGCGGAGTAATTTGGATGTTAAGCCGTTTTAGGATTCCCACGGTTGAATTATAGCTCAGTGTAGGGGAATGTAAGGAAACGTATGCCCATTGTTTAATGGATAAAACTCCTGTAATGTATATGTAATATATATGGAGCTTCTAAAACATGTTTTGCTGAAAATTGCCTAGATTGACTAAAGCTAATTATTCAGCTTCAGGGATTCCATTGTAGCAAAAACATCATTGATAAATGGCAAAGCAAGCATCACATTGCCTAAACAATTGACTTTATAATGCTTTTGGGAAACTAAACCCAGATTTTTCCTTCTGAGACAAATTACGTTGCCTTTTGAGACACCATGAAGACATTGTGCTACATCCTACATCATTAATCTTGTTCACGTTTCCATGACAACAAGCACCATGTGCTTGTGTTCATTTTGATTTCCGTTCTTGATCTTGACTTTGCCCATGTCTTGTGATTGGCCTGTTTTCCTTATTGTGTGCACCTGTGCCTTGTTTCCCCTTGATTAGTTTGAGCATTTAAACCCTGTGTGTGTCTCTTTCTATTTGTGAACTGGATTTTTCCATGATAGCCCTGTCTACCTGTGTTTTAACCCTTGATATGGACTGGCAATAATGGTGGAGTGACCAATCAGTGACTCTTGCAGGTCCCGAATTCCAGTAAGCCATGCACACCCCCCTCCCCCACCCACCCCATACCATCATACAACTCAACTGAATTTCCCCATGGCTACTCCTGAAACATACAACAGCCTTGAGTTCCCCCTGATTTGCTTCATTGTTCAGTGTGAAATATACTTTAAGTATTGAACCCATGCTTAGCTCAAAGAGAGAGAGAGACAGGATTATGTTCAAGCTGTCTCTGCTTATCTGCAGACGTTGTCTTCCCACCCATCTGTTAGGAGGAGTTTCTTCCAAAAGCTCTGAAGTGAGTAGCATGTTATTATTTATGTTGGCTGATATCTGTGCCTCAGACTGCACAAGGCAGCTTGGAGAGAGCGTAGCTGACATGCTCCTGTACAGATTTCCAGACCCTCCAGATGACATCTGGGTTCCTCGATCCTCCTACCACCTAGCTTGACCTACCAGTGTGCAGGGCTTCCTGATCTTTCAGGTGGCTTTTCTGACACACCGCAGGACGAGCTCCCTGACCTGCTTCCCTGCTTCATTAACCTGTCACCACATTTTATGCCTGTGTGATGAGCGAAGCCCTTTAGTGCAAAGTGTACTTTGTCAGAAGACTGTAAGAACCATATACTTGCCTGCATTCACGTGTGTGCACAGATACGCACGTATCTTGTATGGTTTTTACAATCTTCTGACAGAGTACACATACACACACATGCACACACTGTCATCTAGATTCAGTATGTGTGTGCATGCTTGCTTTTTTTTTTTTTGTTCTGGTTCAAGTAATGTAATTCAAGTCACTTTCTCAGACATCCCTGTCATACTTCATAGTCCACACAGCTCTTAAGGCAAGACTCCTTATTTCCTATTCTACTTCTGGTGGCTGGGTGTGTGTGTATGTGTGTGTGTGTGTGTGTGTGTGTGTGTGTGTGTGTGTGTGTGTACGTGTGTACGCATGTATGTATGAGGAGGGGAGAAACAGAAAAGGAGACAGACAGAAAAGGAGAGTGTGTGCACACAGAATTCTCTTTCAGAGACATGCCGAGTGTCTTGGCTAGTGACAGAACAAGACAAACACTTCCTCTCTTTCATGCCGTGTCTCTGTCTGTCCTTCCACTTTCTATGGTTTCTTCTATATCAGCCTAAGTGGTATCGAAATTTATGCAGTAGAGTTATGCAAAATTTGAAGTCTAAGAATACTCTAAGAGGAGAGAATTGATTATGAAAACCTAATCGAAAATTTGGTAATACTTCAGTAAGGGGGGGGTCAAATATTAGACATGAATTTAAAGTGTGCGTGTAAGTAGTGAATACATCATTTATTTAGTTTTCTCATTTTCATAATGTTAATTGTAAGCTTTACTTTAATAACTGCTATTTTTGGAAATGTATATGGCATTTAATGTAAGGCATTATCAGTATTCTCAATTGTTTGCGAAACACCTTCTTAACATTTTCTTTTTGAAAAGTCTTTCCCTGATTGAAATTGAAAATGAACGATCGAATATCCTGCTCACAAAGCATTTATTTGCAACGTCTCCTTTAATACCAAAACCTGGAAAGTTTACTGCAAGCTCTACCAAATGAGCCATCGATATATGTAGTCTATCAGATTGGAGTCAGTTTACTATCTAGCTCACTAAAAAGTAGCTCCTTAGACTACTAATAACCGGACATGATAATAGCTAGGGTTAGGGTTAGTATTTCGATATGGAAATGCAAGAGAACTGTTTTCTTTCAACCCCTAGAAGAGTCAAATATAAAGCGTAAAATAGGAACGAACTATTTCCCAGTCTTTAACGAAATCAGCCAACTAGCAACTTACGCTCCATCCATAACTTCTTTTTCTTTCCTGCTTGAGTAACATCTATGTTCGAACCAACTTCTAACTCACGAGAGGCCTTCGCTGAGTCTGACTTGAGCATGTGATTCCAACTAAGGAAATGAGTCAAAACTATTCTTGTAATATCTACCAACATTTGGGTATCTGCCTGCCATTAAATATCAAAATGTTGGTAGGTAGTCATTTCAATTTCCACCTATATCTTCATCTACTTTGTGGCCTAACATGATTGGTTGATATAAGATTTCCTGGTAACTGTTATATAGTATACGATTACCTAGTGAACATACTGTTAACTGTTAAAGAGCAGAAACATAGAAACATGCTAATAGGATACCCCCGACCCCATAATTTGATGTGCTCAGTGGCTGCATTAATCTAAGATTAATCTAAGATTACACAGACTCAAGATCCAGACTAATTTGTCAGTATGAACATTAGTGTGAGATAAGAGCGGATGGGGAGCATTCAAGGAGGCACTCAGATTCAGACTCGATCTTCCTTTAATTACGATGTTTCTTTTTGATCTTCCTTGTACTCTGCGAATCATTCCTTGTCTCTCCCTGGCCCCTGGGGATTTACCATATAAGCTTTCCCCTCTAGGTCAACAAGTTCTACCTGGTCTCACGGTGTATACTATCTTGCACCCCAAGGCTCGGATCTTATCTTTCACCTTCGCGGGATTTGTGGTTGTTGGTCCTAATTAATAGTTCCGTTCCCAGCCCTTCCGTACCATGCACACTATCTTGGCTGCGAATTCAGACTTTTGGACTCTACTTGTGTTGCATATAATAATATAAGGGGAATCTTCAGTTGGGGAAATCTTCAGTCCTTTTTCCGATTTCCTGTTCCGGTTTCTCACTGGAGCTTTTTCTTTGCTTTAGTTATTTTCTGCATTGTATGCATTGGTGTTTGTGTTTGCTTTCTGTTTTAATGTTTTGTTGTTTTTCAGTCCATTTGTCCACTGGTTGTTGGTTGCGCCAGAGCTCCGGACCCAGTGGTGGGTTCACCCAGGCCATGATCCACCATGTGTGATGTGTGTCCTCCAATATTTTAAACCAATATAAAACCCCTAGTAGAACTTTCAGCAGGCGGGAAACGTATTAAAACAATACGCAGTAAAACAATGGAGGATGACCTCACCTGCATCTTCTCATACATTTAATCATTAGCTCAAGGCTATGGAGTGACAGAGCTGTCACCCTGAGCTGTAATACTGTAGTGGCATGCATATATGTGAATGACAGTTAATATCCGCGCGCTGTTTAGCATAGCTGAGAAATCCTGGCAGCAGCCAAGACGCATTTCAGGATTCTTTCCTAGATCCAGTGTTCTGCTTCTGTCTATCAGGATGTGGCAGGCATGTGTAGAGCCACCACAATGCCTACCTCACATATTCTCTCACGTATCTCCTTTACTCTCCCTCTCTCAATTCAATTGAATAAACGTTATTAGCGCAATTGCAGAATTGGCAAAGCATTACAAGACTGAGAACTGTTATTAACAATTCAAATGAGTTATATCAAAGAACGTTCACGTTGGGGAAGGGAGAACAATAATAACGATGATAATAAAGAAGAAAAACAAAACCGGGAAATGACTAACATGGCTCTGTGTGTGTTGGGGGAGCAGTTTGTCAAAATTGGTGAGAAGACGGAACTGAAGAAGTGTGATTTAAAATTTCTCAACATTCATTTTATGTAAGTGAAAGTTACAGTTTCTCCTCATCAGGGAGCCACAGATTCTTAGCTGTGTTCAAAGAGTTTGTCAGTGTGCTGAATTTTCATCACTCTCTCTCTCTCTGATTAATAACAATACTCATCCTCTTCCTCTTCCTCCTCCTCCTCCTCCCCTTCTACTACTACTAGTGAATAGGCATTGTTTTATTAATTCAGCAACTCACATACAAGTCACATATTAAAAAACATGATCAAATAGCCTACACCCCCTGCAAACATAATTTCATGACCATATATCCACATTAAGTTGTGACAACAAATCATTGTCAGAGTATGAGAAGAAAAAAGAGGAAATAATAGGATGTGCTGGATCAAGTGCTATTTTTTTAAACCGACAACTAATGCGGATGGAAGCCATTTTGTTACATTAAACCACATTTGAACTGATTAATATGATAATTACAACTATGATTATTCATTCAGCAATATATCGGCGTTATACTGGAGTCATTTCAAATGTATATTTTGGTGTTGTCTTCTCATTTGTATATCATGTTAGTCCTTTTTATTATTATTTTTTCCCCCATTTTATTTCTTCAGTCTGTATTTTCTATTCCTGATTTTTTTTTTTTGTTACAGGCTTGTTTTTAAAAATGGTGGTCTAGAAGCTGTTGAAAATTCCCATCTCAGAAACATCTGGCGTCCTCCAAGGTGTGAACTACATGCAGATGATTTGCATAATCTGAATGGAGCATAGCTAAGGTCTGAATACGTGGAAATTTCTCTGCGTAAATATTGACACAACTACTGATGTACTTTTAGGTCACCAAAACCGAACAACCCTTTAGGATGCTACACGGAACGTTTTTATTTACAGCACAAGAACGGAACACTGCGTAGCGTTTGAGTTAAAGACTATCAAGGATAAACAAGTCGAGGTTTTAAAGAGTGAATTGTAGTATCACAATATGATGTGTGTCTTTGCTGTCAAAGTGGAGAAAAAGATGACCAAAATTTCTATCACCAGTTGATGAAGGCTCTTCCTTATTTCCTAAAATCCCAAGACTACTGCAGAATTTTAAGCCTGATAATAACCTGCACCAAAGTGCGTTAAGCCGAGCAATAAAATAGGAATTAAAGCCATGACGGAGCTCTAGAAAGCTTCTCATCCATCCATTCTCTGGCCTTATTTGTCATTTTAATGAAGGATTGAGGTAATTTTGAACCAAGGTTAACCCTCCATGGGGCATCTGCTCAATGTTCAACCCTTGGAGGAGAAAGATTAAATTGGATATATTTCATTTAAGCAAGTCTTTATATTTCATGTGAGGTGTTGGTCTGGCACAGGCGTGGATTAGAAATTAAGCCGATTTCCCAGGAATAAAGATTATTTGAAAGATTATGTGTCTACCATGTTGCTTTTTTGTGTTAGCCATCGGGACATGAACATGAACATGAACATGCCACTATACCTAAGAACCAAGCTATGCATTATGCATGTCAAAATAAACCTAACCTAAGCCTGAAGCAATATTTTGCAACATGTTTCCTCATCTGTTTCTTGGCTTATTCTTGCTTTAACCCTTATCTCCAAATGTTAGAGGCAGGATTTGGAGGCTATGAATGCAGAACATGACCATCACCTAGCCACCAAATGTGGAGGTTCATTATTTTGGATATTACAAGATATTGCAGCTACAAAAACTGTCTATTCTGTTGGCTGAATAATTATTTAACTGCCTACGAGTTTGAAACCAGACTGAAGGTATTCCATTCCTTTATGCACATTTCTGACCTTAAGTAGATGGAAAGGTTGTTAACTGAGCGATGTCATGCAGCGTTAACTTATTATTTCACTTATATTTATTACCAACAACAGGTTTTTTTGTTCCATAAATAAATGTGTGGTCGAATAAATAATTGGATAGCACATGTATAGCACTAAACTTGAAGCTTTGGCAGCTGATCTGTTTGAGCAGGGTGTTGCAGATGAGGAGCTAAGAGAGCTGGACAGACTAAAGGATTAAAGCGCTGCTGCATCGCTCTCTTTAGGTCGATATGAAGCAAGAAATAAATCCCACAGGTAGTTGAGTCATATTGTGGGCAATGTACAAAACCTTTAACCATAGTTAAAGACCGTGTTGATGAAAACTTAGACTCTTGGACAAGACTGTAGCATGACTTATTACTTATTAATGTCGATATGCTATGTTGATAAGCCATTCAGGTTGGATTTTTCTTTCTGTTTTTCTGACCTGTTGTGATTGTCAATTACATCCACACTCTTTTTTCTTTTTTCCAAGAACCTGTATTCTTCATCTTTGTCTTATTTTCTCTTTTCATGATTCATTTATCCATGAATCATAGGCAAGGGCCATAGCAGGGGTCTTAACACAGGAGGAAATTCAATTTCATAAGGCAGGTAGGCAGAAACACAAGAAAAAAAAAATAGAAAGAACTTCAAAAAATGGAGGTTTGGATCACAGGAAATACATACCGTATCCCTTTGCAAAGATATAGCATATAATAAATATATTCACAGACTAACAACACACAGTGAGACTAATTAAGAGAAAGAGATTGAAAAAATTCTCAGGTGGAAGAGGTCAGGGTGGAGCTGGAGCTGGAGCAAGGAAAGGCAGGAAACAAACAGGAAACACTGTGACAAAAAAGAAAAAAAGAAGCCTTCAGCCTTCAGCAGTGCTGTGTCTTTAACATACAGTGGAGGGAAAAAAGTATTTGATCCCCTGCTGATTTTGTACGTTTGCCCACCGACAAAGAAATGATCAGTCTATCATTTTAATGGTAGGTGTATTTTAACAGTGAGAGACAGAATAACAACAAAAAAATCCAGAAAAACGCATTTCAAAAAAGTTATCAAAAAAAAAAGCATTTTAATGAGGGAAATAAGTATTTGACCCCTTTGACTTAGTACTTGGTGGCAAAACCCTTGTTGACAATCACAGAGGTCAGACGTTTCTTGTAGTTGGCCACCAGGTTTGCACACATCTCAGGTGGGATTTTGTCCCACTCCTCTTTGCAGATCCTCTCCAAGTCATTAAGGTCATTTTCAATGCCCTGGCTGAGGGAAGGAGGTTCTCACCCAAGATTTGACTGTACATAGCCCCGTCCATTGTCCCTTTGATGCGGTGCAGTTGTCCTGTGCCCTTAGCAGAAAAACACCCCCAAAGCATAATGTTCCCACCTCCATGTTTGACGGTGGGGATGGTGTTATGACTTGGGGTCATAGGCAGCATTCCTCCTCCTCCAAACACGGTGAGTTGAGTTGATGCCAAAGAGATCTGACCACACCTGACCACAACACTTTCGCCCAGTTCTCCTCTCAATCATTTTCAGGCAAACTTCAGACAGGCCTGTACATGTGCTTTCTTGAGCAGGGGGACCTTGCGGGCACTGCAGGATTTCAGTCCTTCACAGTGTAGTGTGTTACCAATTGTTTTCATGGTGACTATGGTCCCAGCTGCCTTGAGATCATTAACAAGATCCTCCCATGTAGTTCTGGGCTGATTCCTCACCGTTCTCATGATCATTGAAACTCTACGAGGTGAGATCTTGCATGGAGCCCCAGACCGAGGGAGACTGACAGTTTCTTCCATTTGCGAATAATCACACCAACTGTTGTCACCTTCCCACCAAGCTGCATGGCGATGGTCTTGTAGCCCATTCCAGCCTTGTGTAGGTCTACAGTCTTGTCCCTGACATCCTTGGACAGCTCTTTGTTCTTGGCCATGGTGGAGAGTTGGGAATCTGATTAATTGATTGCTTCTGTGAACAGGTGTCTTTTTACAGGTAACAAACTGAGATTAGGAGCACTCCCTTTAAGAGAGTGCTCCTAATCTCAGCTCATTACCTGTGTAAAAGACACCTGGGAGCCAGAAATCTTGCTGATTGATAGGGGATCACATACTTATTTCCCTCATTAAAATGCAAATCAATTGATAACTTTTTTTAAATACGTTTTTCTGGATTTTTTTGTTGTTATTCTGTCTCTCACTGTTAAAATACACCTACCATTAAAATGATAGACTGATCATTTCTTTGTCGGTGGGAAAACGTACAAAATCAGCAGGGGATCAAATACTTTTTCCCCCCACTGTATTTATGACTTGCAGCAACTTAATTATAGGGGGCAATAGTGTATCCCAGAGCAAGTACAACCAAAGTATGTTCAGAGTAGGGCAGTTATCAACTGGTAACTCCAGTTTAGCTTTTACTATTTAAACATTGATACTGAGACTGAGAGGTCCCCAGCAACTTGAGAGAAGAGAACTGATCTCACAGGTAATTCATAACTTTCATAATGTCTTGTGGCTTTACAGTCCCTCCAGGATTTCACAATTTTACGATCGCAGAAATTAACGTAAAGTCAAGCAAGCTCTTTAATATTCGGAGGAGCTCGCAATTTTTCAAAATTACCGCAGAGTTTCCACAGATTTTGCACAAGATGCGTCATGTGACGTCATCACAATGCGCATTCAGTCAAAGCCCTTTTCGATTCACATGCGTTGGACATGAGTACAGCTAAAAGGTCTCATTCACCAACGAATATCACTGCGAAAGACAATTTCGTGCAATTGCATTAGGCCAATACAAGTAGTTTTCTGTAAAAAATAATAATAAAAAAAACACTCCAGCAAATTGCATCACAAATTTAGAAAAAATCTGCAGCAAATTCAAGCATTTTTGGCCGCAACAATCACAAAAACTCTGCGAAATCCTGTACGGACTGGCTTTATTTGTGTGTATGCAAGACCTCAGATCTGACATTCCCAACTTTTGCTACAAATGAGAAGCAAAGTAGGACTGAGAAGAAGTGGACTCCTTTGGTGGATATTTGTGGTCAAGTTCAGCAACATTACATACAGCATATTATAAGAACTAAGATTAGCATGTTCGTGAATATTAAAAGTTTATCCACATGAAATACTTTGAACCCTTTATTCTAGTGGGTGTGTTCTGAATTCATTTTATATGATGGCGAATACACTCGAACAAATATACACTGCTCGACTGCACGTCTTGTAAAACTACAACAACAACAAAGAAATGGTGGAATCATGCTTCAATCACATTAAAGTCACCCAGCTACGTTTGCTATTTTAATTGCAAATGATTGATTTGTTTCATTAGAAGTGCAATAACACTGGGCACAGAAATGTCTTCTCTAAGTGGGCAGTAAAATAATGACATTTCAAATTCGGGCTCCCTCACGTTAACAAAGAGGTAGACAAGAAGAACAGATCTATACACGATGCACAAAAACATGCACATTCACACAAGCTGAACAATAAATCATGCTGGTGTAGTGGCTTCATGCTGACAGATGGTCATCAATATTGATTGGAGCTCAAGAAGAGACCCGCCTTTGCTCTGCAAGCCAGAGAAACAAGCACAAGTGCTTAATAGGACAGTGGAATTGGAAACGTGACACGGTTCCAGTCTTATATGCAACACACACACACACAAACAATTTTCATTAAATGTAAAGATAATTCAACTAGACCAACCTTGCAAGACTCACTTAGCACCAGAACACACATACTATAGGATCGAATGCATGTGAAATCACAAATAACCCCAGTTCAAATGACTTAATGGTTAACTGGCCAAGCCCCAATTAGGAAGAAAATGGGGAAAAAATGTCATTAAATGCAATTGACTGGTGTCCCATCTGTATTCCTGTCTTCCACCAAGATTTCTGGGGACTGGCCCCGGATCCAACACAATTGTTGGATCCAATGCAACCCTGACCAGGATAAATTGGTTACTGAAGATGAATGAATGATTGAATTAATGAATATGATGGACTAGCATCACGTCTAGGGTATTTCCCCACTTTGCACCCAGCAGTGTTTCTGGGATAGGCTCCCTATCCACTGCCACCTTGACCAGGATGAAGCAGTTACTAAAATGAATGAATGAATTAATGAACAAACAACAAACAAACAAATAAATATTCTATACTTTTTTCTGTTCAAGCTTATAACCTTAGTGATGTAATTGGTCTTTTATAGTTCTTGTATTAGTGGATGATTGAAGACAACAAGCCTAGAGGTTGGTTCTCAGTTTAGGTTTGCAGATGACAAATTCAGGACTTGCTAGGACACTTTTTTTTTTTTTTTTGCTGAGCTTATCTCAATAAAGGACAATTTGTCAGAAAAAAAAAAACAAAACCCCAAGATGCAACTTCACTCTGCTCAGAATAGAATGCTCATTTATCTTGTGCAATTTTTTTGGTTGACGGTTGCAAAAGAAGTTCCATGGAGAGCATTAAGGCTAAAGTCAGAGAGGAATTGATTGACAGATTATGCATCGTAAAAGATTATGGGCATACATGCCAACTGTTGGATACAAGAGTTCATGTGACCCATGCTCTTAGGCTATCTATGATGAATGAAACTGCCTTAAGATCATGCGGCTTGTTTGTTGCAAAGGACAATGGAAGCTATGATCCATAACCGTGTCCTCACAGGACCGAATATGTTCCCATGATCAGTCGCTTACCATTTGTCCTGAAGCTTGCTGAAGTGCCCATGTAGCCAGCTTGAATAAGAGCTGCAATTTTTTTTATGGCCCCCAAGTGACTCATGGAGCAAAGATGTTCACATGGAGTGCCGTTGTGAGCCTTGTGCTCAGGGTTTCGCTCCCACTGGAGTGATCATGAGTTAATTAAGTTAGGCTTCTACATTAGTTTTCTGTGAAGAAACTTTTATGTAACGTTTTTGGAAGGAGTCTCCAGTGTCAGTTTACGGGGAATGATTGTTCCTTTAAGTTTTCAGACATTTCCTTAACATGGAGGGATTTCTTGAAAACATGACAAGCAGCAATTTTTTTTTTTCTGGCTTATTGACTTCAATAGAGAAAAACAGAGAAGCTTGTAAGGTAATGACTGTTTATAACCGTTATAACTTAAATAGGATAGTACTGTAAATAGGATGCTGTAAATAGGACGATAAATCATGTGGTATCTGTCAGTGGCCATATTAGTGCCCTTGTGCACGTCATTTGTTCAGATAGATTGAGAGCGTATAATAAGTAAAGTTTTAAAATGCTGTATAAATAAATTATATACTTTTATAAAAGTTAAAATATGGCTTATAAAGTTGATAGTAGTGTCAACCAACCTGGTTGTGGAAATCATTTTTAGTGCGCATTGTGTTGTTAGATGAAATATTCTTTAGAATAATGAACAAAAGCAGAGGTCTTAGACCTAGGCCTTGAGGAACACCTATCTATTTTTTATATTTTTTAAATTTTTTTTATAATTTGGCTGTAATAGTGTTCAGTGTTGGGATCTCGCTGAACATTCACAACTGAAAATAAACTCGGAGCTTTCTGGAGCTACAATTTTTCGTGCTGATAATAATAAGGACCAAGCTGG
This sequence comes from Cranoglanis bouderius, assembly GCA_023630585.1. Classification (NCBI taxonomy): domain Eukaryota; kingdom Metazoa; phylum Chordata; class Actinopteri; order Siluriformes; family Cranoglanididae; genus Cranoglanis; species Cranoglanis bouderius. The sequence goes on from CM042546.1 coordinate 14,516,213, forward strand.
TACCCTACCTAAATAAAGGACACTCTGTCAAACAAGAAAAGATGCAAGAAACCTCCTTACCCTGCTCAGAACATAACACTCATTTATCGTGTAGGAATGTGTTGGTTCACAGCACGAGGCTTGTTTGTTGCAGAAGAAAACTGAAGCTATAATCCAGAACCATGTGCTTTCAACGATCCATATGTTACGTTATGATGTGACTTCATATGTTAACATTTAGGACATGTCTGCACCTCAGTCCGTGATTTCTATCCTTCTGGGTTTCCAGAAGTTGCTACATCATCATCATCATCATCATCATCATCATGGCCATCTTTATAATAAATGTCTACAAATTAAATTACTTTTTAAATGAATCTTGCAATGTCGATTATTATCATTCAATTGGACAAAGGGTTGAAGTTACCAGTGGGTGCTTTGTATCAGTGATACAGATACCGAAGGGAAACTTCTTTGTTTCACCTTTTGCTAATATTTAACTCTCCGTAGGAATCCCAGGACACTTCCAGAGTTTTATATGAATATGACCGTCTGGTCATATTATAAACATGACAATGTAAATGAATTAATGTGCTAGAATTCAGCTATGGCGACATAAGATAAGATATTTTCCCAGGCCTCCACACATATGAAACTATCGCCTGCTGGAACTATTATTCTTATATATTAAAGCACAACAACTCTGTTACATATTAGGCAGATAGTCATGTTTTTAAGGAAAGGAAAGAGTTCGACTTTATACTAGAGCCAAGGACATATGGCTGGCTAGAGCTCAGACTGCGCAATAAAACCAATAACAAGGAAGCCCAGGTAAGCTGTAACACACCAATGACTCTTTACTAACGCTGTGTTATGGCTTTCTACATTTAAGGCAATACTTAAGCTGCAAGTTCTATCACACACTTATTTCTCTTTAAGGAATTGCCTAATGGGCATGGAAGGAACCATGACTACTTGTTTTGTTGTTTTTTTTTTGTTGTTTTTTTTAGAAACTAGCTCTATTAGTGTAGCAGTGAGAGCAAGTAAATCTGTTAGACGTTTAAAAGGTTTAAACATGTGCAGCAGTGCAAATGGGGTAGATGTGTGAATACTCTCCTCGGTGAAGAAGACACCACCAGAGAAATGCTCTTTGAATGCCTTGCTGCCCACCTTCTTTTTAAAAAATGTATTTATTTTATTTTATTATTTAAAAAAAAAAAAAAAAAAGACAGTCAGATTTTTGGAGAACTCTTTTTAGGACACGGCATTTGTGAGACGTCGCATCACGACAGCCGTATTGTCCGTGCATTCCGAATTCAGGCTGCCCAGAGCTCATCACACATTCATACGCTTACTAGAAGCTAGCACTTCCTGGCCCATTAGTTATTTTTAAGAGGCTCAGCAGCCATCTGAATAGGACGCTGTCACTCCTGGACGTTTGCTATTCAGGAGCTTCAGGGCCAGGCGACGGGCCGCAGGGAAAACATTGTCCAGATGCTGCTGGTTTTTTCCAGCCAAAGCGAACACTCTGCTCTCGTTTCCAAAGTGTGCTGCTGCTTCAGTGTGGTGCCAAACAACAGGATACACACACACACACACACACACACACACACACACACACACACGCCAACCTTTATTTGACTTCACTCATTAGATGTTCTTTTCAGAGGGCCTGGCCAGAGAATGGCATGGGAACACTGATGAACTAGGATAGCACAGTTATGTTTTTGAACTTTAAATTCATTTTATACCAAGAACATACCAAGGCATACCAAGTATTTGGGGGCATTTTGAGTGTGTTTACACATTGTAGGAAACACATGTTTAAATTAATCTCTTACTACTCTTGTAACAAAGTGAACTCTATAGGACTCTATAGTGAACTCTAAAGTCACTCAGTAGGAAAACTAGCTGAATTTTGGTTTGAGAGAAAACATATCATTAGAACTGTGGCTCCAAAATTAGAAGTACAACAACAACAACAAAAAAAATGTCATATACGACACCCACTAGTTTGGCATACAATACAACCCATGATACAAAATGCTCTTTTTCTACGTTTCTACACATTATTATTTTGCCTTAGTCTGGACCTTTATTTTTATTCTTAGAATCCAAAGATTCAGCTTTAGACATATATCCGTTTGACAGTTCTACGACCTCTAATGCTGTAAACCATAATTACAAACACTGATCTTGTGGGAGGGGGGCAGAGTGGCTTAGTGGTTAGCACGTTTGCTTCCTCCAGGGTACTCCGGTTTCCTCCCCCAGTCCAAAGGCATGCACTGTAGGCTGATTGGCATGTCTAAATTGTCCGTAGTGTGTGAGTGCGTGTGCGATTGGGATAGGCATCAGGCTCTCTGCGACCCTGTGTAGAATAAGCGGTACAGAAAATGAATGGATGAATGTTGTAGCGTATGACTATGCTCAAACCGATTTCTAAATTAACCCAAACGAAACATAGAAAGTTTCACCACTCAGGCGACCGAGAATAACCCCGAGAGGCCTCCTGCGGCCAGATGCCCTTTGGAATGCAAAAAGTCTCTCTGGGACCCACACAGGACTTACCCCTGCAATAAAAGAAACCTTTGATGACTGAACATCTGGGAAACTTCATGATTAGTTCGTCAGCAGGGATCACCCACACACACACACACTTACCTTACACACACACACACATCCACGCTTACCTTACACACACAATGGAGAAATCCCTCTCTCTTCAATGTAACGTGTAATTATTTGTAATTATTCCATGTCTAAATAGTGTGATGTTATTTTTTTTTACATATATTGTGTGTTTAACTAACCTTAATGACTTTAAATAGTTTTAATCCAGCATATCATTTTAAATGTTTGTAACCAGGTTTTACTTGTAATATTCTTCACAAATCCATCGAATTTGGTATGTAATTAATCGTCTCGAGATACCCGGATTGATTATGCATATCATATTGCAATGGGATACATTATTTCATGTTTTGACTTAATTTCATTTATAACACGGTATAAGCCAGCTCCCCCCCCGGACATTTAAATTAAGGTCTGAGACCAGACAAAGAGAGTCATCCGGACATGCAAACCCAACTTCCTGATTGGCCCATAGCCCAAAGAGGCGTGTGCATTGGTGTTGTTTTTAAAACAACACCACGCTCACTTCAGCCAGATTTGAGAGTCAGACTTCAGAGTTGGACTTCACTTCTCAACTTCACTTCTTCCGGTTCCTCTCCCCCGGGGCCACGTGCCCCGGGAAGAGGAAGCCAGGATCTCTCTCCCTCCGGACACAAGATGCAACTACTTCCGGGCTCACGCCTTTCCAAACAACAACGAACCAGCGAACTCTACACGACCTCGCACAAACTCTCAACCTTGAGGCTATGCAAGTATAGTTAATGACCTATATCTGCGTTTAAGATTGGACCCCTGTGTTACAGGAGAATTAAGTTCGTGCTGGTTCTGAAAAAGACTAAATAGTTGTGTTTTTGTCTGCTTCCCTTTCTTTCATCACTTTCTCTCTATCCCCTTTCTCTCCCTGTATATAGATGTGTATATATGTATGTTTTGCTTAGAGTTAGTCGTGTGTATCCATAGTCACATATAGCTATTAAAATCTATTATCCCACGCTTGATTTTCTCTGTTTTTGGTCACGTGATGAGTCCATTAAACGCTGCATAAGATCTCGATTACCCGCTCTATCTTTAATAACAAACTTCGTGAGTTAATTCTTCCTGGCCAGAAGGATAAACTCACTCTTTAGAGTTCATAAAGCTGATCTAGGCCACATACATAGTCATAATTAATTATAATCCGTTGTAGTTAATTATCTATATGTATATGTGCACCTATATGAATTCCCTTTCATGGATGATGTATATTTATAACTGGTCACAACACGCGTTGATTAGATATATATTTCACGCCAGCCGAGCTAATTCCTTATATAAATTGGAGAATACATTTAAACGTGTTAAACATCTTTTTTTATTTGTTACATGAATTGTAACTGGTGGAGAATATTATTTTAAACGTTGCAGATTCATCCGAGTTACTACACATTCTGGTAGATAACGCGGGCACGCTTTAAAACTCGTCTCCTTTAAAAAGGTGCGTTGAATCCAAGAGTGCGCTTCTGTTTCGTTTCATGTTTAAAGTTGATTCATCTCATTATTCTGGTGGAAAAGAATAATGCTAGTAATGCCCCCTTTTGTAATTTCGTTACAATGTTGTGGGATTTTTTTAAATATCATAAAATATTGCAATTGTTGTGTGAAAAAAACACCCCATGTTTTTCACAAAGTAAAAGACCTACTAACACCACATCTCCATAGATATGTGCTTACAGGAACCGGCATCAGTTAAGACTGTGATGGACATGGAGTTTTTACAAGATTATGATATTACTGATTAAAAAAAAAAATCATTTAAACACTATTTATTTGGATATCATCAATATTTATTTGGATATAATTTGAGATACTCAAAAGGGGAAAAAGGGGCATTTTTTATTTTATTTTATATGACATTGTTTAATACATAAACAAAAAATTAAACTGTAAACCAACCGTATCCTTATTCTTGATTGGGTTCAAATCACATTTCCAATCCATAAATCTAATAAAACAAAGGTGTAATAGTTAAAAATCGAATAAACTTTCTATCTGTCACAACTTTTCTAAATTATCACAACCCAGACAAAAATGACTGGCTTTGCTCTTTAGATAGGTGTGTGTGTGTGTGTGTGTGTGTGTGTGTTTCTATGTCATGTAACCCAACTGTTATCCTATTGTCAATACTGTTACTATGTTCTTAGGTCTGTATTGTTTGATGCTAAGCTTCTTATCCTGACCCAAATTAAATATATATATGCTCAGTAAAAAGGGGGAAATCTTGACTCTAATAGGTTACCCAGAATTCTATTTTAACCAATCAGTGAACGTTCTCTTAATTTAGCCATTTTAATGAAGGGGGGGGGGGGGGGACCCTTAATCGTGTGACGTCCATTACTATAGATCCAAGCTCTGATTGGCTTAAGTTTTGAAAGTGGGCGGGTCATGAACTCGCGCAGGTGCAAGTCACGTGGGCATTTTAGCATTCGCTAACTGTCGGAGAAAAGTAAATATGACAGTGAAGCGCAAAAGAAGAAGAAGAAGAAGAAAGGTGGATTTTGATCAAGACTTTGCTGCAAAAAAGTCCTGACGACAGAATTTCTAACAGATAAGGACCTATGTTTGTTTACCGCAAGGAAGTTGCTTTAATTTTGGACGTTTGCTGCATATTCGAGTTTCTTTCTTTTATATATATATATATATATATATATATATATATATATATATATATATATATATATATATATATAACATTTAAAAAAAAACGATACAACGTGTATATACTTATTCTGGAGCGGATAGAGAACCAACTACAATCGGATATATTTTATATAATCCGTTATCCTCGCTGAATCTAAGCTTTCAGAAACGCAAGTCACCGGCGCTTTGTAAACAATGGAGTCAGTAAGGGACCGTCTAAAAAGTGCATGACACGGACAACTGTGTAGAGTACGGCTACAGTATAGATACAGTGCAGTGAGAGGTATGACTTAATGTAAGTGCAATATTACATACAGTTCATACAAGAATAAAATATGTAAAAAAACAAAAAAAGGCAAAAAAAAAAAAACTGAAATGGTGGTCATCAGATATTGAGGGTTGTAGACTGTGGTAAAGATAATTTCATATTTTATTTTTGGATAGTATGAACAGTTCACCAAACTACCGCACAAATACATGATTTGAGCGTCATCACTTTGGATGACTAAACCAGCAGAAATTAAAAATAAATAAATATATAAATAAATAGATAGATAAATAAATAAATGTAATAACAGGAAAATAAATAAAGGAATAAACGACTTGATAAAACAAATATAATTTTCATACAAGACATAGAAATGTAAGAGTAAATACAAAAAAGAAATAAAAAATGTTGAAATAAATAATTGTGTAAATATGGAAATAAATACATGCAGGAATAAATAAATATAATAAATGAACGCATAAATAAATACATATAAAATAAATGGAAAAAATATATAAAAGAATAAATAACTAAAAGTTTAAAATAATGAAAAAATAAATAAATAAATAAATACAGAACTGTGGAGGCGGGGGCGTGGTCAAGCACCGGTTTGTGAATGGAGGGCGGAGCTGGGGAAAGCGAGTGGTAAGGTTTACACACCTGAAGGAAATTTAGACTAACGAGTGTTCTGTGTTGCAGTGAGGAGAAAAGGAGGAGAGACACGCGCCTCGAGAGAGAAAACGACGCCGACACAGAGCCACGTGTGTGTGTATATGCTGGGAAATAAAAGAAAAACCCAAATACCGAGAAAAAAGGAAGAAATAAGTGTTCGAGTTGGATTAAGCCTGTCTCTCTTCTGGTTCCTCCGTACCCGACCTTAAAGTGTTACAAGAACATAATAAATGAAGGAAAAAAATAATACAGAAATAAATTTTGGATTAAATTGAATTAAATTTGTTTTATAAAGTCATTTATTCCTTTATTTATTTTACTGTTATTACACATATTTATTTATCTATCTATTTATTTATATATTTATTTATTATTCATTTCTGCAGGTTTGGTCCCCCATACATCACAAGTTTAAGGAAGTCTAAAATCCCCTTATTGGGAGGTAGCAGAACTTTCTCTTGTGTCCCTGAAATGTTAGGGAGTGTTGCTAAAGTGCTAAAAAACAGTGAAACGTTTGACATCACCAGCCACATAATTTCAGAAGTGTCTTGTTGAGTAGGAGCTATACAGTGCAAGCCACTCCAAATAACTAAAGCCCATGCAGGAAACCTAGCTAAATATTGTTTGGAAAGAATTAAAACACATCGTTAGATCAGTGGCTCCAAAACTACAACAAAAAGCGCCATCCACAACACTACAACAGCACAACATATTTGTAATTAAGGTTGGGTTATTAATGTATGTAAGTCAGTTTTGAATGATTATATGAAAAAAAAAAAGTATATGAGGTAATCTACTAGGATTTAATACTTAAATTGGGGGAAAAAAAGATACTCCTGTAATATTGGTAACAGATTTTCAGAGCACACAACACATTAAACATTGCAAATATAATATATCTTTATAGTCTGAAAGGGGAAAATCCAATAACGAAGTTGTTTGTTTGGTTTTTTTTGAAAACTGTTGGTCTAAATGGTACACCAATGGTGGAATGACACATTTTTTTTGTCACTTGTTGGGAATATAATAATAGTATTGTAGTAAATTAGATCCAAAATGATCATAAGCTGGCCTTACGTTGTAAGAAGCAGAACATAGTAAGCAGAACAGTCATTTTCTTTATTTAACCGCAGGCCTATCTTTAGAGGATCTTCATAGTATGATCTGAACACGTTATGGCATAGTCAGTTATTGAATTCTGCCAAGAATTTATTGGGATCATTTCATACAGTGTGACAAATAATAGTGCTAAATTTCACACCGTGTAAAACCGGATTTAATTTAGCAATAAAATACACTACCTGGTTTATTTGATCCTTTCTTTTATATTGAAGAGATGAGACACCTGTGTACCACAAAAGCTTTCTCTCCTTCTTTTCTTCCTTCTCTTTCATAAATATTCAGGGAGGCAGGCTGCATGGGTGGTCATGACATACACTGTTAACCCCGAATGGTCCCCTTACACCACTCAAGCACATCCACGTTGACAACCTCGACCTCCCGCCGCTGTTGTGCTAGCAGCATCTCGGTGCTTCCTTTTTTCATGCTCGCTGCCTGTTCCCTTGCTCCCTAAATGAGTGGGCCAGTGACTGTAACATCCTGCCATGAATGTAATCCACGAAGTCAGTGCTAGTTTGCTGAAAAGGTCCGAAAAGAGAGAACTCGGGAGTGGGAGAGAGGTGGGTGGTAAGGCTGCATCCAGAACATAAATCACATGGCATGCGTGAACAGCTGGACGTCGAAAGCAATTCCACTGCTCAGTTCAGTGGCTAAGATGTTCCCAGGACTTGCTAACATCTGGGCAATTTTAGCTTCTTCCCAGTTCGTGTTTTCCTCTCCGTCTCTACTATCTCTTATTCCAGTTCAAAAACAGGATATTTGTCATGGCACAAGTTTATTTTATTGAACAACTTGAAACTCTTTTTAATAACTGAATTTCAAAGACAGCCATGAAATGTGCTGTTTTTCTGTTGCTCAGACCAACCTGGACAACATGAGTCCCAAGATTGTCCTCTGCAGACATTAAACGTATTTCTTCGGGTTACTTGTGATTGCAGACAAATTGTAACTTTTTCACTGGCTACTAAACATGTGCATGTGTGTATGTATGTGTTTTAGGGGTTACGCGACTATTCATTTACTGGTTGAGTTGTAATTCCGAAAAGTAGTCGACTAGTCATCTTTTTCTTAGTTACAGCAAAAAAGTGTTTCAGGATAGCGCTGTTTTAAGCTATTTTAAATGCTGATAAACGATGGCAAAGGACGTGTCAAACTGCAGCTGTAATTAACAGTCCTGCATAGGTGTAATGTGTGGCTACTGAAGGCAGGGCAGAAGTGCGTAAAGTCGGCGTGTGTGTTTTTTTTAAAATTTTGGGCAATACAAGTCCATAGCGGAGGTCACAGGGAGGCAAAATTAAACAATAATTCATTATCAGAAATTGAAAACACAGACGTAGGAAATAAAGCACTTGGAAACAAGGCTTGGTCTTAATGCTAGAAATGCACAATAATATGATTAAACGACACAGAACAAAAACAAAAAGGTACAAATAACCAAACTAATCAAGGTGAGACACGGAACAGGTGAACACATTAGGGTAATCAACCAGCGTCATGACTGGAGCGGAGTGCAATAAAAGTGCATATAATAAATCTTTGTATCATATTACACTATTTAAGGATGTACCAATTAGAAATTGAACGAAAACATAACACTCAAAGTAAAATGTTGCTGAACTTCCCAAAAATACACAGTATTGACTGTATCATGAAAATGTACTGTACTTGTTTAAATTAAATAAATATGAATATATTAACTATGAATAAATATTAAGTTAAATAAAATATATAAATCCAAACTGCACCAAAAAGTAACACTCCAAATAACAAATAAATATAGAGACATCCGAAATGCACTTTCAAAAAAAACACTTCAAATAACACAACAAAATTTGTCAGCGATAGTTTTTATTTCGCCTCTAGAGGCCGCTCTCGTCCCGTATAATGATGGCGAACCCTTCTCAGCCGCTCCCGCAATGGACGCAACCGGGAAAAACTATCGGTGTGCAAAACCAAAACCAATCAATCGGTCGACCTCTAGTTCGAATGCACTCGTGGATGATTTGGTGGCTCAGGTCCTTCAACAGAACCAGTGCTAGTATAGCTCAACAACTGGTCTTGCATTAGTCGCATAGTATTAATGTGTTAGTCGACTAGTCTATAACTCCTAGGGAGTTATGGAATGTGTATTGAATACTGTGTGATACAAATACTGTGGTATTTCAGCATTTTGAGTCAATACTTGTTTTTTTTTTTTGGATTGGTAGGTAGGAGATTGGTAGGAAGCATATTCATATGCCTCAGCATCTGCACATGGAATAATGCAACATGAAAGGCTTCAGCTTTTGCAAATCTTTGGAACTACTCTCAGTCTTTCCACATAAGCATCGCTCTAGAGCATCCGAGGCTGACTCTGTGACTCTAGGGACAGATCCGAGCAGATTGGAATGCCTGATTGTTGGAGCCTGAGACAGTGCCGTGTTGCTTTTCACAAACCGAGAGACTAGGAGGAATAGGAGGAGTAGGAGGGAAAGACGGAGGAAGAGCTGTAATGAACTCAGGCTCTCGGCGATCTCATTAAAGCCTGAGCTACACAGCCTCCCTGGAGATGCAAATGATAAAACTTTAGATCTTTAGATGCTTCAAGGAACAACAGGCAAAGTGGATGAGTTTAGAAGGAATGGCGGATTCAAAGCTGAAGGAGGGTGACAATGAATGAGTTTGTGTAGATGAGATTAAACAGAGCGCGAGACAGACAATAACACGCAGGCGACATCAATAGTTTAACACTGGGCTGTGTTCAGAGTTGAATATGGCTGCCGTCGCATCTTCCAGATGGATGCTACACATGGGTGGTGGTTGAGGAGATTTCCCCCTTATACTATGTAAAGCACTTTGAGTGTCTAGAAAAGCGCTATATAAATGTAATGAATTATTATTATTATTATTATTATTATTATTATTATTATTCAGCCTGAAACTCCACATCGCTATTCAGACATCAGACCCAATTACTCACGATTCAGACCTTGGACTTAAGTGCACTTTTACTGCATGATACCAGCTTGAGCGAGGAGCAGTAATAAGTCTAGCGCCACCGTCTGACTGATTGTTGTAACCATAATATCACTCTGTTTATGTAAATAAAAACTTAGCCTAATATTATATATTACATAAGTATGACACTATCAATCAATCAATCAACCAATAAATTAATATCACCATATTAATGAATTAATGAATTAATTAGTTAATTAATTGGTTAATTAATTAATTGATTAATTAATTAACTAATTAATTAACTAACTAATTAATTAATTAATTTATAGCATCATAATCCCTTTAAAATCCACAAAAAATGTTTGTTTTTTCGCATCGAGGACATCGGAGGAGTCGGCATCTTAATTGTAGACATTGCTCATCTCAAAGGCAGAAGTTTTATGGATAAAATTATGAACAGTTAAAATGAGTTGGATAAGCATTTATTCTTTAAACCATGGATGTGATTTCTTTACAGGAGAATGCACTTAATTACCAGAAACACCGACAAACTTTTATTCATTTGATTAAAAAAAAAAAGAAAAGATAATTAAAAGCAAGATAAAGTAGCTTATCACTTTCATACATTGACTTCATTTCAGTACCTCAGTTGTACGACACGTGGAGCATGATATAAACAAATAAAAGGCCAAATAATAGGATGTGCTGGATTAAGCGCTTTTTTTTATAAGCTGCTGAATAGTAAAAGTGGAAGCTATAATGTTAAATTCGACCACATTTTCATTCATCTTCTCATGTATATACATCCCCATATTAGCCTTCTTTATTGTGTAATTTTTAATAGTTGCTTTCATGTTACATCATATTACATTTGACAGTAAAGGAAAAATAACTTCTTCAGTCCGCATTTTCTATCCCCCTATTTTTTAAAGGCGGTAGTCTGGACGTTATTGAGAAACGCTTTCTTAGACACGTCTACGTGAGAAAAAAATTGAGACGTGAACCGCATGTAAGTGATTTTTTAATAATCTGAATGAGGCACACAGAAAAATCGACTTCAGAGTCGGGTTATGCGGCCGCTTAACACACCGAACTTTCCCAGTGTAAATATGGACGTAACTTTTGTACTACAGTCACCGTCTCTGAATATGACCTTTATTGTTTAAGTGATGGCACGTTCAGATTTACATTCCTCACTCCATATCCTTCATATTAGATTCACTGCATTAACAGAATAATACATAGTAGATACCGAATAATATTCTTTAAGATGAATAATTAATATTTTTTCTCCCAGCAGTGGCAAATTTGGAATAATTATGTAGCCAAGTGCAAGCAGTCCTAATTTTTTCCGGCGAGTCTTTTCATGACATTTGTGACATCCAATAAAGTCGCTTGTCAGAATTACAATGAATTTTGCATGAGATCATGAAGACGTGATTTGCTTGCACCAAAAAAACGAAACAACTTTTCCTGCAATAAAATCTTCAAAGTAACGCTTATTTATCTTCAAACGTGGTTTGCTTTCTTTTCTTCCAATGGTTCTCCTTGTAATGGTCTATTATGTTGTGTGTATATTGCCCAAGGTGCTATAACTGTGACTGTCTCTGCCTGGAGAATCTGATCAATAGGAGAGGCTGAACTGAGATTTGATGGGCTCCAAATATCGCCAGCATGTGAAGATTTGGCCGCGATATCCGTTTCTCCGAAGAATGAAAGAAATAGATAAAGAAAGAAGTGAGGCTCTTAAGAAGCAGTTACTCTATCGATTGTGTCTCTAACCTGTGCCACTCTCTAAAGTCTATGCTCGTTGTTTTTCTCCTAGGGTGTTGGAAAAAAAACCAAGAAAGGGTCATTAAAGATGGCCTCTGGAGAGAGTCGCACTACAGGTGACATTTTGATTGTGTGATCAACATGGGTCCTCTTTAGTCACATAGTGTAGCCATATGTAGTGAATAAAACACCTGGGGGCATGCTGTTTTAGGAAAATAATAAACTATGGGGCGATGTGATGTCTGATGTGAAGCTGAGTAACTGTTATCACACCTGACTATTCTCCTTAAGCGGCACACCCTGAATGATTATTTCTGTCTAATTTAGTTTTATATAAAGGTGGGGAAAAAAGCCTGTCAATTATGCACAACCATTAAACAGTTAACAGACTGTGTTGCACGCCTAAATAACCCAACTTTAATTACACCGCTACTGTTCATGTAGAAAAATAAATCAGCCCTAACTGTGTCATCTGCCACCACTGTATTTCACACCACCGTCGTCCCTGCATCCTGCTCAATCTCGCAAATAAATTGCTGTTAAATGAGAAGCATAACCCATATAATAATAATAATAATAATAATAATAATAATAATAATAATAACAATAATAATAATAATAATAATAATAATAATAATAATAATAAAAGGTAGTGATGTGAATAATTTGTTTGCTCTGGCCATTCTGGCTGGTGTAGACAGGCTTGGCTCAGAACTCTCATACATTCCCTGCGCTATTAATTCTTCTGACCAACAAGCAGGACCCTAACAAGTGTACTAAGTAGTGAGCTTGTCTCATTTTAATGACATGATTATGTCCCGGCAACTCCTCAGCTCTCCTGATTGTGCCCAGGCTCTGGTGCCACAGAAGAAGGCCATGGCAGTTGAATCGTAGCACGTCCCCCAGGTAGTGGCTTTCAAATCGAGATCTCACGGCTTCGACCCGTATAGATCGCAATAGACTCTGGAGTGAATTAGCCAGCGCTCTGCATGAGCCGGATTTAATATGCTCCCGTGTTGTATAGCAGGCAGAGTAGGAAGAGACGCCAATTCAGGATTCACAATGATAAAAGCATGCGTACGTACCGAGCCATCTGCGTCATTATACTCTCACTAAATGTCATGAGACTAGTGGTACTGATTCAGACGCCTTAACTTGAAAAATATACACAGTGCTGTGAAAAAGTATTTGCCCCCATCCTGATTTCTTCTGTTTCTGTGTATATCTCATATTAAGTAGCTTCAGGTCTTCAAACGAGATACAACATAAAACAAAGGCAAACTGAGTAAACACACAATACAGTTTTTATTTATTTATTTATTTTTATTGAAGCGAAAAAGTTATCCAATACCAACTGGGTCTGTGTGAAAATGTATTTGCCCCCGTACTGATTCCCCAAATCTATGAAACTGCATTCATAATGGGGTTCAGTGTTTACCTTTGTGTTTACTCAGGTTGCCTTTGTTTCGTCTTAGATTTTGTTTTAATTTCTGAAACAATTTAGTATGAGATATACACAAAAACAGAAGAAATCAGGATGGTGGCAAATACTTTTTCACAGCACTGTATAGGATCATTTTTAAAAACAGTATTGGAAAAAGAAAAAAAAAAAACCTTTACAGAACAGTTAGGAGGCAATTATTTATGCCATTAGTATAAATACAAGAATAAATAACATTTTGGGAAAAATGTCTTTCTAATTAGGGATCCAAATGAATATGTAAAATGGTATGAATTTTTCAGCTAGTCCTGTATAAAATGTTGAACAGCTAAGAGCAATGATAGCAATAGCAAGAGAAATGGAGCATACCTGATAGAATTTCTAAGAGAATTATTATGTTTTGTTTATAAATATTTGTAATCTTCATTGCTAATACTAGCTAGCCAGCTATCATTAACTAAGTTGACAGGATTTCTGACAGCAGTAGTATGTTCATAATTTTCCTTGCTAACACTTAACCAGCTAATATTAGTCGACCTGTCTGGACTTCTGAGAGGATTTTTATTTTTTTTTTGTCTGTGCCCTCCTAACCTTTATGCCTTCATTCTCTTTTCAGCAGCACCAGAGGCGTTCTTTGAGAGTTTTGGGATGGAGATTCAGGAGATCGACTAGTTACCTCTATGGAAGCGCAATGCCATTAAGAAGGAAGCCAGACCCTTCTAACCATATGAAACACCATACACTTGTATATTTGCTTGTAATCTTTATTTCTTTTGCTCATGGCCCTTGTATGTGTATATGGGAAGGAATCTGTAGTGATTTCATTGATTTATTTAATTGTTCAGCACTAGCACAACATAATGCCATGATAATACTATGGTACCATAATTTTAAATAAAAAGTATTGCTTTAGCACTGTTTAATACTTCACTAATACCTTCATTACTATATGTCTATGTCTCTTGGGCTGGTTTCCTCCCTGTTTCTTTTTCTGCTCAATTCTTTGCTATACTGCTATACCTCCTCCAAGGTGGGTAACTTCCTGTTATGTAACACTAAGTCGAAGTCCACCATGAGTTAGTTGTTGTGAATGTTAATATAATGAGCTTTCATGTTCGCTTGTATATTGGTATGTCTTTATGTTTACTTCCTCAAAGTCTGCTAACCAGTTAACCTTGAAAAATCTCACTCATTTGCCCTTGCATGATCTGAAAGCTTTAACTTTGTTCCCTTTGCTGTCTTCAGACGTCACCTCTTCTCGCGCTACGTTAATTGAGAGCATGATATTGATGTAGTAGACCATCCCCCGATCCGACAACACCCCTGCTGGGTTAATGGCCACATTTGAACGGGGCCTGGGGATGGTCTACTATATCAATATCATGCCTCTAATTCGAGTGCATGGGGTACCTTTGTTTGTTAGTGCCTAAACTGGACCATTCTTTTCATTTTTGTATGGATTTCTTCTCTGTATGGAGGACTCTAGATTGTGAAGGCCCAGTGCAATTTGTTAGCAAACATGACCTATTTTAAAGGTATTGGCAATTTCCACTCACCCCAAGCCCCTCTGAGATTTCTGGTTTTGCCACTCCTGAAAAATTCCTCCCGTACTTGGTCATGGCTTTCTGGCTCTGGGACACCCCCCTCCACCTTTCAAAGACCAATGAGCCATGTACTGGGGGATAATCTTTAATTGTGCAGTTTGCCACCTGCAGTTATTAGAACAGGTATTCAACAGACACTGTGATGTGTCTTTGTTCTAAATATAGGGGTTTTGTACCTCATATGGTATTGTTAAGTCTCTAGATGCCAAGGTATCTCCTTTAAAAAAAAAAAAAAAAAAAACTTGACCAAACACAGTTATTAGGCATGGCTGGGTATTACTGCTGCTTCTGCAATAAATTTCTGTTGGTGTGGTCGTCTGAGTGCCAGTCAGTACTTGAGTCTGTGAAGCTATTGCTAGGCAGCTCCCTGGTGCTGACCACATTAGAGGTGGATGCCAGCAGAACAAGGGGTGAAGCTGTTCGCCTTCAGGAGGACAGTTATGCAGTTATCCTGTTTGTTACTGTAGAAAAAGCATTGCTGTAGATGGTCCCACTTGGATGTTATAAAGGTTGCTGTTGTAAAAATTGTTGATTTGTTGTTGCTTCTGCTGTGAAAACTTGTGATCTTATCGTAAAGACCCTGATGCTCATACTGGTACTGGGAATTCGAGGCCAGGGGCACCGGCAAGCCATAAAAGAACATCGAGGCAGCTGAACAAAGCAGCCACTGGTTATGGGTGAAAAGAAAGGACATCAGATGGGTCCCAAAATGACCATTGGGTAGTCAGATGCAGATGGTATGTCTGGCTTTTGGCATGCCAGACTTCAATGTTGAGTCTTTTGGAGATGTAGTTGGCTTAAATCAATGAATCTAATAAGGGAGAGTGCCCACCTGATGAGCCCTGTGACGTGTCTGCCAAACACAAAACCTTTCATCATCTCAGTAAATACTCACCCTCCTTCAGATGGTTGGTTGCTATTTCTGTTTCCTGTGTCCAGGGTTCACAGTGAGATGTTGTCCCGTGCTTTGATCACTTCCGGATTCCTGACCCGCCATCGCCTTCGGTTGTGCTTTCGTCATCGATGCGGCAGGATTTGAGGGACCGCCAGAGTGACTTAATCAGCTTTATGTTGATTCATTCTGCTGTTTTGTGATTTTGTGATTCTTGTTAGGTCTAAGGTCTTATCTAGGATCAGTGTGATGCTAAACATTTCAAGGAAGAATGAGTTTTAGCCTGTCCCCTCTGATTTGTTTGCTGAATTCACTATATTCATTTCCTATAAATAATAATAACTACAACTAAAATACCTCTAATTTAGCAAAGTGTGTGTGAAACTAAATTAGTGTGTAAGACCTGAAAGAAATTTGGTATTTATCAAACTGGGTCGAAATTGGGTCATGCAACAGGACTGTGATCCTAATCGACATCTGAATGGTCAA
The DNA here is from genome assembly GCA_023630585.1 of Cranoglanis bouderius. Classification (NCBI taxonomy): domain Eukaryota; kingdom Metazoa; phylum Chordata; class Actinopteri; order Siluriformes; family Cranoglanididae; genus Cranoglanis; species Cranoglanis bouderius. Next base: position 14,532,697 of record CM042546.1, read on the forward strand.
AGAAGAAAACAATCAAGGTCAAAGTCCAGAGCTCAACCTCATTGAGATGCTGTGGTGGGATCTTAAGAGAACTGTGTATAAATGAATGCCCTCAAACATCAATGAACTGAAGCAATGTTGTAAAGAAGAGTGGACCAAAATTTCTCCAAAATCATGTGAGAGACTGATAAAATACAACTAAACATGTTTACTATGTTTACTTCAAGTTATTGTTGCTAAATTTGGTTCTGCATGTTACTGAATTATAAGGTGTATTTAATTTTTCTCCCCACATGGTTTCTGAATGTTAGTACATATTGAAATCGTTTTTTTTTTTTTTTTTTTTGTCACGTGCGGTTATTTGTTTGTTTATAGAAGTTAGTGAGGAAACTGAACAATGTTTTGAGTTCCTCAATGTGAAATACAATCTATCAATGTATACATGAAGATAATAAGATAAAATAACCTGCAGCTTGTCACGTTACTGAAAATTACAACACACTGATGCTGCAAACTCCAAGTGCTATATATAAACAGCTATATAAACATCTTCACCATAACAACGCTGATACGTTTTCTTTGTTAAATAACAGCAGGTCTGTGTTCCTCACAGTGCCAGTGCAAACCCCCAGTACGCTTCAGAGAAATGAGCTTACATAAAGGCATTTAGTCTCTACTCTACATCACCTACACACTTTGCATACACACTTTATCTCAGATACACACAAAGATGTTTGTTTATTAAAAAAAAGAAATAAAAAAAAAAAAGCAGAAACTTTCCTTTTAAGTTGTTGAAAGCCTGAACACAGCTGTGACTCATGATTAACACACTGAGCCACCAGTACAAACATAGACCTGGTGCTATGAATCATACCTAATGTACAGTGGAGGTTGTAGAGCATCGTTCTGTTTTTAGGGTAATAAAAATCTGTGAGTAGTTTCTTGCCTGCATGTGGCTCTGTGGGAAAATGCTGGCCTTCTACTGCTCAGGTTGCTGGTTCAAATCTGGCTTGGGCAGTTTTCCATCTTATGTGACAGCAGTTTGAATGATAACTATGCTGAACGAAATCATCTTTCTTAGGTGTAGTGGTGGTTCAGCTGGTTATAGAGGTTGTTTGTGTGTGGTGCTGACTGCTCAGGGTTCAATTCCCACCTTGAAAATAAGGGGTTATGCAAATTTGATTTTGAAATAAATTGAGTTTGAAATAATTTTATAATGTAGTAGTATGGCATACTAAGTGTGTATTGTACTATGTATACTAATACTAATTCACTTGGTAGGCATACATAGTACACACACGTGTATATAATTAATATATATACAAAATTACTTCTGGGTCATGGTGCACAGCAGCATAACCCCTCCTTTCACCTCTCCAGGAGCCCCAGGTGGGACAGACCAACTCTTCTCTTTCTTTCACTCTCTTTAGTGGCCCACCTGGTTCCAACACCTTCAGCTCATCTTCAGGCAGTCTTGATCCTGTGTATCCTGCAGTGACGGTTCAGACCTCACCCTCAGACCACTGAGCTACCAGTGTCTTCAGACACCATGCTTTTTTTAGGGGGTTTATCTTTTACTTTACATTACCTATGCAGAACAATATGTCTTTCTTTGTAAAGAAAAGCCTGAGATTTGAACCCAGGCTACCTGAGCAACAGCACTACTTAACTACCCTCTACACCACCAGCTCCTTCAAACACCGCTCTTTTTTTTAGTTTTTTTTTTTTTTTTTCTTTACCTATGCAGAACAACCACAAGCTTTCCAAACCAAGCTCCTATGGACCAACCTAATGAGCCACCAAATGCTTTGAAGAGGGCTCTTTTTTTTGCTGGACTTATCTTTTGATTTACATCATCTACCCACCAAGACGTGTGTTTATAAAGAAAAAGTTCACCCAAGCTTTGAACTATGGCTATTAGAACAAATCATCCACTTTACATGCTTACTTGTCCACTAAGCTACCAACATCTTCAGTGACTTTCATCATTCACTTGTTTCTAATGCATGCGGGCTGTGGAACTATATACAGGTTAACTATAAACCCGTGCTTGGATCGACCATAAAACTCTTATGGTGTGATATTAGAAGTTGGATTCTTGCTAAGGAAATACTTGTAGGTGCTGTGGAGTTAGGAAGCAACACCAGAAAATATTGAAAGCAGTAAGCATAAACTTGAGCCAGACTGTGGTACAGTGGCTGTGTCAGCAGCTTAGAAGTTCCTGGTTCAATCCAGAGCTAGGTCAGGGTAGGTTAGGGGCAGGTCAGGTCAGGTCAGGTCAGGTCAGGATAGGGTTTGTGTTCTTCTCCTCTCTGTGTATCCATGTCTTCCATGTTCTCTGGTTTCCTCACAAATCCGTGTGTGTAACAATGGTACACTGTGAAAGTCTATCAACCCTTGTGGGCAAGTAATCTACTCCTACCCTGAGGAGAATAAAGCACTTACTAAACATGAATAACACATGTCACAGAAAATACTTCACAATAAAACACAAAAACAGCACAATATGTAGACTAACTACAGTAGAATGTAGCACTGATACACACAATGGCAACAAAACCACAAGGGAGCAACACTTGTCACTGTAGGAACTGTAATGCAAAGAAAGTAACCTTGCCAAAAATTAAGGTTATCATGGTAGGCTACTGTAGTACTCTAAAGTGATGGACAGCTCAAACTAAACTCAGAAAATCAAGTGATAATTTGGCTGGCTGTAGAGAAACTGATAAAAAATATCTGGATTGAGATATAATCTCACTGCTGCTTCCAGATGTGTGTTTGAAATAAGATGCCAGAAAGTGAGAGGACATGTTTGGATGTAATTCCAGAACTCTTCTCTCAAGCAGATTGTGTTCTGTCTGTTTTGTGTCCCCCTCTTACCCCATCTGTCCCTCTGGCTCCACATGCAGCAAGCTCCTCTATTTGGACCATCTGTTGTATGGTTGCTGCTCCAATCCATGCCAATAATTGTTATTTTCAGAACTCTTGACCCAGTATTTGTTCAAGCTCAGAGCTAGGACATAACTGCTGTCAATTTTGACAGCAACTGCATAACTGCAGTGGCTCTTGAATGAGCCACATCAACTTTAGATCAGAGTATAGAGAGTAACATTTTTGTTGGTCTGAACTTAAGTAGGCCCACTGTTGGTCCACTGATCTTGAAATATCTTTGACCTTTTAAATGAAGGACCTGCATGTTAGATTCTCATACCAAGCACTATTCATGTGAACATTAGAATGGGCCTTTTGTCCTGATCTTGATTAACATTCGTAATCTGCATGGTACATCGACACTTTTCTCCAGGATGTTACTTGTCATGACGCTGGAAAGCCAATGCCCATGTGCACCAGTGGATGGGTTCACTGGATAATTATGGTTGTATGGATATTCATAGCACCTTCAAGGGTTCTCCTAGAGGAACAACCAATGTAACCCTAAGCGTCTGTAAAGGATGCAACTACTTGACGTGAGACGTGCGAGACAGGAAGTGGTTGTGGCGTTGGAGCGAGAAAATCACATCTCTCTGCTCTGAAAGCCACCCAACCTTCTGGGAGTATCCATAAAGATACCTCACACCCCTGAAGGACAGCAAGTCGTGCCCTCTCTCTTTCTCTGGATATATTTCAATATCTAGAGTACTAACAGTCCAAACTGAAGGAGAGTTTATGTTTTCCCAGCTTACCGGTGAAGCTTGCGTGGGGCAGGAGAGCCCGGGCATAAACGTGAACACCATCAGCATATGTATATGTTTATATGCATTATTTGCATACGTGGTCATTCAGTTGAACGCATTTATGGTTTCAAAGGATGATGTTTAAAAATCTTGTGACCGTGACCGTGTGAGTAATGTCTGCTGATGATATGGAGATATGCCTTCCTGATGTATAACATACTGATCCGATGTACTTACCAAGACCAAAACTCTGCCCCACAGTCCTAATAGGGTAGCATTTGAAATAAATGCAGTATTACAGCTTGTACATGATGTACAGCAAGTTTAATTTGCCTAATCCTATAGAAATTACAGTAAAAAAAGGAATGCATGGAGTGAGCTCAAACACAGCCGACTCTCTGAGGAGAGAGAACTGAGGAGAAAGGGAAAGCCCATTGATCAGACAACCTTTGAGCCAGTTTTGAAGATTTTTTTTTTCTTCAAAACCAGTTGTTTTGATCCTCCAGCTAAAATTCTCTTTATTTTTCCTTACAAAAAATGTGCTTAAAATGTATTTATTTTTAAAAAAATATATAAACATTGTTTATATGGTGCCAACAATATAAAAATCAATCTGTATACAAAGTAACACAAAGAAATGTACAATTTAGTTATACATTCAATTACAATATATCTATTTACATATAGGTACATTATTAAACAGTTAACCTTCCTTGATCATTGCATTAGTGCATCAGCAAGCCACGTGATCTTGCTAAGTGTACAGGTCAACTGGAACTGTACCCTTTTCCCTATGGGATTTAATACCTACTTCTGGGACTTATTCAGATCTCAAACCCAGTATTAACCAAATAATACACACCATAAACTCTGGAGCTCATCGCACTCATAAAATCATGACTTATACTGTCATACTGTGTCTGTGCTTTAAAAAGGAAGAGATTATGTTAAAATGAGTAAACAAGATAAGCACCTCATTTGCAAGGAATTTCAGTGACAGAAACATCTAAACAGATATACGATAGCCTGCTATTACCAAGAAACATTGATCTCATTTAACATATAAAAGGATTAACACAGCAGTAACGCAGAGTCACGATTCACTTCAGTGGGAAATGTGCAGCGACATTGCCAGTAGTCATTGATTAGTTTGACCATCAAGCACAGCAGGCTTCAGTGCCATCCTGTAGCTCCTGAGTTTGGCTCTGATGTTGTGTTCCTCACAGCGAGAATGGCATGGTTGGGCGCCCTCACGCTACGACATTCCCGTCTCTGTGACAATAGGAGGCCTGGATAATTGGGCCAGTGTCGACACGGGCTGAGAGTTGCACTCATATTGCCAGCCCTTGTTATAAATATGCATCCACATCCACGTGGCAGCAGTTAACTGGCATGACAAACTGTAAAATAGTTAACAAGATGAAGATGTCACAAAATCTTTTAAAAATATACAAACGCATAATTTTTTGGTTGCCTACTGAGGTGGGAAGGTTTAACAAATAATAGTGCATATAAAAAAATAACATGCATTTAAAAATTCATGGTATGATACATGTACAACCTAATGTCACAGTTTTCATGCAATCATGGTATTTACATTACATTTTTGCATTAAACAATACATCAACTTTATCTGTGCAGTTATTTGTTTATGGAAACGGCTAGAATATTTTTGCGAACACTTAAACATGAGGTTCGTAAAGCTATATGACGGCTACGTAAACCCTTCAAGACAACTGGCAAATAACCTCAATCGTTATTAATTATTGTCTGTTTTTGTAAGGAATAAAATACAACAGGGCATGCTGTTAATAATCAGTCAACGCCAGGGTGGTGCAAAGGTGATCATTTTCCAATGACGGCACTTCAGAAGCATTTTCATTCTCTTACACAACAACAATTTTTCAACAATTAAATTTTTTAATTAGTTAAGAAACATCATACTTTTTATCCATTTATAGTTACATTTAATGTGGGGGAACATCTGCAACACAACGTCCTGTTACCACTTAGGTTACAGCAGCTATAAACAGTCATAATAACCAAATTTTTCATAATAACTACAGTATAACCCAGCCCTTGTATAAAAATCATCTTGCTAGAGGATTACCCTAAAAGTCCTCCATCAGCTGTGCAGAAGCTGGTTGCACCTCATACACACTTCAACGAACAAGAACTGTTATCCAAAACATCCTTTTTTTCCCTCTGAAAACTGAGTGCATCATCCTGCAATTTTTACCACCTCTACATTTCTCGGATGCACCGTACAAACATATCAATGTATTCTAGGAAGTTCTAGGAAGTGCCGGGCCCATCTGGATAAACACAGTAGCACGAGCTTATGACCGCAACCCAGAGGACGAGGGACCATTACTATTTAGTTGTGAGCGTGTGCATGTGGGAAATTGCATCTTTCGAAAATGCGTCACGCAGCCACGCGCCTTCTAATGGCCCTCTGAAAATGGAGCTGCCTCTTCAGGGCGCGATAGAAGACGGGCCATCCATAAAAGACCCTGTCATCCCAACGCAGAGCTCATTCACATCTCTGCTTATTCCCATTAAGGCCAACGAGGCACCGCGAGACCCGATCACACAGGGCCGCAGCTGTTTGCAGCAATGTCACATCTATTATCTTTGGGTGGGGGAGGGGGAAGAATTTGCGTCGCTGGACCTATAACTGAGAATTAATGACCGCTATCTTAAACTGCTTTGTGCATGGCGAGTTCAGGATGCAGTAGTGTTTTAGAGAATATCTTCCAATAACAAAAGAACAATCAGGATGGGATGTGTTCCCAATGCTGTTTGAGATTTTGAGTGAACATTGCATTGCACTTTTATCTGTCCCCAGCAGTTCCTATGTCAGTATATCAGATAATTACTGCAAGGAAGTGTTTTAGCCGAGAGATCCCTTATTCAATTCCGAGTAATGATTTATATATATTACATTTATTTTACAGTATTATAGTTCCCTTTTTCCAGTGTAAGAATCAGTGCAAAATACAAGTTGTAATACATGAATAAAGGGTGGTTACAGTGTGTGTGTGTGTGTGTGTGTCTGTGTGTGTGTGTGTTAGCTGATAAGATCAAAAGCTAGCTGGATTTTTTTCTTTTCTTTCTCTGCATGGACTTCCAGAAACCTCAACAGGATGTGATTCCTCAGAGCTGTCACACAGGCAGTAATGAGAAGACAGGGGATTTAATACACAACTATCCTCCCTCTAAAGGCCTTCAGTGTCGCCCCGAAGCCGAGTTAGAAACCTTGGTAGATTGAAATTCTTTCACCCAATCAAAAAGTAGGAGAATTAAACTTAACACATTCTGTGTGACACTAACATGAAAAGCAGGTCTCAAACTAACTACAGTTATGTTTTACTTTTCAAAACTGGCTGCCACAAAGGACAAACATCAAAGCACAAGGATATGACCATGATAAAGCACTATTAATGTTTTGTTGGTAATGTAGGGTCCTTTATTAATTGCCTGTTAAGCGGCGATTTGTAAAATGACTATAAAGTCTAGAGGAAGATTCAGGCCTCATGCCTTTTTTCATTATGTCCACACTGGCTTCCCCCACCCCCCCTCTCTCTCTCTCTTTCACACTACAATGCACCAATAATAACAAAGTGACTGAGTACCGAGCATGCAAATACTTTCATCATCATCATCATCATCATCATCATCATCATCAACTTTACTATAAAACTAGTTTAACTAGAAAAAGTTAAACGCTTAAAAAAGCGTTTAACTAAAGCAGCAAAACAACCTTTTCTGACAAATGTGTCCTTCCCTTTGTCATTCTTAGTGTTGGTTAAAAAGCATAGCAGGGTAAGTGCGAAATCTGAGATAAAGCTAGACAGTGCTAGGTAATGTTAGCGTAGCTAGGCAGGTAACATTTGCTAGCTAGCCTGCTATTTTAAAGTGAGAACCTATTTAGCTTACGCTTTTGTTTTTGTTTGTTTTTAAATCTGTGAGCCACTGGTTTTGTCACCGATGTTCTCATTGTTCATTTTACCAACATGCAGTCCTGTAAAAATAGTTTCCTAGTTTATTTTTTACTAAACACAGCAACAGACAACTCAGTAGATTAGTTTAAATAGTGAACTAAAGCGTCCCCCCCCACCCCCCAACACAGAGGGCCATGAGTGGGGATTTCAGAAGCTTAGCACGATCAATGTAAAATGCTTGTATGAAAGATGAGATGAAGCAACTCTACCACTGATTACACTTCTCCATTTGATCGAATCCATTAATGCAGAAACAAGCAACCAGGAAGTTGGATTTTTCTTTTTAAGCTTTCTCCATTTTCAAAGAAAAACCTTACCGCAATTGCTTTATTATTGTGTTTTTATTGTTTTTGCTGGTCCATGTGATGCCACTCATTTCATGGACCTCATCCTTTGTGTTGAGAGAAAAAGCCTTCTTCGAATAAGTCACATTATTTTTCTTGTGCGCGTTCAGTTAAAAAAAAAAAAAAAAAAGACAAGAAAAATATACCAGTCACCACGTCAGTAGTAAGAGAGGTCCGTCTTGCCGCGGAAATGAAACGAGGCTCCACTTGTGGTGTTAGACTGATTAAGGACCTTCTCTCTCCAGTGCACTTCTATTTTCTTTCTTTGACTTGACTGTGGGTTGTTTTCTTCACTCCTGGGACCTGCTGCTTCAATAAAAGGCAGACCAAAAAAATAAAAAAAAGCAACAACATATCAATTAGGAACACAAATTTTAATGCATGGGTTATTCAAGTGTGCTGCAATTATCCAAATGAGCCATCTGCATAAGAGCAACGAAGGCGAGATGCTCTCGAATTCTGCCCCATCCTCTCGTAAGACGGGTTAGTCGTATAGTCAAGATGCTAGAGAAATAATGACCGAGAGGGAAGAGGGACAAACAAGCTCAGTGTGTTTGAATTTAATTGGCGCTTGCAGAAATCAAGCACTCCCTGTTAACAAGCTTTTCACGGCAGCCAGCTGCATTACAGGCAAGGAGATATTGCTCGGAGAGAACAGAGTCTGATCGATAGGAAGGAACTGAAGCATGGACTTCCCCTTGTTCTTGTCCTCCTCTGCCTTCTTTTTTTTTTTTTTTTTTGCGCCAACACAGAGGGCCATGAGTGGGGATTTCAGAAGCTTAGCACGATCAATGTAAAATGCTTGTATGAAAGATGAAATGAAGCAACTCTACCACTGATTACACTTCTCCATTTGATCGAACCCATTAATGCAGAAACAAGCGACCGGATCGTGCTGACTCATGCCAGAATCCTAACCTAACTACAGATCAAACAGTCGGAGGTGACAGGGAAATAGCCCCTCTCGCCAGACAGAAGCAGTGGTCGTGATGTGGAATTGCACATCACACTTTTCTCTACAGTCCTGTGTGAATAATGATATGGTTATGCATTGCCAGTGTGCGTCTGCGTGTGTATCGTATTGACCTGTGCGCGCGGGGCGAAGCTTTATTGTGCGTGTTTGCAAACACAATCTACAATTTAAATCATTCTTGGATCGTTCTGCAGTTCGAGTTTGTGCGTGTAGCATGCTCTCCTGGGGTCAAGTTAAATGCAGATATGGCTAAACAAGGCATAATATGTTAAAAAAAAAAAATGTAACAAAAAGAGTGGAAACTCTGATTTTGTGTGTGTTTGTACATGATGCGAGCTCAAGCGAGGACCAAATTATGAACAATACACACTGTGAGCTGGAAGAGTAGCAGGTGAGTGCTTGGTCAGCTTATCCTTTAAGCTGCGGGCATGTTTACAACGCAATTAACAAAAAAAATTTGGCATTACTATATTAAATCAGCAACTCAGAATAGTGAATTAAAAGTGTGATACAACAGTCTACATCCTTCACCCATATGAATTCATGACCTCGATTTAGTAACCTATGGATTTATGTTCGGTGCATGAAGGAAAAAACAAAACAAAAAACAAACGCAAAATGATAGGATGTGTTGGGTCAAGTGCTTGGAAGTCATATTGTTAAACCAGCGATTGTGATAATTATAGCTAGGACTAAAGCGAAAAAAAACCCCACAATCTTCTTTTTCAGTCAGCATTTTCTATCCTTTTATTTTTTAGGGCTTAAAGGCAAGTGCATGTGTATAGAGGTATTGGTTTAGATGCTATTGAAAAACCCTATCTTTTACCTTTACAGATGTTTTACTTAATAAACAGCTGAGGCATGAAATACATGCGCAAGTGATTTGCATAACCTGAGAGGCAAGGCCGGAACATCAACTTCAACACGTGCATAAATCAACTCTGAATACTAGGAACGTTCCTCCTGTAAGTGACTGGATGTAAATAAAAGACACACACTGACAAAGATGAAAGAATAGACAAAAAACAAGCAAAAAAAATTAAAAAGTTACACAAAATAAACCAAGGACTAGACGATGGGGGAGAACAGGAATTAAAACATGATGAACAGCACATGGAGTAAATGTGGGAACCTTATTAGGGCTGAGTTGTAGCAATAATGTTTTTTTTTGTCGGCATAGTCGTCATATTAGTAACAACTGCACCCGTATCGATTGTATATGTTCTCTAAGATATTATACAACCATGATGTGCAGAGATCAGTACACGCTGTGTGAGATCAGCTTAATAAACAAAGTCTTTTAAGAACCATCAGTTCAATCAATCAATCAATCAATATATATATATATATATATATATATATATATATATATATATATATATATATATATATATATATGAAGTGTCCAGGAGGCAAATGTCATATCAGGGCATGACAATTCCCCACTTGTCCACTAGAGGTCATAGTGCCATGATCTCTGTATGGTTTGCCATCTTCACAACATGGCATCCACCTGTTCATAATCGCTCCTTGTCTTTTCTATGACTAGTATTATACATTTGGACTGTTGTTGCAGTATTTTGCAGTGTTTGTGCCCGCAAGAGGTTCTTCTTGGTTCTCTGGTTTCCTTCTACCTCCCAAAAAACATGCCAGTAGGTGGACTGGCGATTCTAAATCACCCCTAGTTGAAAAATACTATTTGGCGCCATGCTATGGACTGGCACCACATTCAGGACTTATCCCTACTTTGTTCCCAGAGTTTCGGGGATAGACGCCACATCCACTGTTATTCTAACCAGAATAAAGCATTTACTAAAGACTGTTTTTTTAAAATGTATTTCTTCATGTATTTAATTAAAACAATGGTTGTAGACTTCCCTTTCATGCAATCTGCAGGCCCAAAGTCCACTCACTGCACTGATTTCTTAGCCTAAATATGAGCACAGTGACAGCCACATCTCCTTCACTGAGCAAGCAAAGGAGGTAAAATTCTCTTCGCTGAGGAGCAGTAGGTGCGAGGCAGAGCATGAATATTTCATAGATGTCAGCTCTTATTTAGGAACAGATTATAGGAGGGGAAGGGCAGAGGGGTGGAGCATGAATAGAAGAATATCAAGCAGAGAGAATATCAGAGTCGGATTGTGAGTGGATGAATTATAAAAGACAAGACATAATTTTTTTTTTTTTTTTTTTAAAAAAAAGGGTGCTAGACAGATCCTGTCCTTCATTCCCTCCTCTAGCTTTGATTCTTCTATCTGCACTGTTGTGTTAACTAGCAGCTTCTCATGTGCCGTGTTTGGCCTATGTGTTTAAGAGTGAGCACGTTTGCGTGCTCACTCTTTTGTTTGCTTAAATTCCACTGCTCTTTTCTATCTACTCTGAAGTGGTACTGTGTAGTATTCATTTCTTTCTCTCTCTCTCTCTCTCTCTCTCTCTCTGTGTGTGTGATCTCCCCAGACGGGATTATTTACTACAGGTTCCCGCCGAAATTCTCAGCTCACCCGAGGACAGACTGCAGCCACACAGCAATGAAAGCAAGATCATTCTTTCCTCCTGACCCTCAGGGACTGTGTGCCTGTTTGAGTGTGTGTTTGAGAGAAAGAGAGAGAGAGAGAGAGAGAGAGAGAGAGAGAGAGAGAGAGAGAGAGAGAGAGAGAGAGAGAGACAGAGCTTCAAAGAAAAACCCTGGGTTTTCTAAGATTTACTTGTGATGCAACAAGGGTCATAACACTAGCCATATAGATGGACGGTGAGATGGCAAGTGAGGGCAGTGGGTTTGAGAAAAGGTCTCTGTGTAACACTTCAGAGTCAGAGGTAGTAAAATGTAGATGCAGCTTTTACATAGGCCTTTTCATAAATTCACATTGGGGGTCAAAACACAGGCAGGCACGGTCACGGTCAGCACAGGCAAATCCATGATCGGAATACGAACAGACAGGCTGGAATCTGAACCCAAGAAAATGAGCTATAGAAAGGACTGGATGAGGAGGTTACCCAAAGAGTAAAAGAAGACAGGAGACATGAAGGTTTTACGACAGTCAGGAGCTCACCTGTTGATCGTGATATCTTTACTTTTTCATATCAATGAAGACAGAAACAAGGTACAAACTCTAATCCAATCCCTCACCCTAATCCATCCATCCACCCATCCATCCATCAAATCCATTTTCCATACCATTTATCCTACACAGGGTCACGGGGAGCCTGGAGCGTATCCCAGGGAACTCGGGGCACGAGGTACAGGACACCCTTGACGGGGTGCCAACTCATGGCAGGGCACAGTCTCACACACATTCACACACTACGGAAAAATTGGAAATGCCAATCAGCCTACAGCGCATGTCTTTGGACTGGGGAAGGAGCTACTAAGCCACCATGCCCACCATCACCTTTACACCAAATATTGTACGATGCTGGTAAAATGTTGTGGTATAAGAGGAATAAAACACTTTGTGCTGGTATTGGAAACTAATCAATACTTTAGGGTGGTAAAAGCAACTGCTTTTGCCTTTGGGCCACATCACAGCACCCTAAAGCTGATCATTTTCCTAATACAGCACATCCATGTCGTATCCAAGTTATGAGAGTAAGGATGTGCGTCTAGACTAATCGACGGATCCAAAGAGTTGAACAGATCAAGACTTTTTTTTTTTTTTTTTTTTTGAGTCATGAGAAATGTTATGATACAATGTTGGACTTTCCTCGAATATGAGCAGAATTATGGAGTTGCAGTTTTAGTACTTGATCGTATGCTCTTTGATCACAACTTTGCCTCGTTACTCTGAATCACCTTGGGTTTGCTGTCACATTCATTAGCATCCAGGGCAATATGCTGAGCAACACAAACAAATGTTTTATTCATTATTAACAAGCCAGTGTTATGGAATTTGTCATGAAAAATGAATGAATCAAAACACCCTCTGTACTGTAAATATAAATAAGCGACAAGAATGTGCTGGAGGTGTTATACGGCTACGGCTTCATATCGCAAATGCTTCTTTGAAGAGTCAATAAAAAGAAAGTCAGGTGGAGTAGTTTTTAACTATTTTAACTATATTTTTTGTTGCTCGTTTCTAGTTGGACATGTCCCAATGCTTATTCAAATCAAATTAATCTGTAAAACGTAGTCCAAAAGGTTTCTGCCTAATTCCACAGCACTAACCATAAAGATGTTTCATGCATAATTTAGAAATGTGTATTTCTTTAAGAGATATGACTTTTCTATGGAAAAATATTGTTTTTTCCCCTCTTACACAGACATGTGAAAATATTGGCTATAAGCTAACCAACAGCCGTTGAGTTGGAATAGAGAGTTGGACATGGACCACATTTTGGTGATATGAAATAACAAGACATTGTGTTCCGGTCCTTGATTTTAAAGATCAAATTAAAAAGAAAAAAAAGAAAAGAAAAAAGGAGAGCATGGATTGAAAATTGTTCTTTTACAGTTCACTTGGCCGGGTGTTTATAGCCATGTGGGTCTTGTTAAAATTTAACAGCAGCACTGTTTTGTTGTGCTTATTTCGATGGTGCGGTTTATACAATGGGATTTAGGAGCATTAAGGTATCTAAAGCCTCTGGGGAAAAGGGAGGGGAAAAAAGTCCAGTAATGCAGCAGACAGGACACACAAGGATTTATTGTGCTACTCTGGCTTGTATTAGGGCTTTATGGGCATGTCTATTGTCAACAGGGATTTATTCGTAGCATTTTTTCCCCACCTGCAGTCTATCTCTATTTTCTTCCCTGACCTAAACCCTTTAACCTTCAAGCTTGCCTTTTTCGTCACCCTTACAGTGCACAGTACATTATTTACCAATTAAAAGCCTTAAAAACCCCAAAGTGTGTATGGCATTGAATGATACATGATAGTTGCACAGGAAGTTAGTGAGATAGCTGCCAGGTTAAGCTCAGTACAGATTGTGAACCTGCTGGATTTAGTTGGAACATAAATTGGTGGATTTCTGGCGACACTATGCTAATCTTAAGCTATGAAATATGATGGTGAACTGGCTTGCCATTTGAAAGGATTTCCTGCACAGTGCCCCTAGTGGTCAATAGCCCACAATAGCCACCAGATGCATGAACACACACACATGACACTCGAGAAACATATTAGATCTTTACAGACACAATAGCAGGTAAAACTGAGACAAATCGCTTTTTGAGAAATGCATGTATGACACTGAAATATGTAAAGAAATAAACAACAGACCATGCTGATATATGAAAATATTGCATGCGGATAAGAGGGAGGTAATGCGGCACAATGCGAATTATGCAAAACGCATTATTTTCATATAACAGCACTGTTATTCTGCTTATAAAACACCAATTTGCCAATGATTACAATGTTTAATTTAATAATGAACGGCATGTCTCGCACTTTAACAGTTTATAGTTAGATTGAATGTTGTGAATTGTCTGAGAAACAAGTTCTCACCTACGTTATAGATGCTGGAAAACTTTTGAGACTCCTATAAATGTTCGATAAATATCTCCTTAAAAAAAAAAAAAACACCACATCAACAGTGACATTTATATGTTTTACTTTGTTAAACCATGTTTATTTTGATCAGTTTGTTATTAGTCCTAGATTATGTGGAATGTACACTGCCCCTGTGCATGAGCTGTTACTATAGCAACAATAAGTGTGCATTAATAAAAACCGTTCATGCTACAGCCAGAACAACTGTCCGAGCCACTCCACGCATTCAAGCATTCCACCACGTTGTGGTATAAATCTGTATATCCTCTGGTGCAAAATTTGCATGCATGCATGGACATATGTATTATTATACATAGGTATATGCCTCATTCAAATGGGAATTCAAGTGTGCTGCTAACATTTGGTGTTAACTGTCATCAGACAGAACAAAGAATGTTGCCTCTAAACACGACACTATAGTCCTCGAATACACCCCACACTCCCCATTCACTTCTTCTTATATAGCCCCATTCACTGTTCTTATTCTACTCCAGTCCCTCATTCCTATCCCACTCCTCACAGCCCTACTATCTCCTAGGGGACCTATAAGGCCAGCTGTGATGGATCACAGCAGCTGTGAGAGAAAGCAGTGACCTGGAACCAGCACCTACATGTGAGAGTAACCCTTGATACAAAACTAAGAATGAGTTATTTATAGGAATGTCTCTCTCCAGTGAGTACATCCGACCTTACTAAAGTGTAAAGTTGATTCAGGTATGTAGGCCATGTGTCTTTGTGGACAACCTGAATCAAATTGTTGGAAATTCTAACAAGTGAGAATTAGTTTGTTGGGATGCAAATGAATGACAGTGGTCTCCGCAACAGTAACGTGGCCTTTAAAAAAAAAAAAAAAAAAAAAAAAAAAAAAACCTTTTTATAACACTTAGCAAGGATACTAGAAATCTGACCTATTTCTACTTCTACTTGAGCCAGTAACTTCTCACTCTACCCACTCTTTACTGCTTTCTTTCTTTCTAAAACAAGCACTTGTACCTGCTTTCTGTCAGATAATGTTAAAGCCTTGAAAGTGGCACAATAGGGTGCTAGGGAACATGCAACAGCCCCGTTCTTCTAATTGTAAACAGCTATAGATTCAATATAGAGTGCAAATTGGAAATGTCGTTTGAACATGAACAGGACACTGCTCTGGATGCAAAGACGGCACTGACTCTAGAAATCTAAAAATATTAGTGAGATCTCACCTTTTAATAAGATGAAGGGTTGTGTAATGTGTCCTCTGTATGAAATATTGTGCGTTTTCTCGAAGATGTCACAGTTCTTAGAAATGCAATCCTGATTTTGTCACTTTCTCAGAAACTGGTTAAAAAACCCATCTTTAATGGGGAGTATCAGTTGCTAAGGGGGAGGATAACAACCTGTACAAAATTGGGTTGAACATGGCCGAATGGAGCAGGTAGAGATAATTTGTGTCCAGCGGATTTTTCTCTGTACAGAGGAAAGGAGTGGGTCTTCATCCCTACATTGACTATTGTGGCCTGAAGCGACAGTGTTCTGTCCTTGTTCATTTCCTGTTCAATCACTGTTAAGTACCAGTACCTATTGCCCTTAGTGCCTTCTGCCTTAGAAACTACGAACAGCCACCACGCTCACTAAACTTGGTATCTACAGAGACTGCAACCTGTTCAGATGAATGGAAACCAGTATTTAGCACCACCTCAGCTCAAAACAAATACCTGGTAATGCCATATGGTTAGGTCAGTGCACCTTCTGTGTGCCAGACGTTTGTTGTTTGACGTGTCCTCAGGGACATGTTAGGCATGTTTGGCTGAATCTTTCAGTTAGCAATAGGCAGGTGTTAAATTATTAGACTAGAGAACTCTATATACAGCTCTGTTAAGATATACCTCCAGTGGAGGAGGTAGACGAGGCTCAGAGTAGGAGGACTATAGCATTCAAAGGCTGTGCATGTCTGAAGAGTTCTATTGTCACCGAAGAGCTGCTTTGCTAAACTGCTTGTTTTAACACCGTTCCAAGCAAATATTTTAGTGCATTTTTGACACGTATTCCTTCTACTTTACTTTAGACAATTACACTTTTGGTCTTTTAGGTCTTTTCTCTTCTCTCTAGTCTATTCTACAGTGATCGAGGGAGGGATATGTAACTTGTGCAGAGTTTCCATAAAACCCAATTCAGTTTTATTTGTATAGTGCTTTTAACAGTGGACATCACATAGCAGCTTTACAGAAATATATACTGTACATTCCGGAAGAAAAAAAAAATTAAAATTGATAAATTTATCCCTAATGAGCAAGCCAGAGACGACGGTAACGAGGAAAAACTCCCCGAGAAGACATGAAGAAACCTTTAGAGGAACCAGACTAACGAGGGAACCCATCCTCATCTGGGTGACACCGGATAGAGCGATTATAAATAATTTCCCTTCTAGTTATTCATGATATACAGTACTGTGCAAAAGTTTTAGGCACTCTATTTTTTTTCGCCCAAGCTTTGTTATAGATTTCCTATTTTAAGATTTCTACATTATCAAGTCAGTACAAAAAAACATTTGAGATTCCCAAACATTAGTTTTCTAGCACAAAATGAAATGTTACAGAAAAATGTTTGTATGTCATTAAAAAAGAAAGCAGCATATTACGTAAGAGACACTTTTCAGACAAAAAAAACAAATACAAAACACAAAACAAAAAAAAAAAACACAATGAAGGCTGCTGGGTTTTGCTGCAAAAATAAGAAGCGAGTGCGAAAGTCAAAGTCTCCAGAAGAACTGTGGCTGGTTCTGCAAGATGCTCAATAAAACTTACCAGCTAATTTCCTTATAAAACTGCACAAATTGTAAAGGAGACTACTATTTTTATTTATTTATTTATTTATTTTGTCACACCAAATATTGACTTTGTTTCATTTACTGCTCTTTACGGCATTTTTTTTAAAATGTAGAAACATCTAATTTCATTATTTTGAAGGCATCTTTGCTCTACAGCATTTCTTTGCATGAGCCTAAAACTTGTGCACAGTACTGTATTAGTAAGAAAACTGCTGAAGGGGTGTGTGCACGTGTGTGTGTGTGTGTGAGTGTGACTTAGGCTGTCTATCTGCTGCAAAGCTCAGAAGGTGTGCTGTGGTTGTGCTGGCTAGGGTGAGCTGTGGTAAAACTCACTGAACTGTTTCATGTTTCTGCTTGCACATTTTCCCACTTTACTGAGTTCTTCTCTTCCTTTATCCCTATTTCTCAAATCCTTCTCTCTCTCCCTCTCTCCAGTGGCCTACTGCTGGCCTTCATAATTCCCTCATGACTAAGGCCAGATTAATTAACCGCTCGTGCAGTAAATACAATAGAGAATATGCCTGGTATAATATTTAGCAGCCTGGTTAACAACTGTATCAAGGTACTTATTTTAACTTAATATCCTGTTATTTCAACTTAACTCATAATTTGAAAATATCATGTCGCTACATCCACGTAATGTATCTCATGATTTCAAACAAGCTATAACATCCTCTTTTGAAGTAACGAGTTAGTAAGTCAAAGTAATGACACAGCACTTCAGTTACCAACTTCCGGTTCAGGGCTTCTGTACAATTGACCATGATTTCCAACAAGAAAGAATATCAAGAAAACAGCTCCTCCTCAGAAGTGCTAGTCATTATTGCGCACATTTAAAAATAAAGTCGTTTCAAATGGTTGATAATGTCCCTCTCCCTCTCAAAGGGTAAATGTAATGTCTGCTGTCACCCTTTAGAAATGTGCTCAAGCGAAGTCTTACCAAGGTGTTTTAAGCAAGGAAGCGTTAGACGTGTAACTTTATCATTGTAGGGATCTAAACCATGTTTTTTTTTTTTCAACCTTGCCATAGTTCATAGATATCTAACACTTTCAGCTACACACTAATAATACCTATTAGTTCTACAAGAAGCTGATTACATTATCATATATGACTTGGTTTAAGTGGTAATTACATTAGCAGCGTTCTGCTTTCTGTATTTCTGGGACATCTTCAGAACCGCTTTGAAAAAGCAAAGAGGAAACAACGAAGCGCCAAACTGTGTAGGTAATGTAATGACCTACAAAAAAAAAGAATAAAAAAAATAAAAAATAAAAAAAATAAAAAAAAGGTGTCTTGCAGAAAGTCCCCAAAAGGGAATTGATGTTAGTGAAATCCTACATCCTCACGTCTGGGTCATGAGTAAAGATCGTCCACATATTGATGGATTTCATTCAACACTCGTTTATTGCTTTTTAGAGTGCTGCAACTTGGGGGAAACCACTAGGTGACCGTGAGTAACTCATTCTGCCAGGCTAAACCAGGTTTGTGTATATACCAGTCTATCCACCATACTGGACAAGCAGGCAAGCCAGGCAATCATGGATACTCAAGACAAAAAAGGGAAATCTTTCCCCCGTCCCAAATGGCGCACTTCATGTGGACTTGCGGTCTCGTGGCCTTCAGTTGCATGTGCTCGCGAAGTCTACGAGTCCCGTAGTAGTGTGTCCCATTTGTGATTTTAGCGCTTGTGAGCATTCTCGCGAGCACTGCAGAACTGCAGCAGGCTCACGGTAGTCCGCTACCCAACAGTCCTTGCGACCGACCAATCAGAAAGCAGAGGAGGACTTTCGATTGCAGGTTTTAGCCAACATGACAGAGAAGAAGATTTCTAAGTGTAAGTTTTAGTTTTTATAATTAACAATGATTTACAATGTAATTGAACTGTAGTGCTAGCTTTTAGTAATATTTCATTATATAGTTTGAAGATAAAAAAACGTGAAATTATAGTCAACATCTTCCTCTTTCCGGCGTCACAACGTCCAGTCCGTCCCAAAAACGTCTATTAATAGCCCCATCGCCTTAGCGCCCCATAGGTCTGCATTAGTTGACGTCACCAAAGTGTGGACTCAGAGGAGGGCCACGAGGGCGGAGTGTACCATTTGGGACAGGGGGTTTGTGGTCGTTTCTCCCACCAAGCCCCAACATACCAGCGGCTCTGCATCTTTGCCATTGCCTTTGAATTTGCTCTCTGTTTCAAGGAAAGTCTGAGAACTGACACTTTTACACGGCATGGATCCTCATCAGAACTAGTAAAATCATTTAGAACAGCAAAAATAAAAAGTCAGGTAAGAACACTGACATGAATTGGCAGCTCGATTAATCATTACTCTCTCATATCAACATGCCAATCCCCCACTCAGAACTCCGGTCCCCTGGTAATGTCTTAAACTGCTTCAATCTGATCTGCGATGCATTATTTATGATTTCGGTCGTTAATTAGGAGCCCTGAGGACAGGAAGTAGGGCAGGCCGATGAGCAGCACAAGGGACCTGGAGAAGTTGTCATCACTTAAATGGTACGATGGCCGTCAAACAGATCCTGCGCGACTGAGCGACTGTGGACATGGCACAGCTGAGATAGACGAGTCTCCAAGCTCAGCTAAACGTTCAGCAAGTCAATTAGTGTCCAAGCAGCCATCAAGAGATGACAGATCATGCTACATTCCTGTCTAGCTTCCACATCTGAAATACAAAGTGTTTAATGGCATTTCAAGGTGTATTCCGAGTTGAATATGAGCACAGTGAGGAGCTAATAATGAAATAGTGCACAAATGCTGCTATTTCAAATGTACAAAAGAAAAGAAATTCTTCAGTCTGGCTGCTGTCTCTGTGGATAAGCAACAGTAAACAGGCTAGAGGCTAGTGACAAGTGAGACAATTTGGAGTATTTTACATTCAGGCTGGCCATCAGTATTAGCACATCATATAAACTAAACACAAAATTCATAAATGTAAACAGATATGAAAAAAAGAACCCATTATGTTCATTGATTTTTGACCAGCTAGTCATTTCCAGCCATTGTGGTGATGTGAGAATCAGCATGTGAGCTCACAAACTATCAAAATACTTTAAGAGTACAGAATGCTTCTATTGACCGCATTATTGTAACATGTTAAATTTTTGTGTACAAATACCTAGGCTGCTATTATGGATCTATAGTGTATGTGGCAATATTTGTTTAGTGCAGAAAATCCCTTTTCTCTGCTTGGTTGGGAGGTAACGAGGCTTATGGGTAGTACAGTAATGCATTCTTGTAGGCTTCAGAGACCTTCCTCGAAATCTCTTTTATGCTACATACTGTGATTCATTGGTTCTCTGCATTTCTGATTGGCTGGGTGGTGACAGAGATTCTGGGTATCCAATCGGTGTAATGGCAATGTTCGATTCTGTCTTTCAGTGTAGAGTTCGAAACACAAATGAAAGGGTGGCTTAAAAAAAGGGAACGTAAAAAAATAATACAAAAGTACTTTGAAACAAACTTCAGGGTATGTTGTTAACAATAATAAATTACACAGTAAGTGCTCAATATGTTTCAAAATGAGGTACTTATTATACATCATTCATTTCTTCATTATTAATAACCACTTTATCGCAGTGGGTCCGAAGCCTACCCCTAGGAACAGGGGGCATGAGGCAGGAATACACCCTAGATGAAATGCCAGTCCATTGCAGGGCATTGTGCACACCTATAGTGTATGTGTATATTCCTGATTAAGGTAATGCAAAGGCCTACAGAGAAGTCAAGTGAAGTTTGATACGGTGATATACAGTATCTCATAAAAGTGAGTACACCCCTGTTATTTTTGTAAATATTTTTTTATATCTTTTCATGGGACAACACTGAAGAAATGACACTTTGCTACAATGTAAAGTAGTGAGTGTACAGCTTGTATAACAGTGTAAATTTGCTGTCCCCTCAAAATAACTTAACACACAGCAATTAATGTCTAAACCGCTGGCAACAAAAGTGAGTACACCCCTACCAGGTGGGGCGGTGGTAGCTCAGTGGTTAAGAAGTTGGGCTACCGATCAGAAGGTTGTGAGTTCAAATCCCAGCACCGCCAAGCTGCCACTGTTGGGCACTTGAACAAGGCCCTTAACCATCAACTGCTCCCCAGGCGCCGCAGCAAAAATAGCTGCCCACTGCTCCGGGTGTGTTCATGGTTTGTAGTGTGTGTGTGTGTTCACAACTCCTAATGTGTGTGCACTAACTTGGATGGGTTAAATGCAGATGACAAATTCCAAGTATGGGTTACCATACATTGGCCTTCACATGTCACTGTCACTAAGTGAAAATGCCCAAAATGTCAATATTTTGTGTGGCCACCATTATTTTCCAGCACTGCTTTAACCCTGTTAGGCATGGAGTTCACCAGAGCTTCACAGGTTGCCATTGGAGTCCTCTTCCGCTCCTCCATGACGACATCACAGAGCTGGTGGATGTTAGAGACCTTGCACTCCCCCACAGATGCTCAATAGGGTTAGGTCTGGACACGTGCTTGGCCAGTCCATCACCTTTACCCTCAGCTTCTTTAGCAAGGCAGTGGTCATCTTGGAGATGTGTTTGGGGTCGTTATCATGTTGGAATACTGCCCTGCGGCCCAGTTTCCGAAGGGAGGGGATCACACTCTGCTTCAGTATGTCACAGTACATGTTGGCATTCATGGTTCCCTCAATGAACTGTAGCTCCCCAATGCCGGCAGCACTCATGCAGCCCCAGACCATGAAACTCCCACCACCATGCTTGACTGTAGGCAAGACACACTTGTCTTTGTACTCCTCACCTGGTTGCCGCCACACATGCTTGACACCATCTGAAACAGGACATGGTTCCAGTAATCCATGTCCTTATTCTGCTTGTCTTCAGCAAACTGTTTGTGGGCTTTCTTGTGCATCATCTTTAGAAGAGGCTTCCTTCTATAATATAATAAAATATTTACAAAAATGTGAGGGGTGTACTCACTTTTGTGAGATACTGTACATAGTGTGCTTGCATCCGAACACTGATATTCATTTTATATAAGGGTTCCCCCCTCCCCCCTCCTAAATCTTCCTTTATACCAGTCTCTTCCTTGCTGAAACCTTGCGAAACCAGTTTTCCTTGGTCAAATATCTTTGTCTTGCCCTGAATGCAATAAGAGCAGTCATACAATCTCATCCCATTTATTCAGAAGCACACTTGGAGCTGAAAAGTTCCCGCTGCAATTCCCTTAAAACAATAAAGTGCTGGACAACATAAATATAATGACCCAGACTCAGTGCATTACCTCCCTCGACTGTCATCGGCCTCCCCGATGTTCCATGATAAAACTCTGTTCATTTTCCCAGCTACTGCAGTCAAGGGGACAATTCTTACATTAATAATGTTTGGGACTGAGACAAGCATCTGGGCTTTGCTTTCTCACAGACACTTCAACGCTTACGTACTTTTCAGGTCCAAATTACCCATTTGAAATTTTATTTATTTTTTTTTTTTTACTGAAAGTGGAACAGCTCACACTTGCCTCTGGAGAATCCCCAAGCATGGGAAATGGTTTGGGGTATATATTTTCATAAATATTGTTTATACTGGGTATATGTAACACTAAAGTCAGTTATATTGGGCTTTCTCAATACACAAAGGAATTGGGTAAACTTATATTTATAAATTGAATAGTTTTTCACCAAGTCATTCAGAAGGGAACAGGATGGTACGTGTAGGAATAAACCCACTTATTAGCATTGTGAGAAGACTTGGTTCCTCAGATGATGCAAGCCCAATGTAAGAACATTCCGGAGTGGGGGTGAGGGAGCGCTAACGGCGATGTAAACATTTGGTCAGTGTTGGGTCTGTGCTGAACTTTTACATATAGGGCAAATCCAAAAGAGTCGTAAAAAGGCAAGGCTAGGGTCCAAACACGATAACAGCAATCGGAACTTGACACAGTTCAGAATTTATACAAACACTGGAGGCAAGATTTTGTACTGATACAATGCACGTGTTGGTCGAAAACAAGGAAGTGACCTGAAAGTAGTAAGCTAGTGGCTAGTCTAATCAGATTTAACCTTTCAACAGTGCTGTGGTACAATTTAGACATTGCAGAGTACTCTGCAGTGTATGAGAGTTTTACTTGGTGAGCCACCATCTGCTGATCATCCCTCTCTGTAGTGGTCTCTCATGCAGGCTTTCAATCCTGTTCTAATATTCACAAAGGGAGGATATAAATAACTCTTATAACGGGAAACCCTTTAACCATGTGTGGCTCTTTGCATGGAGTTGACAAAACATTTTAAATCCATATGTAATCATGTGGAGAAGCTGGTGCTCATGGGGCCAAAATAATGACTTCTAGTGGAGATCTAGCTCCACACCCTGTGCTTTGTCTGTTTCCCCCCATTTATGTTCTTTTATGAGTTCAGGTTTTCTCAGAAATAAAAAAGTGTTCAGGTGAGCCATTGATTTTGTTTCACGCTGGCTTCATTGTTGACTAAAGCCTGGTAAGTGGCTTGCTTGATGTTTAATTCCTTTCAAAGGGTTTGAGTAATAGAATAGCCTTTTTAAAAAAAAATAATTATAGCACAGGCGAACTTGTGTTCCTGTCCCTCTTAAATCATTAAAACACGAAAGAAAGAAATGCTTCAAATGTAGACAAATGCTAGATCTTATAGCTAAATTTAATTAACCAGGATTGTAGCGGATCAAACTAACACAACACAGTTGAGTGAGTGAGTATTGCACTGTCTAAGTAGTAAAGTTACATTTATTGATTGAGAAACCATTATCCATTGTGTTATTCATTTAACAACAACAAAAAACACAGGTGAACAGGTGAGCACTGTATATTATCTTTGTAACTACCACCACTCATAACCACATGAATGAACCACCTTAAACCATGGAAAAGCATGAAAAGCAGTACAAACAGATACACATACAAAATAAATACATAACTCCTTCAAGGATATTTTGTTGGTAATGACATAATTCTGCTTTGTGCTACTGTGCTTCATTTCTGATACTTTAGCTGAACGAAAGTAAGGAATAAAACACCTGAGGCATGCGGTTAGGCAAATAATCAACAGTGTAGTTGTGTGATGTGACGTTGAGTTACTGTTACCACCCCAATGTTGATTATTTTCAAATAACAGCAGTGTGTTGTACCTCTTATAGCACAGCAATGTGCAGCAATTTGATTTATTAATGAGTTACACATCATGCTTTTTAATGACGTCCACAAAACATGTTGAACGAGTTTCTCTTTTTTTTTTTCCTGTCTCTTGAAGTTAAGACAAAATAATCGGCTTGTCATGTTACTGAGAAACCTGGAAAGCACACAGTTCTCTGTTCTGCAGACTTTCTGGTGGTGGAACGCTTACCGACACTGGAGACTCCTTCCAAAAATGCCAAATAAGCATCTCCGAATAGACCTTGAATATATCACCCAGGCCCAATATAATTTAATAGAAAAAACAAATCCTGGAGACTAAATGCTCGTCATTGACATCCTAGCTCACATTATTGTGCATACACATCTAAGGTAAACCAATAGGCTAAACCTAGGCTCATCAAGGGGTGCAAACATTTGCTATCAAAAGTCTGCGCAATATTCACGCCCTATGCACACTCCAAGATAACACAACTCTTCAAATAAACACATGAGCAAGCAAACAGTGGTCTGTTTGAACATAGTTCATCTGAATATAGAAACAGCAGAATGACCCTGTGTCTCTGTGTTTAAACAAGACTGGATTTGATGGGCTATAATTACAGAGGGATGCTATTCACTGACTCGAGCTGAAAACCCAACAATTACCAATCAGCAGGTGCTCATGCGGATAATGACAGCCGTGCTTGTGATCAGCACGAGTTGAGAACTCAAGAAAACTTACTTTATTTCCCATTCTCTCTTTCATTAGGGTTTGGTATCCACGATGAAAATGGTTCATCTATGTACCAAGTGTTAAACATGACAAGCTTGAGCAATTTTGCCAGATGTGCAAAGCTGATCGAGACAGATCCCAGAAGAATTACAGCCAAACATGGTATTGAGCTAGCCTTTTTGTTTATTTAAACTTTGTGTTTAAAAAAAAAATAGATATTTCGCACTTTCAAATGTTAGACATATTGTGTAAATCTAATGGTAAAATGTCCAAGGGAGTGAATACTTATGCAAGGCACGGTTTCATTGTTCCTGGCTGCAGTGTACAGCTTTGTCTGATATTTCATTCATGTTTGAAAAGGCATTTGCAGCAGAGCAGAGCTGTGAATACAGAGAATAAACATGTGGTAACAGTGTTTTATATATATATATATATATATATATATATATATATATATATATATATATATATATATATATATATATAAAGATTTTGTTAGCTAGCTGTTATATCACTATCATCAAATTAAGGTTTTTGTAATACCATTTAGTTAGCACCATGTTGTTGGGGGATGCGACTGCTCCAGGATCATGCCACCTTGCCCCAATCAGAACTAAACACAGAACAGGTGAACACAATAAGACAATGAGCTAATGACAGGAAAAGAATAAAAACATGACCACGAGTGAAATGGTGACACCCTTCCCCGCTTTCATCATTGAAGTTGATGCAGGCTGTGGTATGCCCAAAGAAAACAGCTTTTTTTTTTTTTTTTTTTTTTTTACAACAGCTTATTCTTATATATTAAAAACTAAAATGCTTGTTTGGCAAAATATGATTTCCCATGAATCCTAACACTAAAACTGTAAATAACCCAAGACAGCAAATTACCCTAGAATAGAAACACACTGCATGACTGCAATTAGCTTTCAACAAAACAAATAATGATGAAATTTTTACAAATTGGTATGAAATCTAATTAAATAACCTGTGAAATTAAGTTGCATGTCTAAACACAGAATGCTAGACCTACAATAATTAGCATTTTATTATAGAACCACAAACACTGTTTATGCCCTGTCAGCAAAACAAAATGTAACCAAATGTTTTTTTTTTTAATGCAAATGATGCAGAATAAGAATATAAAATGCTCTCACCAAAATTAATCAGATTACCAAAAATATAACAACGTGCTTAAAAGGCTAGAGGAATTCATTTTAGGAAACTGCAGATTTCATGCTGATCCCCTATTTAAACTGATGGGGTTAAGTGTAAATCCATTTGCAAATGATTACAAATGATTGAATGTTTTGTATGCTTTAATCCTCGTTTTGATTGGATTAGGGTTTTGGACAAGGCCAGATGCACGTTTGCTGAAGAGCTAATCCCCTCTGCTGATAAAACAATGAACAAAATTTGTTTTACCTGTACCCGTAGCAGTATTCAGTTGCAAATTTAAAAGCATCAATAAAAAGAGCCGCAGTGCCATGTATAAGCGTCCACCCCTTGATGTTTCCCACATTTTGTAGTGTTACAACCTGGAACTGAAATGGACTTAATTGGGATTATATACCATGAATCTTAACAACTCAAGATAGTATGCAAAATTTTTTATAAACTATTCGCCCCTAAATTAGTTCCAGTGCAACCACATGTCATCAGAAGTCACTCAATTAGGTGAATGGAGTCTGGGACAACGTTCTTCAAAATCATGCAGAGTTTGGCTATTAAAAAAAACAGACACACACCAATACCCAAAAACATTGAACATCCAGAGAAGGACCATTAAACAAAATTACATTATTAAAAAAATGATGTCAAGTATTAAAAAATTTAATATGCCACAACAGATGAGCTCGTCCACCAAAAGTTAAGGTCTGGATAAGAAGGGCCTCAGTTACAACACGATGCTGCCGCCACCATGCTTCACGATGGGTGTGTTTGTGTCTGTGTGAAAATGTTTGTTCAAGACAGATGCTATCCTATCATAAAATCAAATACATGTTTTAGGAGAGACACCGCTCAAGGTTCTAAGTGCACTCTAGTCGAAGTCCAAGGTCAACATCCGACTCTTCTAGCACTCTTTCATGAGAAGAAGTTTGGTAAGAAATGACTTGCATCTTACCACAGCAATACAAAAAAGCGGTAGGCTGCAGGACTAAAATGTGAAAGCAAACATGTACCAGACAGAGTATGCTCCATAGAGACCCATTGTAAGCTAGTGGAACAACTCTATACGGGCAGACAATATAGAGAATTCCCTTACGTAGGGCACGCTATCCGTCAGAAAGGCGACTACTTTATAATTGAGTCTGCTCTGTTCCCCCGGGAGAGTCAGTGAGACCTAGAGGAAGCTATTTGTATTCATCCACCACTAACTCTTCTTCAGTAAAGGTAAAACCAATTACCGTTTACCAATTACCAATTAAAGAACCTAGCCAACTGGGATGAAAAATGGACGTAAATATATGACCAGTCATCCCTGCATTTGACTTTATTAAAAACGCCCTGATTTCATACAAGTGAATTTGATGTACATGTTAAGATGAGCAATAAAATACTTCATATTTAAACGGTAACATTCGATTTTGCTGCATTCCAGTTGGGGTTTTGTGTAGCCAGTTACGATTATATCCGATTCCAGACCTAAGGTCTTTTTTACTTTATGTTTCTAGCTGCTAAAATGTACCTTCTCTTGTACTGAAAAAGTGGCCACTCAATCAAGGTGACACTTAAATGTCAAGAGGAAGTTGACCCACTTGACAAACCCATATTGCATCTCTTGTAAGGTATATTGAAGACATACTCTATGTTTAATCTTATCTTTTCCGATACACACCAATGACAAATCCTGTCTGTATACAGCATAAGCTGTATAGGGGCAGTGGTAGTAGCGTTGGACTACTGATCGGAAGGTCGTGAGTTCAAATCCCAGCACCACCAAGCTCCCACTGTTGGGCCCTTGAGCAAGGCCCTTAACCCTCAATTGCTCAGATGTATAAATGAAATAAATGTAAGTCGCTCTGGATAAGGGCGTCTGCCAAATGCCATAAATGTAAATGTTGTAAGCTGCAGTTAACGTGCATGCAGTTCATCTCGGTAAAGAGTTGCAACATGAGGAGAGAAAACATGAGGAGAGAAAACATGAGGAGAGAAAACAGGAGGAGTGAAAAGGACAGGGAGTAGGAGCAACTCCTGTTTGACGTCTTATTAACATCTCTTCATGAGTGTCGAAGCAATTACATTTACAAGGATGTTTTTATAGACAGGTTTAGAACAAGGTCCACTGAGAAGAAAAAAAAAAAAATGCATCGAACCATTTTATATCACTTTCAGACATGAGTTTACAGTGTAGAAGCTGTTATAGATTATATCTGTCTAGACGTAATGATTTAAATTTCACTTCAAATGTGGACAAGGTTTGGATGCAAGTTCAGGGTTTTATTGAACCAAGCAAACAAATCCAAAAGGGGCAAAGCAGTGAGATTTCTCAACAGGTCACAAAAAGTCTGGGTTATTTATGTGCAATGTGCTAATTGGGAATAGGTGGTTGTGGTTGTGGTTAGAAGTCCATGGAAATAGAAGGAGGTAGTGTAATGGCTCATGTAACAGGATTTGTAGCTTGTTGTTTGACTGAGGATTCTGGGAAATGGAGGTCGTGTTGGTTCTTGGAGCAGACGTGACAATGATTTCTCAATAACAAGTACTTAGTAAAATCAAACAACTGTTTTTGAATAAAATATGACAAACAAAAAATACAATTAGCAGTTATATGTTAGTGTCGTAATAATTTACTTAGCTACAAGTTAACTAGTAAAAGTTTTTGTGGGTGCTAGCAAGTACAATTGCAGGTGCTAGAGAAAAACAAATCTTAAGAATTTTTATATTATTATTTTTTAAACAACAAGAAAACACTCATCTTCACATCCTCAAATGTTTCCACCCAGTCTGTATTTTATCAGCAGGCCTAGGTGCTATAACGAACTATACGGCTCTGAGAACATTCTTAAATGGACATCCTCCTCTAAATCTGCATTTTTAGCTTAAGATCACAAAGAGAAAGAATTCCTAAATCAATTTACAAAGAGGAAATGTTAGGCTGATAAGAATGAAGAGCAGGAAAAAAAAAGTGATTGATCCTGTTTCATGTGTGTGGTGATGAGATCTTTTTTAGCGTATGAGATTGCACTCCGTATTTCAAAAGAGATCTCTTCCCTCAAAGCTCACTCACGAGATCTATTAATGAATCGCAGTGAATTATAGATAAATGAAGAGCAATGCGACATGCAGTATCACATTCCCACACGACGTACACCCTTTCATTGAACTTTTATTCTTTTAACCGTAAACACACATTTTCCTTTTCTACAATATAGTTTAGATTTCACTTATCCAAACCGACCATGTATTCTGCTGTACAAATATACTTTTGTATAATATGTCCTGCTATGGATCTAAAGTCTGCCACTGCATTTCTTTCCAGGCTGTTTTCAGAGTTGTGGCACACGTCTAGTGAGGAGTTAATACCGGAAATTCAGACTAAAGAGCTAAAGGCTTAAGTGCTTAAGACAGACTTAAGACATTTGCATGGGAATTGTGCATGCAGGATGGAGTTTGCCTAAAACATAAGTGTAAGTTTAGATTATGTGAGATTAGGACCTGGAACTTAAGTCGGCACGCAGTATGAAAAAATAAAATGCTAAATAATAAAGATGCGCTAGATGAAGTGCTATTCTATAAGCTGCCAAATACTAAAAGGTGGAAGCCATATTGTTAAAGTAAACGAATTTTGCAGCAATATACCAATTGATTCTCAAGAAGGCAACGCGATACATTAAGAGCCAGGAGGGTGTAAAATTTTTAACAGGATAATCGGTGTACATTATTATTTCGTCTTCTGGGAAACATGTAAAGATCTTTAAACAAAATAATAATTTACACCCATCATTCAAAAGTTTACATCCATCTGGCTCTCAGTGCATCAGTGAATGTTTGCACCTTTTGTAATAGTTGTGTACGAGTCCCTCAGGTGTCCTCAGTGTGAAGAGATGGATCTCAAAATCATATAGGCACTGTTGGGAAGGGGTCAAATATGCAGAAGATGCTGGAAAAGCAAAGAACGTGCAGGATTTTCCTGAACAACAGTGCTCAGTTGAACTACTCAGGACAAAGAAGGGACGTCTTGTGGACTATATGCAAACATCTGTTATGTCAAATAGCTTATTCAGGGAGGGCAGTACTAAATAAACAAAAAAACAAAATGCAATTTTAATGATTTAATAATTTTAGGGGTATGGAAATGTATGACCTCAACTGTACATATTGGCAACATGCTAGACTCTCCTCCTAGATTTCAACGCTTGCCATTTTCTCATGTATATATCTTATTGCGTAGTCTTGATTCTTCATTTTTAAACTCTCTCTCTTTTTTTTTTCTATCTCTGATTTTTTTCCAGGCTCAAACGCAAGTGCTCGTGTTTAAAGGTGGCGTTCTAGATGCTATTGAAAAACCCTGTCTCGGACGCTTCTACTCAAGAAAAGTCGGGCAACCGGAGGCGCTGGCAACTACACGCTGGTAATATGAATCCGCAGCAGCGTAACCTGACTCTGAATACAAGTAACTTTCCCACCATAAATAGTGACATAACTTTTGGAGTCAACAACTATGAATACGGCGCTTTACGGAAACAGGTATTTAAAATAAATAAATAAATAAATAAATAAAATAAATCAATAAATAAATCAATACAACCAAAAAGGTGGATTATGAAAGGGAAGCACACAAATACATCTAAGGAGTATCTAAATAATCTAAATAACATCTAAATAACAGACTGATTTCTAAAGAGCCTGCACTCGTCCATGGCCTGCGAACAAGAGTCAATATTCCATACTCTAAGTGTATGTGTTGTGTTTAATGAAGGCCCACTGCAACCTAGTGGCCATGATTAATGGAAGTCCCATACTGCTCGGTTCTCTCATGGTGATTTAGGACAACAATAATCACTCACACGGCCGCGGTGTGCGTTTCGGGCCATTAAAACGGTACAGCGTGGCTCACTTCAACACAAACAGCTCATTTAAGCCATATCGCGGTCAAGACTCAGGAAAACGTCTGCTAAGGTGTCATATCCAAGGCAATTATTATCCCAGTGTGTCCCTATATAATCCTCACACTTGTTAAATCTCTTTCTTGTTCAATGTCTTTATATTTATTCACTGCAAATTTTCAGGAACTAGAACAACTGCTTTTATTCTTTTTCCCCTTTGGCTCTGGGACTCAAAATTATTATAGTCATTTTAGAGGAATCCTTAGAGACAAGGCATACAGAAACTCTTACATAGGTTCTGTACACGTTGTCCTTAAACAACGTTGAAGTTAATATGGCACACATGGCAGCACACGTAGAAGGAGAAGACATTTTTACACATCTTTATCTTTGCTTATCGAATCCAGAAGACAGGGTGAGGGAATGTTTATATATTACGTTCATCGTCCTTTAGCATCCTGAGATGTACGTATCTTCCTTTAGCATCCTGAGATGCATTATATCAGGCATTAAACTACATTTCTATTGATATTACATTCACCACCTAAGGGTGTTTAGCACATAATGAATAACATTACTTTTTTTTTCCTTTTTAGGTCCAGACTACAGTAATTAAAGAAAATGCCATTACTATCATTATTAATTCATTTTATCCTTTGCAGGCAATAACATCTGAAATAATTTTGACTTTAAGATTTAGGATTTATGATCATGGAGAGGCGTAACAATAGTACATCTGGAGAAGAAAAAATCTGAGAAAACAAACAAACAAAAGCTCTTTTACAAAACTCCACACAATCAGATCCATGTGAAATTTATGAAAACTGATATACATTCAATGAAATAAAAAATCTAAAAAAAATCAAAATGGCTGGCGAAGTTTCCTGTAACCCAAGTGGCCAGGTTTCCCAAGACCCAGAGATGGTCACTGGAACCACACACCGAGTATAGACGACCTGAACCACGCCAGACCCCTCAAAGTGACTTCAGGAATAAACATTAAGGATCAGTTCCTTATAGTCTAAGGAAGAGCTTAGGAATTCTAGCGTCACAGGCGTTCTAGCCACATCACCTCAACCTGAATCGTCTAGACTCGAAGCTCCTTTCTCTCTGTTCCTGCCTCTGACTATATTCTCAGTAATAAGCTAATCGATCACGAGTTTTATGCTTCCCTGGTGCTTGGGACTTGGAGATCACAAAAAGCTCACACTCGCCCTCTAGAGTGTGATGGTGGTAGTTTGCACATTTAGTTGCACATTTTAATCATTTGTACATCAACGGTTCCAAGTTCCCATTCCAAGTTACAAATTTTTGGATGCATCAGCAACTTTTAACCTCTAACACTAACACCATCTGATTCACAGATGCAAAAAAAATAAATAAATAAAATAAAAATAATAATAATTGTCGTCGACAGCAATTACATTCACATCGTGACAGCTCTCAGTTTCCACAGCAACATGACACTCGCGTACCTTCTTATCTTTAGAGGACCATGACAAGGAGTGCTTGTAGTCTAATAGAGATCAGACATCACACACACACACACAAACAAAAACACACCGAAGTGACAACAGAGTAAATGCATGTGAAGTGGCCATGCTCCTATCATGCTGTAGAGCCCACACAAGTGACACTGTGTTACAGAGATGAGGACTGGATATCTAGCTGAGCCTCTGAAATTAAATGCATATGAGTCAACAAAAGTTAGGTCAAGCTTTACGTATATACTACCTCAGTGTTTTTGCTCTGGATACTGACTGGGGCTGGAGGAGACTTGTTTCAGCGCCAAGTCAAATCACCATCTCCGTCATCTTCCTGGTGTTGGGTTGAAGATGATTCTACTGCCACCATTCCACAAAGGAAGCAGTCAGTGTGGCTCCTGCATTCGTCCTCCTCACTGATGCACCACAAGAAGACACGTGTAGAAGGTAAAGAGTAAGGAAGCAAGAACGGTCGTCTGCCTGTGCTGCACACTGTATGCTGGCACACATAACGAATGGTCCAGGACACCAGGACAGTGTCCACTAGTGCTGCACACGTATCATCACTCACCATCATGGTCTGGATGGTGTTGAAAGCCCTTGAAAAAGTCACAAAGGACATTATGCTTATTGCGTTCCCCATCATCTCCAGGTGAAAATAAGTTCTGAGCAACGGGTGGATAACAGCGTCCTCCACAGTGCACAGTCCTATTGTAGACTTCATCACTTGATGGGCGAATGGACCGCTCTCAAGACAGAGCTGGAACAAAAATGCGAAAAAACCAAGAAAGAAACGAAAATTGCGATTCCTCATTTCCTTTTAGCTCTTCCAATGTGGAAAGGATGCAAGAACTGGAAACAAGGACAACAGGACTTGATCATGGATATTAATGCCAAATTAGACTACCTTGCTCAATGGAGCATCACTTTTAATCTGACGATACTGGATATAACATATCTGCCAATACGCACGCACGATGTTATCACAAAATTAATATCAGGTAAAAGATTTCACCCAATTCTCATATCACCTTTAATTCATTTTTTTGTTGTACCATCATTTTTTGGACCTGTGTATCTTTGAGCTCAAGGGTGTTTAAAGAATTTACACATTTCCAGTTCACAACAGAGGAGTCAAGCAGATATCACTTAAGAGTCGTGGGAAGCACTTCCAGTCCTGAAGTGAAAAGACCCCAGAGGTCATGTTCCGGCCATGCACTTGTAAAATCACTCTCTCGTTTAGACACACTAGAAGTCATTCTCCCAACTCATTCTGCGAGGCATACGCCTTAATTGCGATATTTTCTATTTGAATGCTCGGTCAGGGCAATTAATAAATTCTACATAAAAAACAAAAGCCTCCATTGATGACTGTAAAATTAGATTGAAATGAGAAGAAAGCCATGCTTGGGCTGTTTTCACTGCATTGTTTATAGCACCGAGATAAGGAATATAACCATTCGTCAGCATGGGATAAACGGGAAAAGTAGACAGAAGTGAGAGTTGAAAGTTAATTACAACATTTTAAAATGGACCATAAAGAGGACTGAGTATTCTCTCTGCATTACTTTATATCCTGCTGGACTACCAGTGGATCGATGCGCTTATTTCTTAACGAGTAAGCCCTCTAGCACAATAGTACACAAGTTTTATTGACCCATCTGTGTGCATGAGTCAGCAGGAGATTTTCTTGATTTGCTTGTGCAATGCAGCTGCACACACTCATTCTGATCTCAATAAGATCTTGGTTATTGGAAGACTCAGGCAGAGAGCACCATGTCACCCACACACCCCACCTCTCTCTCATAAACACACATTCTACCAGGGAAACAGAGTATGCTAATGGTGACATTGTACCACTTCACTAGCTACAATGAATTGTAATAACGTTCAATAAGTGGGATGTGCTGGATCAAGTGCTATTTTATAAAGCTGCCAAACGATGAGGGTGGAAGCCATGTTGTTAAATTAAGCCAAATTTGCAGTGATTAATGTGATGATTTCATCTAGGGTTCAGGATACAGGCAACAATGTACTGGCAATATTCTAGACTCCTATTAGAGGTTTATTTCAGTGCTTGCCACCATCTCTTTCATATCAACATCATCATCATCATCATCATCAATCCATCCATCTGTCTGTGTCCCATACACACACACAAAAGTTCACAGAGGAGCCTATCCCAAGGAATTCAGGGCACAAGGCAGGGGGACACCGTACGCAAGGAACAATCACATTCAGACACTACGGACACTTTGGGGATGCCCGAGTACCCGGAGGAAATCCCAAAGCACGGGGAGGACGTGCAAACTCCCCGTATGCACGACAGAGACTGCTTCTGAACCCCCAACCCCGGAGGTGCGAGGCAACGGTGTTAACCACTAAGCCACCGTGCCCCCTTATGTCATCATCATAGTCTTTTTTTTTGGTATTAGTATTGGTTTTGTTACATCATATTACAATTGACAGCAAAGGAAAAAAATCCCAGCTATGTTCTTCTTCAGTATGCATTTTGTATCCCTATCTACAATCTGAATGAAGAGCCCACTAAACTGACTTATGCAAATGCATAACCAGACTCTGAATACAAGGAACTTTCCCCTATGTAAATATTGACGGAACTTTCGGACTCTTTTGCTGTTGCTCATATCCCACCAGTGTGGACTGGATGGCAGGTCCAAAGAGAGACATGCAGCTTGTTGTGTTGTGTCCAGTGTGAATTCTAGATTAGCCAACAGTTGGGTTTCATATTAGTAAGGCTGGTGACGCAGATTGCTTGCAGATATCCACTCAAAGCCTGTCAGACATGGTGGCCTTATTCCTCCATTCCCCAGTGAGGTCGACTCATAGGTCAGCATTTCCGACAACTTATTGGAGAAGATCTCATTATCCAGTACTCTCAAGAATGACAGATTGGAGAGGCTGGACCCAATAACACATCCCAGTGCTGTCGAGAGAGACCGGGAAAGTTGGCTAAAATGAACAAAGGACCACTACATGACCATGTGTTGACCACGAGGCTCAATTTCTAAGACTACTAACAAAAACAAAAATGATTTTATACAAATTGATGTCCTAAGAAAAGGCACAACTGCTATTGTTGTACTAGTTTTAACCTTGACTGTTTGTAACTTTTCATTTATGTCTTTTTGAAATGCGTACCCCTGTTGATTTTTTATTTTTTTTTAACTAAAGTTTGGCACGAAACCTGACTTGTTAGTCATTCCATTCTGTTTTTGACGTTTGAAAACTTTCCACGTCTGAAAACTGCAACCAGGCAGCACAAGTGCTGTGATTTTCTTCACTCCACAGTAAAATAGCTATTAAGGGCTTGAAGAGAACAACCATTACCTTTCAGTTGTGGAAAATAGAATCAGTTTAAAAGCGAATCACAATACCAGGGTGAGAAGGAAATAGAGGAACAAAATGCTATGAATTGCAAATTATATAGCTTTCACATACATTATACAACACATAAGAATTTCTTATTCAGTTACTTAAACCAAGTCAGTATACCAAGTCAGAATAAAGTGTGGTGATATTTAATGATTGTGCAATTACAACAGAGACTAGCTTTAAATTACAGTATAACCGAAGTAAGGCATGAGGTTCTTAATTACAGATAAATTTGGTCCTGGAGAGATCCAATATTTCAGATTAAGATGCTGAAAAAGACATTTTGTGGATGCTTTTTCTTGCTTGAGACAATATAGTGCAAGCAAAATCAATGCAAACTGAGACTGTGGTGTGCCAAATATACTTTATATGAAGTGCTACAAATAAGCTGTATGAGAACTTATTTCTTCTATAAGACCTTCAATACTTCTAAAGTTGAATAATCCCTTTGAAAGATGACTTTAATTACTAGCCTTCGGGTACAATCAGTGACTGGCTGTTCTGTTGGGTTTATGTAGGCTTTCGTGATATACAATATGTCAAAGGTTAATGGTTCCTTGTTGGAGTAAATGACATAACACGGTGCCCATTTCGAAACTGTTGCCTTGGTGCACTGACCCTGCCCATTAACACAACCCAGAACATTTTTAGGCCATGAATATTCAGATTGAAGTAAGGGTACTCTCTGACACTCCAGCCACTGTAAAATCTCTCATCTCCAACCTACACAACTGCTCAGTGCCCCAACATGACACACATGGTATGCTAGAATACTACTATTCTAGTGTGAGAAGGGTACTGCATGCTGATGCAAATTGTGTGTTCAGCACCAGTATTGTTTTCAAATTTTTTCTTTAGTCATTAGTTACCAGTTAGAAATGGGCATCGTTAGCTTTTCAAACGATATATGCATGGGGAGAGAGTGTTTTTTTTTTTTTTTTTTTTTTTTTTGCATCAACCTTCCACGATGCTGGACATTTCACTTAAGTCTTGAGAGCTCCTGTCATTGGCAAATCACACAAATCTGCCTCTTGTTGAATATTTAATGAACTGAACAAATTACCCACAAATGGGATCTACGGAGTCTCCTTGAATCATTGCTGTTGCCAAACAGCCCCAAACGCCCCCAACATACCTTTGATTAATGCCAGGAGTTTTTGTTCCACCACCATTACTGATTGAAAGGGCCTTTAGGCAATTTTAATACTCAGCACAACACCACAGAGATGCTAGCTGACTCCATCAAGACGCTAGAATTACTTTTAATTCTAAAATTTAATTTAATTTAATTAATTAATTTAATTCATCAGCTCGCCAAACACTAGCATGATTTTGCACAATGCCGGTATTAATTAAATAAAAAGAAATTCAATAAATATTAGACTTGAACCAACTGTCCAAACAAAATGCTGAACCTTTTCTATCCACAGGATTCAAGTCCAATATTAAATATAAATATATAAATATGACAATTATTAAGCAATAATATGGCCTCTTTAATGTTCACAAAAAGATGGGTTGTTTTTTGTTTGTTAGTCACACATGGGAGATTGGAGTTATCTTGAGGACTGCTTTTTAAAAAAATTATTTTATGGATAAACCTACTTCAAATGAGCTGTATGTGTAGCAGATGAGTACTTTGTCTGCTTATCCTTCAAACCATGGAAGCGTTTTCCTTACAGAAGAGGGCATCAAATTAACAACAAACATTAGCATTCTTTTATTAATTCAAATTTAAAAACTCAAAAATGGGGAATTAAGTGATAAATACTCAAGATTGGGCACACAGAAAATTTAGTTGTGTAAACTTTCCCCTGTTTAAATATTGACTTCAATTTTGGACTTAAGTTTCTGACTCTGACTCCAGCCCATTGTTAGGAGTTAGAACATAAGGGACATAAATTAGGATGGTGAGCCGAAACGTTTCCTTTAGGTGAAATTATCCAATACTACGCAAAGCTTGCTAGCATTACAATAAACATAATGGAGGTCTTTTTTTTGTTTGTTTGTTTTTTTGCTCCCTCTCTTTGGTAATGCTCTTTTTCACAAGATGACATGCCTTCTTCTCTAACCATCCTTATCCATCCAAAAATTGTCACTTCCTCTGTGTGTGCGTGTCTGTGTGTGTGCGAGTGAGAGAGAGTTGCAAGGGTGATGGCAAGGGTGATGGGTGAAGCAAAACGTTCCACCAGGGCTTACAGACAAATCCTCAGAATCAATAGCAGCTTTCAGTGCCTGTGGCCACAGAGCCACACTGATTAAATATTATATCCTTGTCTAAACAGTACTCCATTTCTCTAGGCACCCTAATTCCTGCACTCACTTCGCTAAAGCTAATTCATTTCATAACCGATTTTCCCTCCTAGCAATCCATCGCCTCATTTTTTCCATTCGTCATCTATATTCTATTTATCTTCTTTATACTCCTGCCATTCTTATGGACTGAAAGTCCCACACATGCTGCAAAATAAATTATAACTGTAAGACTGTTCTGTAAAACTTGCAGGTTGTGATTGTTGTAAAAGTGCCACGTCATTATTTCAACATTAGTGACTGGTAATTGTGAGGTATGCATTATTAATCTCATCATTATGAGTCATCTCCTTACTGCGATGGATATCACTTATTCATCAAATATTAGCTTAATCATTCTTAATCTGTATGCTGTTTTCCAACTAGTAAGCGAGCAAAATGTTGGTTCAATATAATATACACCGAACAGCTATAACATTTAAACCACCTGCTGCCTAATATCATCTAGGCCCCCCTTGTTTGGTGCTGCCAAAACAGCTCTGACCCGTCGAGGCATGGACTCCACAAGACCTCTGAAGATGTGCTGTGATATCTGGCACCAAGACGTTAGCAGCAGATCCTTTAAGTCCTGTAAGATGCAAGGTGGGGCCTCTATGGATCGGACTTGTTTGTCCAGCACATCCCACAGATGATCGATCGGATTGAGCTCTGGGGAATTTGGAGGCCTTGAACTCTTTGTCATGGTCCGCAAACCATTCCTGAACAATTTTTGCAGTGTGGCGGGGAGCATTATCCTGCTGAAAGAGGCCACTGCCATTAGGGAATACTGTTGCCATGAAGGGGTGTACTTGGTCTACAACAATGTTCAGGAAAATGGTACATGTCAAAATAACATGCACATGAATGAGAGGACCCAACTTTGCCCAGACCATCACACTGCCTCTGCCGGCTTGCTTTCGTCCCTTAGTGCATCCTGGTGCCACCTCTTCCCCAGGTAAGTGACGCAGACGCACCCGGCCATCCACTTGATGTAAAAGAAAACACGATCAGACCAGGACACCTTGGCCCTTGTCAAAGTTGCTCAGATCCTTACGCTTGTCCACTTTTCCTGCTTCCAGCACAAACTTCGAGAACTGACTGTTCACTTGCTGCTTAATATATTCCACCGCTTGACAGGTGCCACAGTAACGAGATAATGAATGCTATTCACTTCACCCGTCAGTGGTTTTAATGTTATGGCTGATTGGTTCATTTGACATGTACAAAATTCGCTTGGTAACGCACTTAAAAGCATTCAGGTGGGGGGAAAAAATACCATGACAAATAAATGAAATGTTGAAGGAATACATTATTGCTGAATGCTGAATACACAATTGATTACCACTTTAGTTTGAGGACATGAAAATCATTATGTACCATGCGTACCATTTCTCACTGTATACGTCTCTTGTGGTGGTATTGAGTTGATTTCTGTTTGGCTGTGTTTCAATAAAGCAGGCAAGCTTGTGGTGCCAAGACCTGTCACAGTTCCTTTAATTGTCAGAAAGTCGTTTCAGCTGAGAGAGAGAGAGAGCAAGAGTGCTCTTGGTCTCTCGGCTCTTAGTTCTACCCATCTGTTTTCATTCATTAGGACAGATCTGTGTCTGTGGGAATCTGACACCTTTTCACTTTCACTGCACAATATAATTAAGCAAGGGTGGGAATTCCTGTCGGTCTCTCTCTCTCTCTCTCTCTCTCTCTCTCTCTCTCCTGTCTTATTAACTTCAAGAGAAAAAAAATAGAGGCTGATAACAGGCTCTAACTGTATACCAATAAAGATATAGTAATTCATTAATAATTTAAAAAAAAAAAGTTATAAATTGTATTAAAATTTGATTACATTGCTGTGGTATAAGAGGCATAACATTTTGCAACATGCTGTTATAGGAAAATAATCAACTTCAGGGTGGTAACAGTATCTCTGCTTCACACTCGGGATGCAGTCATTGATTATTTTCGATAAGAGCAGATCCTGACGTGCTTTATTCCTCAAACACACTATGCTACATAACAGAAAACTTTAACTAAACTGATTCAGCAGAATCAGAACCATAATTCAGCAGAATGGCTTATTATAGAAAGGAATGTAATTATCAAGGGCCACATAATAGAAGTAATTATTCAATTCCACGCGACTTTTGTAGTTGTATTAATAAAGTTCAATCTTTTTTTAAAATCCTGAATGTTAAAATAACAAATGTCTCAATTCATACACAGAGAGATGTCATACAGTGGTGTGTGTTATTTATCAAGGGTACATTATTCGTCATTAGTCAAAATATATTTGCCATTACTGAAAGAAAACAAACCATATAGCACAAAGAGGAGCAACTAATTATATAGACTCCATCTTACATTCACTTATATAACAAATATGGCACAATAATCCATAAATATAAATTCAACCTCTGTTCTCTCTGCTTTTACATTTTTATTTCTCTAAATAAACCTGCTCCTTCTCTTGCCTGGGTTTTATATTTATACCCCGGTGCCTGCTGTAGATACAACACTTTTCACTTTACTGCGGTACACGTGTTCACTTGCACGCATTGTCTTGTGTGTTAGATTGCACTTGATGACAAATTGTTCATGAATCATGCCACATGCCCGAACTGTACAGACTCATTTTTACATCAAGTCATATATCATGCTGACATACAAGGGGCAAGAGTGAGACCTTTTAAAATATTCTGTCGATTTTACGATCAGTGTCTACACAGAGAAAGAATTTTTTTTTTTATTACGGGCATGAATATGAATTGGATCATGTTGGAAAAGCTCTTGCTGTTCTGGTGCATTTTATTCACCAGTGCACTTCATCAAGTTAAGCATTAGCACGGATTCACAACAGCATGCAGAATGCCTCATAAAAAAACAAACAAACAAATAAATAAATACATAAATAATAACTGTATAGATGCAGTTCTGTAATTAAGGAATCACTAAATATGAATGGCAGCCTTCGCAGTGTGAAGTTTTCTACTGTCTTGATTTTCATTATACTATAACAACAAATACCATTGCTGTTTTAGACGTATTTTAACAGAAATATGTCATTTATGTGAGCCTTTTGTTCATTTAACCTCAGTTAAATGTTATGTAAAATACTACTCCTGTTCATAATCTATACAACTGCATTTATACAGTGGGGGAAAAAAGTATTTGATCCCCTGCTGATTTTGTACGTTTGCCCACTGACAAAGAAGTGATCAGTCTATAATTTTAATGGTAGGTGTATTTTAACAGTGAGAGACAGAATAACAACAAAAAAATCCAGAAAAACGCATTTCAAAAAAGTTATAAATTGATTTGCATTTTAATGAGAGAAATAAGTATTTGACCCCTTCGACTTAGTACTTGGTGGCAAAACCCTTGTTGGCAATCACAGAGGTCAGACGTTTCTTGTAGTTGGCCACCAGGTTTGCACACATCTCAGGAGGGATTTTGTCCCACTCCTCTTTGCAGATCCTCTCCAAGTCATTAAGGTCTCGAGGCTGATGTTTGGCAACTCGAACCTTCAGCTCCCTCCACCGATTTTGCTCCCTCCACACAAAACAAAGAAGAGAGAGTGCCAACATCCAAAAGTTCTGATTTATTGGTTGCCAAAAACCAGGGACTAATTTCAATTCTTTGTTTCATAGATGGGCTCAAAGAATGTTTCATTCATGTGTTTACTGAATATCATTGTAAAATATGAAGCTATTGAGTGTCAGAAATGACCTTTAAGTCAGATTACGTATCAGTCATACATTGTTGTAAGTCAGCGAGTAAAGCAAATAAGTCAGATCATGCCTCATATCTGGGTTGTACAGGAAACATGGTTCTAATCAAAACCAAAACATTATTTCATTCAGTTTTTCATTCTAAAACAAGAACAAATCATAATGTTGGCTCCGTTTGTCTTGATGAAAAAAAAAAATCGCTATAGGTATAGTTTTGCATCACTTAATAAGCAAGCACATTTGATGTGGTAAGAAGATGGTGGACAGCCAGAAGATCTAATGAGTGACTAAAATCAGAAAGAGACACACAGAGGAGCTGACCACAGATTAAAGGTGCAACTTCTCTGCATTCTGAGTTTCTTAGCCAAAATACATGTCAGGAGACACATGGGGTCTATTTAATCTTTTGTAAACTAGTGTGCCATTTTGTTCATGAGTTCTGATATACGTTAGAAAGAACCCAAATAGAGCTGTGAAAACTATGACTTGATTAGCTCAGCAACCACTTCAGAACTGAAGATGTTGTTGTTTTCTACACTTCTCCACTTGAAACTATTCTGTGCCGAAATGCAACCAATTTAAATATTTGGTTAGAAGCACATAGCAATCAGCACAAAGTAAAGCAAAGCACACAAATTACCATTGATTGCAACAAATTACAGTAATATTGTGATGGTTTCTGAATTTTTTTTTAGTCATTTACAGGGAAATGGTTTTCCCTGAAGAACTGCGGGACTGATTTTTAACTGTTTTTTTCCCCCTCTCATTTGGATCAATGTGGAGCAAGACATACAGTAATTTTGTAAGTGAATGCATTAAAGTGTACCCCATCATTTTTAATTTTCTTTTTTAATTTTATAAACTCTTGTTCTTACTTCTGCCTCTATTTATATTTCCACTCTAACAATCTCCATGTAAAGACAGAAAATAAGAAAAGACAGAGCCAATACAGATACAGAAGATACCCGACATGACATCCATCCATTTTCTGTACTGCTTATCCTACACAGGGTCGCAGGGAGCCTTTCCCAGAGGACACGGGGCAGAGGGCAGGGGACACCCTGGACAGGGTGCCAACCCATCGCGAGGCACAATTGCACATACATTCGCACACACTTTTACACAATACGGACAATTTGGAAATACCAATCAGCCTACAACGCATGTCTTTGGACTGGAGGGAGAAAGTCCTGGCTGCAGCCTGCAGAATGGGGCGGGGCTGCACTTTTGGGTGGGGCTACACGTGTCGCTCTGCCCATAACTGGTCTTATTGTTTAGTGGCAATGTAATGACGTTGACGCCTACCCCAAGTCGTAACCATAACCTTTAACTCTTATGGCTGGAGCGACACGTTACGACCCGTTCTGCAGGCTGTAGCCAGGTCTACTTGACTGGGGGAGGAAACCGGAGTACTTGGAGAAAACCCCCCGAAGAACGGGGAGAACACGCAAACTCCGCACACACAGTGGAGGAAGCGGGAATCGAACCTCCAACCCTGGACGTGCTAAGCACTAAGCTGCTCACTGAAAACATCAAAACCAACTATATGATGCAAATTTGTTGCCAGTACTACAAAATTACTGACATTAGCTGGACAGAGTAGAGTTCTGGACTGCTTTCACTTAAGAAACTGTGTCACATATTTCCAATAACATATTTCCTCAATGCACCAGTCACCAACTTCTACTGTATCCCAATTCTCTACAGCCCCAATCTCCATGTCATACACAGTACTGTGCAAAAGTCTTAGGCACCCTGTTTTTTAAAAAAAAATTTTTAATACAAACCTTGTTATAGATTTTTATTTTATTTTATGACTTCTACATTATCAAGTCAGTACAAAAAACATTTTAGATTCAGTAATTCAGGAGTGAGAGGGATTCAGATTCCTTCAGGAGCAGACAGGAGTGAGATTAAAAAACTAAACAAAACAGACCTCTAATCTCAATATTCACTCTATTGGTCTTAGAGATCATTTCAAACGAGCAGCCCTTCTTCCTTCTCT
The DNA here is from genome assembly GCA_023630585.1 of Cranoglanis bouderius. NCBI lineage: Eukaryota > Metazoa > Chordata > Actinopteri > Siluriformes > Cranoglanididae > Cranoglanis > Cranoglanis bouderius. The sequence continues at coordinate 14,576,773 of CM042546.1, forward strand.
CTCTCTCCCTCTCTCTTTCACCCTCCTTCTTCATTTCTAAACTGCTTTAATACTGTCCTTGTTCCATATACTTTTACATTTGTATGGATTCATTTTCTTGGTGCCTCGCTCCAGCTTTGTTTGTTGTTGCTTGTTGTCTCAGTGTTAATGGTTTGTGACGGGTGACAGGGCACTGGGCACTGGGCTGCTGTGTGGAGCGAATTTCAATAGAGAGAGAGAGAGAGAGAGAGAGAGAGAGAGAGAGAGAGAGAGAGAGGGGATTGACAAAGCTCTTGGAGTTGATGAAGTTTGGTGCTGCATCTAATGTTACTGAAACAAGGCAGTAAAATGAGATTATTTTTGATATTGCATGAGTGGTATTGGTCATGTGTTTACAAAGCTCATACTGAAACATGTTTGTGCTTATAAATTTTTTTACATTTTTAACAACATGAGCTTTGAGGCATCTAATGACGCCTCAAAGCTCATTAGTACTATACTAAGTGTCTCAAAGGTGTCAGGAGCACTATCTTTAGTAATATTTAGTAATAATATTTATTGCTTACTATTTATTTATAGTTACTTTTTAGTATATGCACTTTGTGGTGTTAAATATATATTTAGACACATTTAGAACCATACAACAGACTGTTTCCCAGTGTGTTTCCGTGACAGGAAGCCTGTGCATGAGACAAGAAGTGTGGTGCGGCCGAACGAGAAACAGAGTCACTGTTATCACACCAAAATTGATTTTCCTATAACAGCATGCCCAAAATGTTATTCCTCTTACACCACAGTGCTTGCCACTGATTCAAAATTTTCCATTTATTAATGAATGGCATGTCATGCTTTGCATCCATTTGTATTGGCACATGAAATAAATGGAAGTTTTTGTTGCAATCGTTGCCTTAACAGCCTCTTTTTTTCCCGTCTTGACATTACGAAGACAAAAAAAAAAGGACTTTATGGACTCCTTCCATGAAGAAAACAAAACGACTATAAACTACAAAGAAAATAATGATTATTAACCAGCTACCCACCGTGACGCCAAAGATGTCAAGAGAATTATCTTTACATTTTGAACCATTGCTTATAATGTTAGAAAAACCATACATAATTAATAATCGATTAAATGTGATTTCCTACCAATTTCAGGGCATTTTATTGAACTTGAGCTTCTCGTTGAGCACATGGGTGTATAAACCCAGGCAGGTGCAGCTGTTGATCAATGTTAGACTGATTCCTCTGATCCATCCAGGCTTCGATCATCAATTAATAAATGCATTTTTACAAAAGCATTATTGACTCAGATGATTAAAACAAAGGACACTTATGTTGTATAGGTATCGGTCAATGCAATTTCTCTCACCAAAAAAAAAAAAAAAAAAAAGCACAACTGGTCCATGTCCACTTGACAACTTGATGTTCTCTATCTTGAAAGCCAAACATGAGATCTGGTTCAGGTCATTCCTATTAGAGAAATCAAAGCATTTAAGTAGGCATGTGATCAGTCACCAGAAATGGGTCTCAACCATGAGTATTTCCTCTCCCGGTTTTTGTTTCTTTTTTTTCCACCGTTGCCTCTATTTTGCTTTTCTTTTTATCTGTTTTGTGTGTCTGTTTGTTACCTTGACACTTGGGCCAGAACTTCTTTTTTTTCTAATTTATTTATTTGTATTTTTATCCCTCTCCTACCGTCACTCCACTGTACACACTCACGGCTTGGTCGAATTAATTTTATTCCCCAATCATTAACAAAAAATATTTGGAATTAAAGAATATTTCTACATGTAAGACAATGGAACAAATCCTATAGTTTTTGCCCTGTTTTAATAATAATAATAATAATAATAATAATAATAATAATAATAATAATAATAATAATAATAAAAAAAGCAACCAGGCAGCTACACTGGCTATTTTTCATCCCATGCCTCCGAGACAGTTCTGAGAGTGTTACCCCATAGGCAAAGCCCTACACAAATAATTTCCCCCGTACATGCACGTCTCGAAGCCAGCCATGATGTACGACTGTAGCGGGACAGTTTATCAATCAGGGTTATACAAACAATACAAAAAAAAAATGAAGGAAAGTGTGAGCAAATGCTGTATGGACCAAGAAAAAAAAAAGAAAAAGTGCGTAGGGGACAGAGGATATCGCTGGGACGGATCTATTGAGGGGGTTTTGTGTCTTTCACATTGTCCCTTAATTACCTCATGACTCATATCGGCTATTGCAGAGAGAGTAGGAGGGATGGAGAGAGCAAGATAGAGAAGTGTGGAGAGATGGATACTGGCTAATAGGTGTCTGAGAAAGCGGCAGCGAGTCATCTGTTATCTGTGCCCTGCTCGGTTTCAGTACACTTTAAATTGCTCTGAGACTCGAGAGCTCCTCAGTTCCTCAGTCTCACCTGGGATACGCATCTGCCTCGGCTTTAACTCTTACCCACAGTCTGGGTCGAAATAATTAATTTTTAATAAGTGAGACAATCCTTGAAATGAATGTGTGTACCTCCAAACTCTAGGGGTCTTTTCCTTCTCTGTCACTTATAGATTTCATTGTGATATTTCAGAGAGAGTGTCACAAATGGTAAGACATGGATACTAGCTCAATTAAGTCACAAAAAAACAAGCAGAGGTTACCGCTAAATAGAGATACCGCTGATATTTGTCTTTGTAGGCTATAACATAAAAAGCTCCTTGTTACACAAGCACCAGACCCAAAGCAGAAATAGATAATAGAAGAATTTATTAATTTATTTATTTAATGGAAGCAATGTCTTTAGGTCAGCAGTATGTGTTAACTGTTGAACCTATTATTTCCTCCCAGGTATGTCTCAAAGTGCATTGTTAATTTAAATCTCACTACAGAAATAGAAGCACGTCATGCTTTCCACACTGACACAGTGCCATTAATGAGCCTTAATTCAAATTGGGTACAACCTACTAGAAGCTATCTGAAGTTTGCCAGAAGTAATTGCCCTACTGTTTACTTAAAACCTGACATTCAAGAGTAGGACAGCATATTATCAGCAAATGTGATTATCTGGTTCCCTGTATTGGTGCAATGCATATAATAATCACAAATATACTGTACAGTGCTCTACAGGCTTAACAATAGATAACTGAATCTATATTTGAAGTCATGCTCACAACAACAATGTATAATATGCATATATAAAATTTAATACCCCTATAGTATAAACAATATACAGTATTATCCCTGTATAGTATGAATGTACATACCATGTGAGACTAACATTATCCATGAAGCTGTAGGGGATGTGATTTTTATCTCAACTTAACTCTAGAATGAATTCTGACATGCTGGTTAATTTATTGTTCATAGTACTTTTTGGCTGTGAATTAATGTCTCTAGCCTTGTAGATAGTCTCGGATCCAATAAGGCAACAGACAACGTGCTACAGAAGCCATTCATGTTGAGAAAACTAGACCCTCTGATCTATTTATTAAATGTAATCCAGTACACTTTAACTTGATTTCTAAATCAGTTACATGACTACATTCTGGCTGAATTACCATCTACACCTATGCAGTTACCACACAGTTCATTTTCAGGGGGCCATGCGCTTTATTGGAGGAGGAATTAGCATGATTTTATTATTCTGTTTGCAAGCAAGGGAGTAAAAGTGTGTACGCATGTCTATACACTTATAATCTATGCTTGCATAACAAGCTTAGTTTGTATGCACAAACACTCTGTTATTACTGTGGGTGAATACTAAAAGAAAAATGTCACGCGGATAGACAAGGTAATAACAGTCTGAACCAGCTCTAGCTCGAGCACACAGTTACACTGGAGACTCAGATTTGGATAAATGCACGAACCTTGCTTCACTAAATACACTAACTTCAGCTTACTCTGTTCCGGAAGCCCGGGGCTAGATTTAGCATTCGCCCCAGGGAACCGCACTCTTATATGGGCCTGACGTGAGGGCTTGAGCCCAGAACTCCAGCAAATTATCCACGTCAAATGCTGCTGCTGTGGAGGGAATCTCCGGGGCTTTGTGAGGCCAAACAGCTGAATGTGGAAGTTCGAATTGGTGCTTTGCTTTTTATTGCTGGTAATTTATTTATGCCAGTTTTACTTATTGCTAAAGACACTGTTGGCCTTTTGCTTGAGTGTGCAAATACTGCAGTGCTGCAACATATTGGCATCGGAACATTATCGCAAATTGTGAATGAGATACTTCTAAAGTCACTAAGATGCCCAAATTACCTCCCAACTATGGCCTACCTTCATGGAGAAGCTGGGAGAACAGCAAGCCTGATTTCAGGCTGTTAATCACAAGCAAATGGTCAGGTTAAGAGGAGCAACCAGGAGTTGGGAAGGTTCCACTGGTCTAGGGTCTAGCCAAAGATGGCTAAAGCTGCCAAACTGAATTGCCCTGGTTCTTTCCGTAGGTCGATTATGTGACTCTCGTTCCACTCATCCTCAACAGGCTTAACCCTATTTCACTGCTATCAGTTTCTGCTATTTCCATGGAACCTTACAAAAACACAAGTACCTGCAGTGAATGATTATTTCCAGAGAGCCGAGAGAGTATGGAGGGTTAAAGGTCCAGAGCCGAGAGAGTATGGAGGGTTAAGCTAAATTACGCCCCCAATTGGACCAAATCCTGTGGAAGACAACAGATTTCCCATTTGGATAATTCAAATCTTGGCTGAAATGGTGCCCTTAGACCCACCTGCACAGTTCCCTCCCTACTGGACCTCAGGTAACAGTGGGGCTGTCTTCAACACCTTAAGAACTGAGATGGGGATGGCACTAATGAGATGTATTGGGTTCTGTCTGAAGACATCCTGGATCTAAGCCTCACTAAGGAATTCTATCTATTACATCCATCCTGTCTCATCTCAGGGGCCATCCCTGACAGTGGCCATTTACCACCCCTGGGAGCAAGCATCAGAGATGGGGTACTGTCACATGCAGAGCTTCATTGGCTCCAGCCTGGACTCGCAATTCCGGATCCACTCTAGCCCACACACGATCTCCAAGGTACTAACATCAGATTCTCCTTGTTTCACTTATTGGACTCTCATTTAATACCACCTTTTTTATATATATATATATATATATATATATATATAAGAACATTCATTCACATATAGGGACAATTTAGTATAGACAATCTGCTTACGTTCATGCTTTTTGGATGGTGGTAGGAAACCAGAGAACTCTGAGGAAACCCATGCAAAAACAAGGAGAAAATGTGAAACTTCACACAGACAGTAACCCAAGGTCAGGATTGAACTGGGAACCCTGGCAATGCTACCTACTGCGTCACCATGCTGCCCAGTATAAGATTCAGTGTTTCCCATAAATGATGCCATGGATATCAGGTTATCTTATATGTATGCAGAATATCTGTATGCGTGCTGTACAAGTTCCATTGCATCCCAAACTTCAGAAAGAGGTTAAATGTACAATTTACTTAAAATCTGTGATGACTATAAGACAAGGCTCTCGTAAAAGCTCATTGTAAATGCAGACTCCAGACAGTCATGAAGATAAAGAACGTGAATTCGAGTGTTGGTCTGTGTTCTCCATTTTGGCACATTCATCATAATATGACAAAATCCTACACCTACCCGTAGCAGCCTGTTGTGTTTATTGAACCTTGCTTGCGCTGGCTAGGAGTCTTTATGCTGATTTGGATCTATTTAATAAACTGCCCGTGGTTGTATCCTAGCGATTCCATCTCATCATGACAGCACCACCTGTACCTGAAGGAATATTAAAATGGAAAGAGGGGCGTAACTCCTCTCACAAATCTCCGTAGATTTTTAAAGCCAAACAAAACCATGCCTACCGATGAGGCGCTTTACTGAGCGCAGCTATTTAAACGCACGAGACGAGTCATGACATGACTAATCAGTAATTAACCACTAATCTTTTCATATAGCAGTACACTAAAGCCTTAACCATAAGCATTTTTGCATGCACCTTGAAAAGTCCATAAATACAATCAAAAAAATGTTGTTTTTCTTCTGAAAGCATAGCATTGCAATATAGCAATTCCTCTTCTTCTGTTGTCTGTTGCATCATATTCATATTTCCTCCCACATCACCCACTGTTCCTGCTATTCCATGATGAAAATACATGCAATAACATATTGGATATTTATTAAAGTCAAACTTTTAGTCTGAAGGAGCAAGGCATCGAGTCAGAGCAATGCTCAGCGACATATTAGTATTACAAACAGTTCACAGCTTACACACATTCAAGGTTCATTGTTTGTTAAATAACAGCTCCAAACATTTAGAGAATCTTGTGTCTTGCGTAACTTAAACACACAAATATATTACACCAGAAAAAAGATGTATACACATACAGACACACACACCAACATGGTTCCATGCTCTTTACAATTCACATGACTCAATTCGTATGAAACGTCTCAAACAAGGTTAAAGTCAGGGCCGGTGTTGGTGTCTTATTGACTTCATTCCCGGGAAATTTTATGAAATCTAACATCACCCACTATCATTTGAATCCGTAGGAATTTTTCATGTCTCAAACAGAAGCAGGTCTCAGTTACATACGATTCTGGCCTTGGACTTAAGCCTGTTGCTTATCTAGAGGACCACAATTTTAGGGCTAAAATTTTGAATGAACTTAAAGAGAGCTGTAAGCATAGCAGATGAGTGCTCAGTCAGCTTATCCTTCAAACTGTGGGCACGTTTTCTTTACAGGACAGAACATCGAGTTAACCAAAACACTGGCATTATGTTAGTAATTAGAATGTGATAAAACACTTTATGATTTCGTGACAATTTAGTATCTCGTGCCTACACACAAGTTGTGCTCACAGTTAACCGTCAATGCTTGATATATAAAAATAACATGCTGGCTCATGTGCTATTTGATAAACTGCAGTATGAAGAGAGTGGAAGCGATACTAAACTAAACTCACACTTATTAATTTAAAGGCAAGTGCTTGTGTTTAAAAACTGTGGACCAGACACTATTATGCTATAACAAGAAAAATCTGAGCATGCTGGAGGCATAAACTCCATGCACCTGATTTGCATAACCTGAATGGTCAGTCCAGAAAACCGCCCCTTTGACTTAACTTATGGACTTAATTCACTCACTGAATACAGCTCGATATGCACGCACACATACAAACACAAACATACCATCACATGCACAGATGCCCAGTCACGTACATGCCTATATGCACATGAACACACACGTACACAAAAAATCAGTTGCACGCGTGTACTTGTAATAAGTCATATCGTCTAACTGTGTACACTGGTAGCATCCATCAATGGCTCCAGTTCACTGCATATCAACTTGCACACAGGCCTTGTGCAAATATGATATTATCTGATTCCTGTACTTCTGACACGCTGCTAACAGCGTGAATGAAATCTTATGATGTGTTAAATCACAAGTGCCTCCCTGATGAGGACCTTTCAGAACAGAGTGTACTAACAAACATTAACAAAATATATATATATATATATGGCTGCATTTGAGCACAAGGAGGACATGGGAAAAATACACCATTATACACTAGTCATACAGTGTTTCAGAGGTTCTGACTCATTTCGCATCCATTGAAAATGGAGAAATAGACAAAGGTTTCATTCAAGGACTCATTTTAGGATCGACTATTCTCCTTTTCTCTTTCCTTTTTTTCCCCCCTCAGATATAATACCACATCAACGGCTGTGTCTCTTGTACTGAAACTCCTCTCCAACCACGAACTTAATAGTTTCTCTTCAGTTTCATACTGAAGGATAACATTATGCATGCCACATCACTCATTTTTGACCTGGCTTAACGCGACGCTTTCTATTTTGAATCAAATATTTTCAGAAAACGCACAAACCGAAGGGTATTTGATTACACATGCAATAGGAAAATATACAAGGTGTTTGTATGAGATCAGTCTGGAGGGAATGGGAAGCTCCTGAGCAATTATATTGTATTACTTGCAGTAAATTCTCTCACACTATTTATTGATTTGGTTTTTTTAAGTTTATTTTTTTATTACCAACCCTAGAATCAACTCTGATCGTGAATATCTCATTATCATTACCATTCTTCATATGGAAAAAAAATAATAAAAACAAGCTGTGATGTGTTTATATCCTCAATAAATGATCATTTTAAGCTAATATGATTATCTGATGGTTAAAAAGTACAATTCTATGGTCCTCGAAATGGAGTTTACACTAAAGCATCTCAGCGCTTAGCTGAATAAATCCCAGTGATAAATCATGGGAAACTCATTTCAGCTATAATGCAAAACCTCTTGGCTAATCCAGCAAGCTGTGCTGAAACTACAAAATCATTAATTAACCAAAGCTGCCTCAGTGATGATTTGAGAATAAGTACTAATATAGCCTTGAAAGCAATTAAGCAAGCCTATAATGGTAAAAACAAATGATATCAGAAGGTTAATTAGACAGGAATTAAAGGGCAGATTATGCTGATTAGCCTGTCATATGCATACAGTGAGAGTGGATGGAGTGTACAAGAGAGAAAATCGGTAGAATACAAAGCATAGCAATGACATCTTAAACTGTAGTGTATTTAGGCCAAAGTTCTATACCAATATATCTCCTAACGAAATGATTTCGGTGTGAATTTGGTTTTTAAACTATTGACACACATACAAAAAAACAAAACAAAACAAAACACGCATTTACAGATGGCTGTGTCATTTTCAGGATTCAAATTTTTTGACTTGTTACAGCACTGCACCCATGCAGACACATCCAGAGGTGACAGCCAGTAAACTTTTAACCCACACACACAAACACATACATTTCCTTTCTGCTCAACACACTCTGAAGGTCTGGTGTACAGAGTTCCAGCAACGCTCTCCCATTAGTTCACCTAACCTTCCTGAGGTGGCACCAATTTCCCCCAATGCTCTCACTTAACTCCCTAACTTGTATATCTAACAAGCCATTTCTCGTCCTGTTTATTGAAGACTGGGAAATAAAAAAAAAAAAAATACAAAAATAAAAAAAATGTGCTCAATCCTTCAGACCAATGTATTATGAAAGGTGGAGTTTAAGGGAATTCTATATCCTGTAAGTAAACCTTCACTGTTACATCAATATTTATGCAGGGAAAGTTCCTTGTGTTCAAAGTTGGGTTACGCATATGCTTACATCGATTTCAAATCTCCCCATTTAGATTGTGCAAATTAACTGGCATGTAGTTCACGCCTCCAATGTTACCAGATTTTTCTGGAGTAGAAGCATCAAATAGGAGGTTTTTCCAATAACATAGTAATTGCATCAAACTTCACTAAATACTGCTGCTTCCTTGGGATTATTCAGGTGCTTTAACAGTTTATCTCAACATTTTAAATAAATTAGTGCAATATCCCATTAAAGAAACACTTTGCAATATAATGGTTATCCACCCAATAATGGTAATAATTATATAATAAAGTGCATTACTAATTTGAATTTAAAAACAAACAAACCTCAGTCAGTGGGACTTTCATTTCAAATAAAGTACTTACCATAACACAGGGGTGTTTAATGAGACTTGTGTATTTATGTAAGACAATTTAGAGAGCCTGTACATATTATCTGAAACCAGTCCAGTGCTTTTTCTGTTGTATTGCATTTTAAGCAACTCAAGTCCACGATCTCATTTACACTTGAGCACTACTGTGTCGCTAAAAGTAATTTTCGCATCGCACAGTCCCGCTCTCTACCGTATTTGTTTTCATATTCTCTGGTGAATAAAACCATTTCCAATTCATTAAGCCTTGCTTTTGTTTTGGAGGGGCTGCAAATTAAAGAGGACGTTCTCTAGCACTCCCGCTCTTCTGGGGGATGCATTTTCTTTCTTTTTTTTTTTTTTTTTAAAAAAAAAAAAAAGAAAAGAAAACAGTCTAGACACTTACAATCCCCTGAACATTAACACACCTGTTTCTAGTTCAGTCCCGATCATTCTGTGTTGGTGTTCATGGTTAATTACTTTCTTTGTTTTCTAGCTTCTGATCCAGTTTTGCCTTCACTGTACAGTTTGGTATACTTGGTAGAAGTGCATTTGTCTTCTGGGATACCGTTTTATCAGCTATGCACATCTGGATGCCACTTGTTTTGGGGAAAATTGCTCAAGCTCTGTCAGATTGGATCGTATTTCCAAGTCCCTGCTGATGAAAAGCATCCCAACAGCATGATGCTACCACCACCATGCTTCACTGTGGAGATCACGATAATGAGCATTGGATTTCTGTCAAACATAGCACGTCGTGCCAAGGCCAAAAAGTTCATATTTGGTCATATCAGACCGGAGAACCCCTTTTCAAACGTTTGTTGAGTCTCAAACATGCCTTTTGGCATCGAAAAGCTTATGGTTTTTTCCATTCTTCTTGTCACTCTTCTCTTTGTAGAGTGTTTAGTTGGTTGTCCTATGAACAGCTTCTCTCATTTGAGGTGTGGATCTCTCCAGTTTCTTCAGAGTTACCAGTGACCTCTGGATTGCTTGCATGACCAATGCCTGGTCATCTGGACGGCCTGCTCTAGGCATGGTCGTCCCATATTCTTTCTATTTTTCGATATGGATTTAATGGTGTTCTATGGGATGTTTGGAATACGTACTAAACATCAAATACCATGAACCGTTGACAGTGTTTAGAATTATTTGATAGGCTGGTTGATACAAGTCCCCTGACAGGTTGTCAAACAACAGAAGGTCCACATTCTATCTCGCCTGCCTGTGTAAACTTTTTCATTTACTGCCTTAAATTACTACAAATAAATATTTGGTTGTGGCGTTTACAGTCTGAGAGTTTATATGTGGGAGACAACAAGAGCCGTGGCAGGCCACTTTCATAAACGCAGTGCTGTTAGGCCACAATAATCATATCAAAACATTACCAGCCCACAGGGATTTCTCCCGACTGTTCCCATTACCATCCTGACACTAAACCAATCACAATATAAAGAGTACACTGCTTTCATCAGCAGGAGTGTGTCTGTAGCATTGTGTGTGTGTGTGTGTATGAGAGAGAATGTGAGGCACAGGGAGCAGAAGTCACTACACAACTATCCGTACACAACGATCCATTTAGAAAAATTATTGCTTTCACTGACACCGTCAACAAGCCACCAGTAACAGAGGTGCATCAGGAAGGATTGCATGCTTGCTCTGTTATGAGAACAGTTTAAGAGTACTCATATACGTTGGGTAATGTAGTGTGTTAAAGGGTGAAGAGGAAGGTAGAATTCGGACCAATCACTGTCGACTCTTACACACACTCCTGTCCATCTCCAGCACTAATGGATCGACATATTGACCTGCGTTTGCATGTAAAGGCCCATGTTGCTGCTATTAATACCCACTTTTGGTCTTGGTTACATAAGGGAGAATATTAGAAAGCAGAATAATAGTTTCAGAAAAAACAATATAGCGCCCTATAAATTGTTCATGCATGCACGTACAAAGTTAAATTCAAAGCATTCAACAGAAGATATTAACAATTCCAAAACACGAGGCTGTAGCGTGGTCAAAATCAATGCAAGGGTCAGGCGATGAACAAACAGACTTGACCAAGCAAACCCAGAATTGAGAAACCAGAGGGTAATACGATCATAATTTCATTAATTCAGTGATTTCATTAATAAATCACAACTGGCTTATTATTATAACAGGTTATTCCAGACAGATTTATTTCAGACCTCTAGTGTGTGTGTGAAGCTCCCTTGTTCCTGTCAATGCTGAACAGAGCTCTGTTACGATATCAGGAGAAGGCTGGACACAGTTGCGGTGAAAAGCTTCGACACTTTATTCAGCACACTTGCAGAAAAGACACAGGAAAACAGAAAAGCTTCATGCAGGTTTCGAGACTTTGCAGGTTATCGTGGCTAAGAACATATGATTTCTCAAAACGTTAGCGCTAGCAGTAAAGACACACAGTTAGAAATAAAAAAGGGTTAACGGTCATAAGCACCCAGAACCTTTTACATAAGCTAGCAGGCAAATCATACAGTGTGCTAATTATCCAGCGCTAACAGAAATGAACACTCGACTGAAACAAGTGCACGTTAAACTATCACAGAAATTCATAAACTGGAAGAGGGCTTTAGCGGAAGTCGGAATCCGAGGTACTTAGCTTTGATGTCGAGGCCGTGAGAATCAGTCCAGAGTTTAATCGCTCGGCACAGTGAGATTCGGGAGGAAACGGACACTCGACACAAGGAAGTGGTTTGGGAACCACAAACACGGAGCTTCGGACATCTAAATTAGAACAACGGAATCAAGAGCTACGGAAATCGGAATCAGCGCTACGGAACTAGAAACATTTCTATACTTCAAAGTGACACTCCGTTAAACTGAACTACCAACTAATAATCCGCCCCGAGTGGAAGAAAACAGGGCTTTTTAAACACACAGAAATCATACATGAAATCAAAGGCACCTGGAAATGATAATCACATTACATGGAGAACCAATACGAAATAAGGAGGCGGGGACAGAGACATGACGCAAGACAATAACAAAAGCACACATGGCCGAGGTAAACAAAACGAGAGTCCTTCTGAATGGAGCTGGAATGCGGAAGTAAGCTACTCCATTCGCTGCGAGAGAGGGAACATAACAGAGCCCCCCCCTTAAGGCGCGGCTCCCGAAGCGCCGCAAGCTTTGTCCGTTGTGGCGGACCCGGACCCCTGGGCAAGATTAGCACATCTGCCCCCCTGGAACCGAGGCTGGTGCAATTTAATGTCCCGCAGCCAGAGTCGACCGGGTCGTGACGAGGACTTGGACGAGGACTTGGACGAGGACTTGGACGAGGACTTGGACGAGGACTTGGACGAGGACTTGGACGAGGACTTGGACGAGGACTAATGCTCGGCCTGGATCTCGGGGTTGCGCGTGACCTGGTGCTGGACCCGGATCTCGGGGTTGCGCGTGACCTGGTGCTGGACCCGGATCTCGGGGTTGCGCGTGACCTGGTGCTGGACCCGGATCTCGGGGTTGCGCGTGACCTGGTGCTGGACCCGGATCTCGGGGTTGCGCGTGACCTGGTGCTGGACCCGGATCTCGGGGTTGCGCGTGACCTGGTGCTGGACCCGGATCTCGGGGTTGCGCGTGACCTGGTGCTGGACCCGGATCTCGGGGTTGCGCGTGACCTGGTGCTGGACCCGGATCTCGGGGTTGCGCGTGACCTGGTGCTGGACCCGGATCTCCGAGCCGCGCGTGACCTGGTGCTCTGCCTGGAACCTGCTTCAGCTCCTGGATTAGAGACAGTGGAGTGAGTAGGGTAGGAAACAGAGGAGGAGATAGTGGAGTGAGTTGGGTTGGAAATAGTGGAGGAGACAGGGCTGGGGACGGAGGAGGAGACAGGGCTGAGAACAGGATCGGGAACCAGAGTAGGAACCGGACCGAGAACAGGATCGGGAACCAGAGTAGGAACCGGACCGGGAACAGGATCGGGAACCAGAGTAGGAACCGGACCGGGAACAGGATCGGGAACCAGAGTAGGAACCGGACCGGGAACAGGATCGGGAACCAGAGTAGGAACCGGACCGGGAACAGGATCGGGAACCAGAGTAGGAACCGGACCGGGAACCAGAGTAGGAACCGGACCGGGAACCAGAGTAGGAACCGGACCGGGAACCAGAGTAGGAACCGGACCGGGAACCAGAGTAGGAACCGGACCGGGAACAGGATCGAGGACTGGATTGGGAGCAGGAGTGAGAACTGGAGTGAGAACTGGATTGAGAGCAGGAGTGAGAACTGGATTGAGAGCAGGAGTGAGAACTGGATTGAGAGCAGGAGTGAGAACTGGATTGAGAGCAGGAGTGAGATCTGGACATGGGCTTGGAGTGGAGGTTTCTTCTAGAACCTCTGAGACGAGCAGGCCAGGAGAGGTTTCCTCTATATTCGCTGGCTGCTGCTTGGGGCTGGAGGTCACCTGGTTAACCTCCAGTTGCAGCTCCGCTGGGGAGACTTCCTGCTGGGTCTCCGGCTGGAGCTCGGGGCTGGAGGTCGCCATGTTAACCTCCAGTTGCAGCTCCGCTGAGAAGACCTCCTGCTGGGTCTCCTGCTGGAGCTCGGGGCTGGAGGTCGCCAGGTTAACCTCCAGTTGCAGCTCCGCTGAGAAGACCTCCTGCTGGGTCTCCTGCTGGAGCTCGGGGCTGGAGGTCGCCAGGTTAACCTCCAGTTGCAGCTCCGCTGAGAAGACCTCCTGCTGGGTCTCCTGCTGGAGCTCGGGGCTGGAGGTCGCCTGGTTAACCTCCAGTTGCAGCTCTGCTGAGAAGACCTCCTGCTGGGTCTCCTGCTGGAGCTCTGAGGGTGCCCGCTGGTGGAGCCGCTTATGCACCCGCCAGCTGCCCTTGAAACAGTTTTGGGAGCAGAAGAAGCTGCTCCTTAATCCCTGGTTCCTGCAGGTGGGGCACTGCAGGACGGCCGGGCGGGTGCATCCCTCGGTGGAACACTCCTGGTTTTGGGGGTCTGAGGAGCAGGCCGCCACGTTAGCCCGCTTACCCCCATAATATTCCAAGAATGAGCGGTTAGGTCGGTCGCCCAGACGGTCCTTCCCCAAAAAGGTCCTGAGGTCGGGTTGGAAGTCTGGGCTTCCGAACACCTGAACCAGTAGATCCACAAAGCCCAAAACTGTTTTGAACTTCATGGATCCACTGGCAAGGTGAAGCTCTGCCCATTGGCGAGCAGAGCCGACCAAACGAGAGAGGAGGAACCTCACCTACTGTTCCTCGTCGGGCTTGGGGTCCTCCAAACTCAGGAAATAAATTTGTGCCTGCAAACAGAAACACTGTGGCCAGGTGGAAAAGCCATCAAACTCATCGGGGGGATAAACAAACGTCCATTGGGGAAAAAAAAATTGAATTGTTTGCAGGCATTTTAAATGTGGCGTGGCGTGGCATGGCGTGGTGTGGCATGGCGCGGCGTGCCCTTACTTTTCCCGCTGCATCCATTTTTTAGGCGGATTATTCTGTTACGATATCAGGAGAAGGCTGGACACAGTTGCGGTGAAAAGCTTCGACACTTTATTCAGCACACTTGCAGAAAAGACACAGGAAAACAGAAAAGCTTCATGCAGGTTTCGAGACTTTGCAGGTTATCGTGGCTAAGAACATATGATTTCTCAAAACGTTAGCGCTAGCAGTAAAGACACACAGTTAGAAATAAAAAAGGGTTAACGGTCATAAGCACCCAGAACCTTTTACATATGCTAGCGGGCAAAACATACAGTGTGCTAATTATCCAGCGCGAACAGAAATGAACACTCGACTGAAACAAGTGCACGTTAAACTATCACAGAAATTCATAAACTGGAAGAGGGCATTAGCGGAAGTCGGAATTCGAGGTACTTAGCTTTGATGTCGAGGCCGTGAGAATCAGTCCAGAGTTTAATCGCTCGGTACAGTGAGATTCGGGAGGAAACGGACACTCGACACAAGGAAGTGGTTTGGGAACCACAAACACGGAGCTTCGGACATCTAAATTAGAACAACGGAATCAAGAGCTACGGAAATCGGAATCAGCGCTACGGAACTAGAAACATTTCTATACTTCAAAGTGACACTCCGTTAAACTGAACTACCAACTAATAATCCGCCCCGAGTGGAAGAAAACAGGGCTTTTTAAACACACAGAAATCATACATGAAATCAAAGGCACCTGGAAATGATAATCACATTACATGGAGAACCAATACGAAATAAGGAGGCGGGGACAGAGACATGACGCAAGACAATAACAAAAGCACACATGGCCGAGGTAAACAAAACGAGAGTCCTTCTGAATGGAGCTGGAATGCGGAAGTAAGCTACTCCATTCGCTGCGAGAGAGGGAACATAACAAGCTCTAGATTCTTGTTTGAAAGCCAATTCCTCCTCAATTTAGGACCTTTGCTCGCCTGGGTGCAACTAAACATATGGTGTTTAGAGGCATTTGCTGCTAAAATTGAGCTCCAGTGTGAGTGTTTTGAGATATATGGCAAGTCTGTTAATAAAGTTGCAAAAAAACGCAAGAATTAAGATCTGAGAATGATTTAGACAGTGTGGTGCCAAGCGTGGTCTCTCAATTGTAAATGTATAGGAATTCACACATGCTAGCTGACATGAAACATAGTGGTTGTAATTTATTATTTTTTTTATTGTAATTTATTTGTATGTAATAAACAAAATTGGTCTGTGGTTACTAGTATTCCTGTGAATTTAGGCTCATGAGCCGGCCTAGATTAGCCTCGTCTCATCCACTTCAGGATCACTGCTTATTCTCCTATAACGTAATTGCTTATTTTCCTATACTTCTCAAATGTACTGTATATCTCACACTATAAAGCACCTTAAGCAGAAAAAGATGAAAACAGATGGTGGCCTGATCAGCCATGAATAGAACTACATCTCAACAATTCTCTCCTACAAACAGCTATTAGGACACTCATGTTCCTGCTACTTTCTGAGAGGATAATGACAGAGCTGAAGATAAACAGCTAATTAGAGTTTTCAGTCACAACTCAATCAGGCAGAACAAGAAGTCTAATTAGTGCTTAGTCTCCAAGTTGTGTGCCTAGCTCTTTATTTAAAGCTGTAAAAAAGAGATTCAGTTTCCTTCATTACCAAGAAGCTCCTTTTTCAAGAAGTTTTGCACGTTACCACATGATCACTGAAGAAAAAAAAAAAAAAGCATCATGACTCCAACAGCGCTTAGAGCTATTCTGGTATGGCCACCCCCTTAGCTCCACCCCTGCTTGCATGAACATCTATATAATATTCACAAATTCTACATGGTGGTTCAAGAATAAGGGTGTGACTTCTCACATTTGACTGTGTGAATGAGGAAATGATTAACAAATGCAATATGATGTGTGATTTCTAGTCCACCCTAGAATATTTCATATATTGACTTTTTTTTTTAAATTTATCTATTATTTAGCAGTTAAATAATTTGTAGGAAGATTATTAATTATTGGAATTCTTGATTAATTAAATTATTTAAAAAGCCTGGGGTTTGATCCAGTAATCCGCCTAATCAACACTGATTTAAGAAATGTAAAAGCACCCTACTGGGCGCCATGACAACCAGTGACCTTTACTTGTTAATTTAAAATGTGTTTCATCATGTTTCATTTGAAAGCATGTATAATTTACGGATAAAATGATGAGCCATGCCAGGACACTGCGACTATAAAAATACTGACCAATTATTTTAACCAATTATCGACTGCAGCAGTATATCAAGTAGCCATACATTCCTTAATAAAATATCACTAAAAGTAGACGATTGTTCCTCTTTTAAAGTGTACGTAAGCAGAAGAGAAATAAGCCTAAATTGGACATATAATCAGGAAAGAAACCCAGTGGAGCAGATGAAGAGCTTAGTGCTATTACAGAGATATTCTCAAACCTCTTCTATGCCATGTAGTAAAGACGAACTCTTTGTGGAAATTTGAGGTACACCTTCCAACAGGACAAATGACCCTAAGCATACTGCCAAAGCTACATGGAGTGGTTCAAAATGAAGAATTTGATGTATTAAAATGACCTAGTCTAATACCAGGTCTCAATCCAGTCAAAAAAAATTAAAATAAAAATCAGCATCCAGATGTGCAAAGCTGATAGAGATACATCTCAAAAGACTTGTAGCCAAAGGTGATTCTACCGAGTATTGACCCAGGGGTGTCAAATGAATACGTATGCAACCAACATGTGTCTGCTTGTTTGTTTAATTAACCCTTGTGTAACAAAAAAAAAATGTTACTAATTTATGGTAGTAAATCAAATAGTAAAAATTCAGGTTCCGGATCGTAACACCACTAAACACGGAAAGGAAAAGTTCAATGGGGGTGAATATGTATGCAAGGCAATCAGTAGCTCTCTCTTTATAATGGATCAATACTATTCATAGAATGGGTTTTAGGGTGCTGGCAGGAAATCAATGCATTTTCGAACAAATGAAGCATCTGTCAATTAAGGGTTTTTGAAGGAGAGCAGATTTTAGATGTTTTAGATTTTGAAGAGAAGAGAAGTCATTCTTTATCTCATACAATAAGCAATATTTGACAGAATGCCAAGCAGCTTCACTAGACGCAAATGGACTATCCACTCTTAGTACACATTCATGGAAGACTTTCAGTCCAGTCACAATGCAATGATATCAATCAGTAATTTCCTCTAACATGTAGCTAAGAATCTCAGTGATGCTCTCAACCCTGGCAGAGATCTGCAATAGCATGCAATAACTGCTGTTGTCCCTACATAGCTTCCTGTACACAGCTATGTAAATAATTCAGTGGTGATTTGTAGACTGCATATATTTCCCCTCCAGCAATTTTCTTCCACATGGAGAAGTAAAGACGTATCTAACACGCTTGGCTTAGGTCACCATCTCTGTTTGGCCACCAACTTTATTACATGCCATGAAAAAGTAAAAAATCCACTCATAATACGAATTCATATTTGTTCCCCATATTCCTATCTGGAATTATGTAATTAAACATCTCCAGGCTAATAATCCTCAGGTACAGAAGTCCTGGGATCTTTTAGTTGAGACTGATTTGCTAGATTTTTGAATCCACTGAATCCATCACACATACAAAATATCAAATTATCTGTCTGAATTGTCTGCTGCATTTTGCATTGTGTTACAAAACCCCCTATTAAATCTTCTATGGGGGATTTATGGGTTTTATCCTTTCCCATGGCAGCAAACTTGCTTTTACAAAGTGCCGACACTGGAGACTCCTCCCAGAAATGTTAAATAAACTTCTCCTTACAGACTTCATCATATCAATGGTAAAGTGTCCGCAGTTCAAGTCCCTGTGAACGAGTTGTTAATATAAAGCTGCATTCATTTATTTTTGTATTACGGTCAGAGCTGCTGTTATGGAAAATGAATGAAACACCTTCTCACCAAACGGATTTGAGAATTCATCATTAACTTCAGACAGCACGTAGGTGTTAATCTGTGAATCCTCACTATTTTCAGGTTACACAAGATTTTTTCATCATCTTAATGATTTGTATAATTAAATATTTTAGCATGTATGTAAACAGACACATCACAAGCTTGGGTATCCTCCTGATGTAGATGAGCACGAGTGCAAATATGCGATGGAGGGAATGTGATCATGATTAAAAAAAAAAAAAAAAAACACCTTTTCATTTTAAGACTTAAGAAGACCAGTTAGCACCAAACGGGTCATTTAAAAAAACAAACAAACATAAAAGTAAACTAGTAACAGCAGAGTTTGATCATACACCGACACTAATACACTGCCAATAATTGGTGGGGTAGAATTCTTTTTTTTTTTTTTTTGTCTTGCTATGGATGTATTTAGTCATGAATACACATACACTGAGCCTAGTGTGCATTAGTGTTGTGGACCTCATTACAGAAAAGGATCTCATTCACTCCCAACACAAGCCTCCATTACAGACTCAAGGCTAATGCAAGAAAGCCATTATTCTCAGCATTCGAGTGCCCTTCGTTTATGGAAATACATGTGCTGCCATTTTTAATGGCATCACTCGCTTGCTTGTTTGTGAGGATGTGAAAGGGGCCCAGGGTCGGGGGGGGGGGGTGGGGGGGGGATGGGGTAGTGGTTAATTAGTGCCTGTGGCTGCTGAAGGTTATGAGATAGTTGTGGCAAAATCCTTTGTGTACTCCTACAATCACATCAGAGAACGAGAGAGCAAGAGAAATGAGATGGAACATTAAACAAAAAAAAAAAAAAAAAGAGCTAAAAACAGGAAAAATGGGGGAAATGAATAAATACAGGGGACAGGTTAATGGATGAAAAGCCTGAAATGAGACAGGGCCTGGCAGCTGAAACAGATACAAAACAAGACAGGTGCACAAAGAGGCAAAGGAAAGCAAGCAGGAGAAGCAGAGAAATGGAGGGAAGTGGTGAAGTAGATCAGAGCTTCGCTTCTTCTTTTTTTCCCCCTCCCATCTATCTTTTTATAAAATCGTAATTAAGCGCATTTCATTACCCTTATTCAGCACCCTTATTCCCTGCACTCTTTTCTTGTCAAGCTCCTGTGCTTTTGCTTTGCTACATAGCCCAGAGGGCCAAGTGTGATGCCACACGTTGGCAACAATACAAGGAAATTGTGGGTCAAGTGTGATCTGCATTGTTTTCATGCACACCAGGCCAAAACTAGTATCACCATCTTTTTGCTTTATTCCTTACGCCATACATACGGCTGGTCACAATATCAGCGTTTCTATTATGAAACGATTAAAGTTGAACCTGATAGCACGAGGTCTCTTTATAGGCATAAAACTACTACTTGTGCACAAACACAAACACTACACAAACACACTCAGTGAAAGATAGATAAGCAGCACCATTTGCGATAGATTTTTGTTTTTGTTCAAGGCACTCCTCTCTTCACTCAGACTAGCAGAAATTCAATGTTACTGAATTACAGGCTGAAAAGAGAACAGTTCCAGCGCTCGTAAACCTCAGAATGGGATACATTTGACAATTTGACCTGGACACTGTGATGTCCATATAACAATTTTATAGTGTGACTGCTGTAAGCCAGTCCAGGTCAGTGGCTTTTGAGAGTACTTTACAACATATTAGTCCAAATCAGGTCAAATTGCTTGGTTTGTTTTCTCATGGCATGTAATTAAATGAACCAAAAAGGGAAAAACAGAAAACAAATTGTCTGATGGGCACGTAGGGCTGAAATCATACCCCAAAACTCAAAGAGACACAGATTAAATCATTCATTGGGCAAAAACTGTAGTATATGAAGCGAATGGTTCTGCCAAGTCCCCTCCACAGGTTCTGTAGTTGGTACATTCCAGAGTAATAACGTGTGTGTTCCTTTAACAAAGAGAGCCGAGTACGGATGAGGAGAGTAAAGTGGAGCATAAACGGTACTCCTGTGTGTCTCTTAATGCTGCCTGTCCGTTGATTAAAGACTTGACAGAAATATGGAAAAAAGATAAACAAACCTTTACCAAGTGCAAGTAGAAAAAGAAAAAAAAAAAATCACCCAAGCACGGATAATATGGAGCTCAGTAAATCACTAGTTAATTATATAAATAATTAAGTTTAAACATATTTTGTGTCACATCCAGGTTTTTTCTCTCTCTCAAAATATCCAGGACAAACAATATCTCTGTAATTTACTAATAGTTTCACTGCATAAACAATTATTTAAAAATAACAATAATAATAATAATCAACTAATTCATAGAAATATCAAAATAAAACAACTGACCAACCAACTGTGGGGAAGAAAACAACAAAAAAAATCCTGGTAATATTTAATTCCAGTGTATCGTTACACTCATCTCTTTCAGCTCTCTTACGGTGACTCTTATGAGAGAAATGGGACCACAAACAGATGGGATGAACAGAAGGAGGAGAGATGGCTGGATTAGCCTGGTTATCAGTTCTTCTCCAAAGCAGTCCTGATCGGACCTTTGAAAAGCTCGGTTTCTTTCTCAGTAGATGGACAAAATAATGACAACAACATAATTCCTTTTCCTGAATAAGATTTTGGGTGACTGACTAACTTAAAATAAAACAAACAGAGAACACAATGGTCTATCTCCCTAGGAGCTTGGCCCGTCTTTTCTACGCAAAATTATCACATTTTTCAACCAGCAAAAAAAGCTTGCGTTTTAACAATGCTGGAACGAGAGCTGGCTCGAAGTGAGGAATGTGACATCAGAAGGGAAGAAAGAGTCCTCTATGTCTCTATACGCTCGTATTTCATAGGCAGTGTTTACATTCGCGACCAATTTATGTTCGAGAGCGTACGCATGGCAACAGAAAGAAAGACACAGAAAATACATCCAAAGAAGGGAGCCTAACCACAGAAAATCTATATGGACACATTTTATGTTGTCCACAACTACACTCCCGTTAGCGCTAACGGGATTACCAGCACTCCATTTATTTAACATGACATGGCTATACACAAGAGCAGCCCTAAGCTTTGTTCTCTCTCTCTTTCCCTGTCTGGTGGATTTATTGATCCAGTGAGATAATGTAAAGCTTGTCTGCGAGAGGAAGAAAGAGCCCAGGATAGCTTAATTTGTGCACACACGGAAACACACACACACACACACATACTTGTACTAGGAATTGATTGTCCTAATTGAAAACGCTGGCCAGTTAATAGAACATCAGCTGCATCACCAGGCACAAAATGAAGTTGTTTTATACATGTATGCTACATATGATATACAGTATATACTATTACTAATATAAATCAGTTTAATGACTTTATTAATCACCATTGCACCCAACGACCAATCACTGATCACCATTGCTCCCAACGACCAATCACTGATCACCATTATTCCCAATGACCAAGCACGGATCACCACCGTTCCTATTGACCAGACACTGATCACCATTCTCCCTAATGCCCGATCACTGATCACTACTGTTTCCCAGTGCCAATCACTATTGTTCCCAATGACCAATCCCTGATCACCTTTCTCTCACCTGCATACTACTTTGTTCTTCATTTTTAAACTCTCTGTTTGGCTATATTTAATTTTTAACAGAAATGATCAAATTTGTCCTCAGAGCATCCTTGTTCATGTAATTTTAACTATTCACTCCTGAAAAGAGTTGGCAACACTGGCTCCAGCTATGCGCACTCTCTTTCTTGATTCAATGGCAAAGAACAAATCCGCTCTTGTCAAACTATCGCATTACGGCTCTGAAAACTTTGCCTGCCATTACGGTGCTATAACACACTGCAAAAACAGCGCTTGTTTAATTCAATTATGAAGTGGCTATTTCAGGACCCAGACCCTCAACGTGAGAGTGTGAAGATGTCGGGGCTCTTACAAAGCCGTTTCTCACAGTGCTAGTTTGGGGCATTGTTAATGCTAGCTTCACATGGCTAGCAGTTTGTGTTGCTACTGGGGATGCCCGAGTCTGTGTGGGAGGCCCGGAGTAATGTGCTCAGGTGACCGTGCCCCCCCGCTGAAGTTGGCATCTGCACCCACGGAGCTGCCCACATGCCAATGCTCAAGTTAATCATTAGCATATTATGTACACAGTACTAGCAGTTAGCCGTCTCTGGGACCAAGCAGTGAATACCAGGCTCCTCAGTATCATCAGAAATGTTAACAGTTCTGACTGTATTTAAAGGCACAGTGACGGCGGTAAATGACAAAGCAGCAGCACAACCAACATTTTAATTGAAATCTTCTCGATTCTATGTGAAATAGCCATGATCAATTAAATGAACTGACTTGAATGATTCCTTGGGCCAATCCTATAGCGTGTGAAGTCCGAAGTTTCTTCAGTTCCCCATTCAGATCTCCTACTGGCAACTAGTTGCCATTTTCAGTCTGCCTCGCAAAACTAGATGAAAAATCCAGATGCCAGATAATTATAGCTCAGGATCCCTAAATGATGGTTCTATTTATTCAGTACACGCATTACATTTTGTGGGTTGTGGATGATTATGCAAATATAGTTGTAAATCCACCCATAAATTTGTAATTCTTTGCGTGTGTATTGACATGGGTAGAGAACCGTTTACGGCAAGGTGAGTGAACGATCACATCTCACCTTGCTGTAAATCAGACCATGGCCTTAGATGGGCCTACCATCAACCAGCAGGATGTACACACAAACAGCACACACAAAAACACATTCACACAAATGCAGGATTAACAACTTTTACCATTCTGTCCTTTACAGAAAAGGTGTGTTTTATAGACATTTGCATATTACACATACACAAACGTCTGGGTGGAGACAATAAGGAGCGATAAGTTTATTCATGTGGTTATGTTTTGATTACTTTATAATACATAAGCAGAATTTAAGGCTTAATACACATGTGCAGACCAGCATATGTGAAAACCTGCCCATGGTTTGAAGGATACACTGAGCAAGCATTCATCTGCTATGATTACAGCTCACTCTAAATGTTAGGTCATCATTTTATCCCTCTACAAAAAAACATTTTTTTAAAAATCGGTCCCTAGGAGAAGCAATGTCTCCTATCAAGATGCAGGGTCTTCCATGTGGAAAAAAACAACCTTTTTTGTGGACTTTAAGGGACAATACTGGGCTAAAAATTATGTTTATGTTGTCTTTTCTTTTGGCATGCACAAAGTTTGACAAGACGTCATGCCCTCTTCTAGAAATCGTAGCCTAAACAATGGCATAATATACAAATTAAACCAACTAGTTAAATTAAAGACCTGGTATTGAAAAGGATTTGATGGTTTTCAGTCATGATCTTGACTAGTTCTGGTCTTGGACTTGACCTCAACCCTAGATGATACTAATGTATTTACATGATACGAATGTAGGCCTCAAATGGCATACCATGGTTTGTGTATTCACAGCCTAAGACATAAATTTCAGCATAACTCTGCCTCTATTTTTGGCAAACTCTGCCCTATGTGCTTAACAGCGTGCTTAACTCAACTGCAACTATTTGAATGACGTGTCACCTGAGGTCAGAATACCAATGTGTGCTATTTTGCTACTGTGCGGGTAACTGAACTCTAAACACGGCTCTTAGAAATTAAACACAAACCTTTTTTGTACGTCAATTTGAACGGATGTGTATTTTTTCATTTTGTTTTTTTTTTTAATAAACAATATTTCATTGATTAAATCTGGCAGGCGCTCATGTCAAATCCATAGAACTTACAATCAACTCTGATCGTATGAATGTTTCATTAATGAGGTCCCCGATGAGGCTCCCAAAAGTACCCAGAGTACTGTAGAGAACTGTTTTACTTCTCCCAACACAATAAATACATTCTCAAAATTCTAAGGCAGATAGAAATAAAATAGAAACATGCCTCAGTAGGTGAAACACACAGAAAAATAAGACAGTGCAATACCCATTTTTTTTTTAAACTTTATGTTCGTATATGGCATTAAGCATAATTAACAAATGTAAAGCATCTCTTTTCATTGCTGTCTGTATTACATTAAAGACTACTTCTCATTTTCTATTGATTGATTTTTTTTTTTTTTTTTTGGCCGCGTGCTAGGAAAGACTCAGACGTTATAAACCGGGGACGCAAAAACACAACTCATGATAATGAAACAATCGATTCTCTCTGCAGCTATTATAGTCTGTTTAAAGGGAAAAAAGAAAACGCTTTGCTTTCAACTGTCAGGGTTTGAAATAATCCACAGCAATTCACATCCTGCTGCGCTACACCCACCTCTCTAAATTGCTCCGCTTGTACTCTAATCTGTGTTAGTCTATGTTATTATTTTGTTTAAATTGCAGCACTTTGGCAAAGCTTGGTAAATGGCCCGGCCGCTGAATTTAACAGAAAGTAGAGGTGCGCTGAATTGAATAGGAGAGAACTGGACGGGGACTGGCAATGGAAGGCATAAGTAAAGAAACCTTGGATAAGCAAAGACTGCAACTAGAAATTATAAACAGGACATTCTCAGAAAACACTGACATGAATGGAAATTAGTTGACTGTCGCCTCATTGGCTCTTTTTCCAAAACATCTTATGCTGAATCATGCTGAGGGCTGTAGAGCTGTCAGAGAGTTGTGAACAGAGTTCCAAGTCGGAATTAGCCTTCTCTTCAACTCTAAACCTAAAGAGAGCGATGCGGCAGGGCTTTAGTCATCGACTCAGGGCAAATGCATCGTATAGCTGCACTGCTTTCTGGAGCTGTGAGTCCAGTGTTGCGAAAAGAAGATCTTGCTCTTTTGTTTGTAGGAGTTAACACTGAAACCTGCTTCCCTGTAACGTCAGTGTGGCAGACGATTCCTAACTTCTCAGAACAATAACAGAACATACAGCCCCAACCAACACATCAGAATCACTAAACACATTACATGTATTTCAATAGAATCCTCAACTTCAACTCGGACTATGGCCCCAAATGCGCACTTTTATTTACCATTAATGTCTGAGCATTATCTACGAAGAGGAACATTGCTTTCTCCTACTGGTAGAGTTTATTTTAGCCCTTATGAGCAATTTGAAGCAGGTATATTGGATTTTAACGAATTGCATGCTGTTTCTTGAGCACTTACATTTTCCCACCGTTTATTAGCAGAGCTCCAGAGATTATCTAGTCAAATGTTAATCAATTCTGGATAAATGGGGCAAATGGGAGCGAAGGTTTTTACCTTTTAAGTGGAAAAATATTCTTTTGTTGCTCTTATCTGTTTTTTATGATGTTTTTCAGTGTGTCTGTGTGCAGGAACGATTAGAATGAACATTATACACAATACTGATGTTAAAAAAAGCGGATCAGTATTTTTGTCCCAATCTAGATTGGCATGGATGTGCATCGGATATGCATGTGTACAGGTGTTCCTAATAATGAAAGTGAAAGTGAAAGTGACTTAATGTGAAAGTGAAAGTGACTTAATGTGACCCACCGTAATGTGGACGGTGAGTGTATAGAACCGCCTTACTGAGTCAAGATCAAGTGTCGGAAACAAAGGCAACGACCAATAACGACCAGTGTTGCGATTTATATGAACCATATGGCAATTTGAATACTTGTATGCAAGTTATATGAATGTATGTATTAAATCGTTTTTTGTTAGTGGGCTACAGTATATAAAGATAAAGTTAGAGTTGCAGTTTATAGAAAGTTTCTCTCTATTTAAAAAAAAGAAGTGTATTTTAAGTTTTTTAAACATGAAATGATAGCTTCATACTCATATGAATTAAATTGTAAATAAATGTACTTATACCGACCCTAGCCTTGACGTTAGTATAAGATTTTGGAATATCCAAGTAGTGAACTGAAAAGTAGGTTCCTCCTTTTAGCATCTTTAGACAGTAATTACAAAGCAGATGTGAAAGGAGGATTTGTCGGGAATATACCCTCTGTTTTACACTCCCATTGCGTTTAACATTTAATTAGCAGGGCTGAGGTGGCATCATTAGACGTGGCTCCAAGCACCCTCTTCATTTCCTCTTCCACTTGTCTTCCTGTATTGCCAAAGGCTGAGACACCAATTGTGTGTTTGTTTTGTTAACCTTACCATTGTAGATCAGATACAATCCAATTAGGTCTTGTGGTAAAAGCATAGGACTGAAAGTAGTGCACAAAAGCACTTCATGGCAGCATATCGGTACCACCCGTGCATGAGGGTTTGGCAAATGTCTATTATTTATTAGTATTACTAGTTACTTTTGAATCAGATTGTGAAACTGTTTGGTCAGCTTTAAAAGATTTGCACCATTTTTGCGCATACAGTCCTCTCCGAAACTATTAGAACAGCAAGGCCAATTAATTTGTTTTTGGTGTAGACTGGAGAAATTCAGGTTAACCTCTACCAAAGTAATGGAAAGGCCACAGTGTGGAGAAAAAAAGGATCTGCTCATGATCCAAAACCTAGAAGCTCATCTGTGAAACATGGTGGAGGTAGTGTCACGGCTTGAGCTTGCATGGCTGCTTCTGGAACAGGCTCAGTAATCTTTATTTATGATGTAACTCATCAATATCATCTATCTCACTCAGGTAGTAGCAGAATGAATTCACAAGTTTACAGGAACATTTCGTCAGCCAATTTATCATGCAGCAAGACAATGATCCGAAACACACTACCAATGCAACAAAGGACTTTATCAGGTGGAAAAAGTGAAAGGTTTCAGACTGGCCAAGTCAATCACCAGACCTTAACCCAACTGAGCAACATTTCACCTCTTGAAGAGGAGACCGAAGGAAGAAACCCTCTCAAACAAACAACAACTGACAGATGCTGCGGTAAAAGCCTGGAAAAGCATCAGAAAAGAAGAAACCAACAATTTGGTGATGTCAATGAGTCGCAGGCTTGCTGCAGTTATTGCAAGCAAGGGATATGCAACCAAATATCGTGTGTTATTTAATTTACTTCAAGACTGGTCTGTTCCTATACTTTTGCTCACCCCAAAATTGGGTGGTCTGATACAAAAGGTTCTAAGCTTTATGTTGTTTACCAAATCTAGCTGTAAATATCAGGAAATAAAAGCTCAAATCCTAAACTCTCATCTCATATCCATCTTTTGATCTCAAACCCAAATGTCTTCGATGTATAACACAAACAAATGAATTGGCCTTGCTGTTCCAATAGCTTCAGAGGAGATTTTTGCCTTTATAAATATCACTGATTAAGAAGTGTGAGAAGAGGTGTGGAATTTATTCTCAGGGTACAGAACTGGAAATCTGTACCAATCTCATACATCACACACACAGCTGTAAAACGTTGAGATGTGAGAACAGATGTGGGATTTGTTCAAGGAGTACATGCATGCAAACATGTAAGCGCACATACAAAGCTACTTTTTTATTTTAATAAAAATGACAGGACACGGCGTTATAGGAAAACAAACGATGACTAGATGTGACAGTGAAATGCATCAATTTCTTGGGATTATCGGTGTTCAAGTGCTTGGAAGAACCAGACTGCTTTCTACTTACATATTTGCTCTGGATGGCAAGAACAGAGTAAATTAACCCCAAGGTTACAAGTTAATAGGTTTTTCATATCTACAATGTTAAAGGTCTGTGAGAAGAGCAAACGTGGGGAAAATGAGTAGATTATTAAAGTCATTTGTCTGTGTGTGATGATGGGGCTTGGATTAGGAGCACCAGAGCTTCGAGCGTTGTGGCCAGCAACCGCAGTGTTACCAGGAGGGGCAGAACCAAAGAGCACATGCATGGCTGGAGGACGATAATTGTTGCAATGACTTGTCCCAGGGAGCAGGCAGAAGAAAGAGACAACGAATGAAGGTTGGACATCGCATCACTTGCTCTAACTTTAGTTTCTCCGTCCCTACAAGACCACCAGGGGGACGGCTGAGGATCCTACCCTCGTCAACGTGCAAGTGTGATTGCGTTCAATAATACACACTAGCCAATCGTGCAAATCTGTATGCGGTTAGTGCTTTCACTCAAGTCTTATCAGTATACTATATATGGATGTATGCATATATACACAGACCTAGCACCTAGCTAGGTTTTGGTAGAATAAACATGCTCACCAGCTACTTTTTAAAACACCTGCACACATGCGCATTCATGCAATTATCCAATCAGCCAATCATGTGGCAGCAGCACAATTCATACAAAAATGCAGATACAAATCAAGAGCTTGGGGTAATATTCACACTAATCATCAGAATGGGCAAAAAGAGGTCAAGCAAGCACGGACAGACCGTTTCGAAGCTGAAAGGAAGGCTACGGTAAGTCAAATAACCACTCTACACCCGTAGAAAAGCATCTCAGAACGCACAACCTTGAGGCGGACGGGCCATGACGGTGGAAGACCGCATCGGGTTAGACTCCCGTCAGCCAGGAACAGGAATTTGAGGCTACAGTGGGCACAGGCTCACCAAAAATGGACAACTGAAGATTTGAACACTATTGCTTTTCCCGAATTGGGGTTCCCTTGCACTCCTTTGGTTGACAAAATTTTAGCTGCCATGAATTTTATAAGACAAACTCCAATGAATATCTACTATTTATAGCCATATTGTAGTGAACTATAATAAGGAGAAAAATGAAACTACCATACAGTAGTGCAAAATGAATAACTTCATGAAAAGTGCTGTTTCACATGTGCCTTTAAAGACTACACATTTATTCCATTATTATTTAGTTGTTATTCATTAAAAAGATGATTATTATTGAGATATTACTGTGGTTATAAAAATATACCAATACTGAATAATCCAAAATATCCTCATGCAGCATTGGCCCTCTGAAGTGAATGATGGAAAATGAGACAAGAAGAGTGTGTCAAGAAGTGTCTCAGAGGTGAAGCAGAGGGGACAGAAGAGGAGGACATGTTGAACGTGTCAGATTTATAACACGGAAGTAGGTTTACTAGAGAGCAAAAGACAGAGAGCGCCAGGGAGCAGAGCCTGTGTAAGAACCCAGGAGTGAGTGAGTGAGAAAATAGGGCAGTAGGGGAGAAAAGGAGTGTTACACCAGAAAAAAAAGAAGCCGAGTTATGGATCTCTGTGATGAAAGAGAGAAAGGGTGAGAGGGGGAAAAAAGAGCAAAGCGATTCAAGTGTGTGAGTGTCTCTCTGTGTGTGTGTGTGTGTGTGTGTGTGTGTGCACTGTGTGTGTCCTTTGAGAGTGTTGTTAATGCAGCACAAGCTCTCATCGATCTGCTCTCTGCACGGCCAGTGCTATTCCCCTGACTACTATTATAAACAAACATTTGTTCAGTCTATTCACTCATGAGCAACGAAAGAAAAATTAAAGAAAAAATGAAAGAAAGAAAGAACGAACGTACATCACTGCAGTAAAGCTACTGACACCAGTACAACAGTAACTGGCCCCAAAATGCACTAACCTACTATTTTTATAAATGAAAAAAAATGATCATATTTTCGATGTTTTTAGCGATTCTGGTGCTATTTTATGATTTGTTGCTCTATCCATGCATCCATTTTCTGTACCTGGAGCCTATCCCAGGGGATGGGGTACCAACCCAGGCACAATCTCACACACAAACACCACGGACAATTTAGAGATGCCAATCAGCCTACGACACATGTCTTTGGACTGGGGGAGGAAACCGGAGTACCTGAAGGAAACCCCCAAGGGGAATCGAACCCCCCAACCTCGGAGGTGTGAGGCAAATGTGCTAACCGCTAAACCACCGTGCTGTACAGTATGTTGATGTATTTTTGTTAGCTCTGTGAGAAGCTATTTGTTGTCTGCGATGCTGACGTTACAGGAGGACATTGCTAGTGCAAGTTACAATAGAGTTTCATAGGAGAAAAAGCAAGAACATCCTAACAACAAAAGAGAAAGAGCTTCTTTTCTCACTCACCATTTTTCAGCAACATTCAACTTCATATTAATGAGAAATCCAATGTAGAAGTACTTCTACAATGCAATGCAGCTAAATCACGCCGTCCAGAATCGGCTCTGCTGGTAAGCGGTCTACAAGATGACGAGCACCATGGTGCTAGTCATTAACCCTGAAAGTTGAAGCTTCGGAAGCTGAGCTGTGTGAGCAGAGTGTACAGATGATGAGGTGAGAGAGCTGCATCGTCTTCTTTAGGTAGAGATGAAACATGGACTAAATCCCACTGGCACCAATTGACAGCAGGTAGTCAAAAGGCATTGTGGGTAATGTGGGAAGACCAACATGTCCCATGTCCCAACATGACCAACAAGACCCATAAGCATACAGTGATCCTCATTCACAAGATGGCAAAGTCCCATGTGGCCGCCACCAAGCTGGCAAACGTGAAGTAAAAACAATGCAGACAGCGTTCTCTGTAGGAAGTGTCCAAACAACTGGGTGGAATATTCATGAGTGTGCATTCATTAATGCTGAAAATTGTTTTCCCTGCACAAAATGTAATTTAAGTGTTTTAATGTCATTTGTACACGAGCATAACCAGGCAATATTTACAAATGACTTTCATTTTGAAACAAGGTCACTGTCTCTCCCATGCACATGTACTGTACTCATCATCAAAAAACATCCCTAAGCACTTAAAAGAATTTTGTATTCGTTTTTCTCTAAATAATATTCATATTCAGAGTTGGAGACCAAGTTAAAGGTATTCAGAGTAGGTTTACGTATCTGCTTAACGCAATTATCTGGATTCATTTAGATTACTAAAATCATGTGCGTCTCAAAGGTTGCCAGACTGAGTAGAGGTATCCGAGATGGGGGGTTTTCAATAACATCTATACCACCGCCTTTAAGCTGCATCACTGCAAATTTGGTTTAGTTCAACAATATGGCTTCCACCCTCACTATTCACTTTACCAGCATCCTCTAGAATGTTTTTGGGAGGAAGCAGGAGGCCACAGTAGCCAGAGGAAACCCAAAGGGGAGAACATTGGGACTTTACACAGACAGTAATCCAAGCTCAGGTTTGAACCCCTGGAGCTAAAAGGCCCGCTACATCCCCATTCCACCATGCAAATACAATATACAGTATAACACTCAGGAAGCAGCAGTGCACATATTTTTAGTTAAACAGTAACGTGAAAGTCAACAGCTGAGTAGGGAAATTTTGGAGAAGAAAAAAAAAATCAGCAGAAAGAGATGTAAGAGAAGGGAATAAAAGGGAAGAAAATAAAGCGAGATGGAGAAATGGAACATGAGCTAATTTAAAGGAAACTGTCTCCATAATTACACGGTTGCCTCAGGAAAATAATATAAAATAATCGATCAATCAGAATGAGGAGAGAATGAAGGCAGCATGAGACCTATATTCACAGAGTGGATAAGCAGAAGCGGAAACGTAGACTGGTTCAACAAGAGATTATGCTTACTGAAGAGTAAACTGCATTCAATTCAGTTCAATTCTGTTAAGCTCTGTTGAGTTCAATATAGCTTTATTATTATTGATTTGCAAAATAGCATCTTGACGATCATTATTTGGGGAAGCCACACAGATTTGCACATTCATTCACATCTATGGCCAATCTAAAGCAGCCAATCTACCTACTGGCATATTTTTGGAAGGAGGGAGGAAACCTGAAAACCCTAGTAAACTCACACATACACTGGAAGAACATTGGGGTGTGTAGTGTACGTAACTTGTTGGACATGTCCCAAATGAACTTACTCAAAGCTCTGTGCCTGAATGAAACACAATTTCTGTATTAACTCCTCAACTCTGAACATGGCCGATTGCATATTGACCAATTATGTCAGCGAGCTAAACTACCCAGTTACCCACCTGACAACTTTTCACCATTTTCACCAACTTTTAAACCTACTGTGGTACCTCCATGATAGACCAGACGTCCCCTATATACCATGTCCCAAAGGTACATCCAGGGTCTGAGGTATTCTACTATTATTTCTAGCAGAGTTGACTAAAGAAAAATGCTGTCAGAATGGCTTGGCCTGGCATTGATTATACAAGTCTGTCATACTATACCAGAGTGAAGCTATTGCCTCATTCGGTGCTTTTAAGATCATCTTAGAGAGCATGGTGGGTCCAAAATCTCCCATTGGTGTTTAATTGGCTTGAGATCCGGTGGCTGTGAAGGCCAAAGCATATCATTTACACCCTCATCAAACCATTCAATCAACCTTCATGACCTGTGGATGGGTCATGATCTGTCATAATAACTTTATATTGATTTGCAGTGCCCCTTCTCTCTAAGGGGAAAAGTAGACCCAAATCCTGGCAGCAAATATGCCTCTCACATGCCCTAAATGTGAAGCGTAATGTGTTACTAGCTACTGGTAATATTGTGAGAGATAAGAATAGTTGAAATATATTGACCTTTAAATGTGGGGGGGGGCAACAGTGATGGGCACTATCGATGGCAAGCCTGCAACTCTCATTAGTTTGAAAAAAAAAAAAACAACTAATTTTAAGGAGCAGTCACTGGGTTTTGCAAGTACAGTAAACCCACCTACACTATGCATACAGCATGCATTGCAATCAGAATGTGATCAGTATAGTGTGATCGCATGAAGGTGTCATTTGGTTAAATGTACAACCCCACAGAGTACATCATAAAAAACAAAGCAATATATAATGAGTGGTTCATTACATACATAAATATTGCTTCTCTTGCAATTAATGCAAAGACAGATTGATATTGTTTGTTACTTTCTCACAGACACATGTTGAAGATGGCTGTAAAAGAAATGAACCTCTTGCTTGTTTAAACACATATTGCACATACACATGCCCGGGCTCGAAATGTTAGTATGTGATTGATGGACCATTACTGAAGGGCACAGAGCGACACCGCCTTGACATATCTGTTTGGATGTTGATGGTGCGCATTAATTTTTTTTATGTTTAAAGAGTCTGGAACAGCCACAGAGCACAAGTTTCCCTGTACACATCGATTTTATTGACAGCTGCTGGAATGTAAGAAACCCTTCACCAAATACTAAAAAGTAGTGTTTTACAAGTGTTAAAAATGACTTGCGCTCACCACTGCCTTGTGCAGCAGGATGTAGATGTCCAGATATACAGTAGCTTGGGAACATTGCTGGCCATGCAACTGTAGTTGTCTTGGAACTTCATGTCCACAATTTCAAGACGCCAAGGGACAAGATGTCCAGGTCACTGCGCAGCACGTTGAGACTGTCCGACAGGTACATGACGACACCGTTCTTGTATCAGTTTATAATTGTATCAGTGTAATAACCTTATCCTGCAGCTGATTGTTCACTTGGCATGATAGTTCGAGGTTGATATGCATCTACATGGTCTCACTGTTTTTATTCTCTCATGCATTTGGCTGGAAGATTTCTAAGATAATATTTTAGCAGTCTGTATATAGTCAATGTCAACTACATGCAATACACCCACACTAACTCGGGTGTATAAAATAAAGTCTTCATGTCAGGAAGTGACAAATGGCTCTATAGTGTAACTTATGTTCAGTTGTTTAAACCAGGTCTTTAAATGTCCTAAGGTGTATGGCATCTGTTTTCCTGAGGGATTGTTAGCTTATTATCAGCAGAGTCCATGTTCACACACTGATACTAATTAGCTCTGTTACACTCCCATTAATTGGACTTAATCAAGGTGATTAAAAGGGTCTAGGAATAGCCACAGGGCATTAATGACAGTGGTGCTTGATGTAACTTTTTAAATTTTTTTTTATTATTATTAAGCATTGCCTGAGCCTCAAGCATATGGCATGATTACACAGTTATTGCCACTACTTGCCTGCTTATACAGTGAGGGAAA
This sequence comes from Cranoglanis bouderius, assembly GCA_023630585.1. NCBI lineage: Eukaryota > Metazoa > Chordata > Actinopteri > Siluriformes > Cranoglanididae > Cranoglanis > Cranoglanis bouderius. Next base: position 14,611,364 of record CM042546.1, read on the forward strand.
AAAAGTATTTGATCCCCTGCTGATTTTGTACGTTTGCCCACTGACAAAGAAATGATCAGTCTATAATTTTAATGGTTAGGTGTATTTTAACAGTGAGAGACAGAATAACAACAAAAAAATCCAGAAAAACTCATTTCAAAAAAGTTATAAATTGATTTGCATTTTAATGAGGGAAATAAGTATTTGACCCCCTATCAATCAGCAAGATTTCTGGCTCCCAGGTGTCTTACACACTCTCTTAAAGGGAGTGCTCTTAATCTCAGCTCGTTACCTGTATAAAAGACACCTGTCCACAGAAGCAATCAATCAATCAGATTCCAAACTCTCCACCATGGCCAAGACCAAAGAGCTGTCCAAGGATGTCAGGGACAAGATTGTAGACCTGCACAAGGCTGGAATGGGCCACAAGACCATCGCCAAGCAGCTTGGTGAGAAGGTGACAACAGTTGGTGCGATTGTTCGCGAATGGAAGAAACACAAAATAACTGTCAGTCTCCCTCGGTCTGGGGCTCCATGCAAGATCTGACCTCGTGGAGTGTCAGTGATAATGAGAACGGTGAGGAATCAGCCCAGAACTACTTGTTAATGATCTCAAGGCAGCTGGGACCATAGTCACCAAGAAAACAATTGGTAACACACTACGCCGTGAAGGACTGAAATCCTGCAGCGCCCGCAAGGTCCCCCTGCTCAAGAAAGCACATGTACAGGCCCATCTGAAGTTTGTCTGAATGATTCAGAGGAGAACTGGGTGAAAGTGTTGTGGTCAGATGAGACCAAAATCGAGCTCTTTGGCATCAACTCAACTCGCCGTGTTTGGAGGAGGAGGAATGCTGCCTATGACCCCAAGAACACCATCCCCACCGTCAAACATGGAGGGGGGAACATTATGCTTTGGGGGTGTTTTTCTACTAAGGGGACAGGACAACTGCACCGCATCAAAGGGATGATGGACGGGGCCATGTACCGTCAAATCTTGGGTGAGAACCTCCTTCCCTCAGCCAGGGCATTGAAAATGGGTCGTGGATGGGTATTCCAGCATGACAATGACCCAAAACACACAGCCAAGGCAACAAAGGAGTGGCTCAAGAAGAAGCACATTAAGGTCCTGGAGCGGCCCAGCCAGTCTCCAGACCTTAATCCCATAGAAAATCTGTGGAGGGAGCTGAAGGTTCGAGTTGCCAAATGTCAGCCTCGAGACCTTAATGACTTGGAGAGGATCTGCAAAGAGGAGTGGGACAAAATCCCTCCTGAGATGTGTGCAAACCTGGTGGCCAACTACAAGAAACGTCTGACCTCTGTGATTGCCAACAAGGGTTTTGCCACCAAGTACTAAGTCGAAGGGGTCAAATACTTATTTCCCTCATTAAAATGCAAATCAATTCATAACTTTTTTGAAATGCGCTTTTCTGGATTTTTTTGTTGTTATTCTGTCTCTCACTGTTAAAATACACCTACCATTAAAATCATAGACTGATCATTTCTTTTTTCAGTGGGCAAACGTACAAAATCAGCAGGGGATCATATACTTTTTTCCCCCCACTGTACGCCCCCAAACACAACACACGCACAAAATCATCATGGTATACACTCAAACATTAACTGTGTTAAATACATATACACAAGGTACTGTATATGAGAAATGAAACGTGAAAAATGAATCACGTGTAAAAAAAAATAAATAAAAATACACGAAAATAAGTGAATCATAAAGAAAGAAAGAAAATCACACGGGAAAATAGTGTAAAAATAATGGGAGAATTGTGTAAAAATATTGTCAAAATAAATACATCTACATAAAAAATAAATAAATAAAATCTGAAAATTAATGAAAATGTGAAAATGAATGAATTATGCATTAACAAATCATGTGGAAAATAAATCATCCAAAAATCACGTGAAAAATTAATCATGCATTTAAAAATAAAAATCATGTGCAAATACAGTCCCCTCTGAAACTACTGGAACAGCAAGGCCAATTTCTTAAATTATTTTTTTCCCCCCTCTGTAGACTGAAGACATTTGGGTTTGAGTGCAAAAGATGAATATGAGAAGAGTGTTTAAAATTTCAGCTTTTATTTTTATGTAGATGTGCTAAACAACATAGAACCTTATGTACCGGACCACCAAATTTGTAGGTGAGCAAAAATATTGGAACACGTGACTGACCGGTGTTTCTTGTTACCCAGGTGTGTCCTGTTAGATTGACAGGTTAAACAATAAATACCTCTGAACATCTACTCTTGGTTTAAACCTTCAATTTCACCTGTGATGACTGCATTTGCTGCATCTGATACAAAAGGTTCTATGTTTTATGTTGTTCAACACATAGATGTAAATATCAGGAAATAAAATCTGAAATCCTAACCATTCATCCCATATCCATCTTTTGAGATCAAAACTAAATGTCTTTGGTGTATAGTGCAAACAAATGAATTGGCCTTGCCATTCCAAAAGGTTCGGAGGGGATGGTAAATGAATCTTGTAAAAATAAATAAATAAATAAAAAATAACGTATAAATAAATGAATCATCTAAAAATCCCATATGAAAACAAATTAATCATGTGGAAAAACACATCTGAAGATAAACGATGTAGAAAAATAATAAGCATGTGAAAATAAGTGAATTATGTAAAAAAATTAAAAAAAATCTCATGCAAAAAAATTAATCACGTTGATCAGTATAGCACTGTATTTTTCAATCTGTCTATGGTTGTTTATCTAGAGGTATCAGGGGGTAAAAGTGGAAGGTTTTAGACTGGTCAAGTCAATCACCCGACCTTACCTCAATTGAGCAGCATTTCATCACCTGAAGAGGAGACTGAAGGGAGAAACTCCAAGAAACAATCAACAACTAAAAGAGGCTGCAGTAACAGCCTGGAAAGCATCAAAGAAGAAGAAACCAACAATTTGGTGATGTCAGTAAGTCACAGGCTTCATGCAGAAGGGATATGCAACCAAATATTAAGTGCTATTTACTATAAGTACTTCAAGTACATCTGTTCCTATACTTTTACTTGCCTAAAAATCGGGTGAGGAGAATCTGAAGGGAAATGAATCCTGGAAAAATAACAAGCATGTGAAAATAAGTGAATTATGAAAAAAATAAATAAATAATAATCTCGTGCAAAAAAAAAAAAAAAAAACAATCATGTTGATCAGTATAGCACTGTAGTTTTCAATCTGTCTATGGTTGGTTTATCTAGAGGTACAGAGAGTGCAGGAGGGAGGATGAGATTAGTGTTCTGCTGAGTGAAGCTGCCTATAATTTATTTTTATTTATTTCATTTATGGTTTATTCAAGATGACTAGAAATAAATTGCTACAAGAAAAACAGTGGTGGAAAAGAAAGAAATATATTGGTGTCTCTGCGTGATGTACGGATTGCTGAGGGAAAATAGACTAAATTCTTCTGTAATATACTGATGAGAGAGAGAGAGAGAGAGAGAGAGAGAGAGAGAGAGAGAGAGAGAGAGAGGAGTAAAATTAAGTGATCACTAAGCTAGGACACCCACAATCCATAAACTTCTTTAGCCCTGGTGTTGGATATAACACTTCATCTATTCATCAGTTGAGTGTAATTGCATTTCTGCAGATTCTCTCAAATGCAGAGCGTCGTTCTTTAAAGCAGATGTATGGTTACAGCACCGAATGTCAAGCACGGTAATACAAAAAGAAATGTGTGTTCATTAACGTACAGAGAGGGAGACAGGGCCAGGACATGTAGACTATTGAAAGAGACCTTTATCCTACACTTATCCTAGTGCATTATAACTCACTTTCTGTGATTGCAAGCCACCAATGTAAATTTCAGTCAATATTCATCTGATCTGATCTTATAGTGAATAATGGAATTGAATATTGGTCCATCACTTGTGTATTCCGTCACTACAACAGGCCCATTCATTCAATGCACAAGTGGTTTTATAGAAAAGATATCATCCGGCTCAGACAAAGACGCAGATAAGTGATTTTGATGTCCACTGCTCTTGTTCTCTGTTCATCCTCCTCTCACACAGCTGACTTTTTTCCCCATTGATCACACGGCAGAGGATGAGTTCAGCCTTTCAGCTGCCACTACGCTCCTATTCGTACGGCAAATAAAAAAAAAAGAGATCACTGAGAAAGATGGAGAGAGAGAGGCGGCGGAGATTGCAGAGAATAGAATTTATCGTTTCAATTTTCCAAGATAGTGGGAGGAGGATGGTAGCAGATCACTGCTTGCTTGTCCCGTGGTAATACGACTGAGGTGTTTTACCGAGTTTTCGCTGATTTCGCTAAAGCCAGAGAGTGAATAACTGAGAGGCAGAGAGAGAATCGCAAGAAAAAAGGGTAAATGAGTGAATGGTGAGACCTTAGTGTCTGATTTAAAGCCAAGAAGGCCATGAACATTGTCGAATCTGCCAAGAGGTAAGCTTCAAAAGCAGGTAAGTGGAAAAGAACGTAACACTTCACATTCTCAACGTTAACTATTAAAGCATGGGCAAAAGTCTGACAGATACTCTGTTCAAAAGTTCGCTGGAAAGGGCAGACAAATTTCCTGAAGTTTAATTTCCATGTTCAAGATATACTTATCAGTGCTTGTAGTGTAGAAAATAAGCTAATGGTCCGATAGCCTTCATACACCATGGTTTAGCTGATAAAAGCATGATCATGGCATGTGTGTGGTGTGATTCCTGGCATGGTGAATTCTGCTTGCACTTGTTCTTTATCCTCCAGGTTATTTTATTTGATGTTTTGACCCTTTGTTTTGGTTGAAGCCCTGTCTCCACCCCTGTCCTGTCATTACTTTATTCTATTGTGTCCTCCTGTTATGTGTTTAGCCCTTAATTCATTTGTCTGTGAATATCCTGCTGTTTTTCTGTTTTCTTCTTATTGCGCATATTTCTATCCTTAGGCCTGACCTCCTTTTCTTGTTTTATGTTCAGAGTTTGACCCTTGACCATTTTTTTCCTCGATTATGGATATGTTGTGGCCTGCCTATTCTCTGACCCTCACTCTGGACTATAACTACTCGTGTAGGGCTCATAATGAATGTAATGTTGAGATCATGTGCCTTATCAACTCGTACTTTGCAGTGACACGGTCTTAAAAAGTTTACACCTTTTAAAGAAAATTTGCTACAGCAAAAATGTAATGTAATATATATATATATATATATATATATATATATATATATATATATATATATATATATATATATATATATATATATATTTTTTTTTTATTTTTTTTTTTTTTCTTACTTTAGTTTGACTGTTCGAAATATATACAGGAAGTACATGAGTGCTTTTAATAGACTAGGGTATTGCAAGAGCCAGAAAAACGAATCCAATCCAAATTCATTCATTATCAGTAAGTGATTTGTCCTGGTTTGTCATGGAGGATAAGAATATATACCCTGAAAGGGACACCAGTCTATCACAGGGCACCATGCACACCAATTTCACACACTCATTCACACCTAGGGGGAATCCAGAGTCGCCAATCCACCTACATGCATGCTTTTTTTTGCGTGGGAGGAAACCGGAAAACCCAGAGGAAACGTCGGGATCAATCCAGTACCCCTGGAAATTATTCAACAGTTAATAACTGTAAACATTTTCTTTAAAAATAATTTTTCAGCTATCCTGTTGTAAAAATCTTATGCTTTAAATGCTATTTTTGTCATCTCTATCTGTATTACTGAAGCATACTGTTAACACTAACCATTTCAGAGTTCCTGATAACAGTGTTGTCATACCTGTGCATCCTCATAAACCTAATTACTGAGAAAGGCCTTGTATTGTATTTAAAAAAAAAATTAAAAAAAAGAAAAAGAAAATGATCAATCAATAAAACCAACAATAAAGTCAATGATGCAAGGTCACATGCATCTAAAATACTAATTACTGCTCTTATCCAAGTTGTTTTCCTCATAACCCTGTCCTGTGTTTTGCGTGTTTAGCAGTCGTTCAGCCATGAGCCTTTAATCAATGTCTCTCTCTGACAGCACTACGCTCACAAACAACTATTAGGATTAACAAGGAGGCCTGGATACAGAAACTAATTAGTCTTCAGTGATGTTAAACACGACAACAGCATCATTAAGGCAAATTAATAGTCTCCAACTTAGTGACACACGGCTCAATTAACAATGTTGAAAAGTCGCTGTTCTTAGACTTGTTCGGGGATATTTATCCATCACTCCATCTCTTTTTTCTTTTTTTTTTCAGGTTTGTCCCCGTGTTGGACCACTTAAAGGTTCTCTGCAGAACCCTACAACAGAGTGGTTCTCATTGAAGAAAGGTCATAATATCTGTTTACATGTGAAAGACAAAAGTATATGAAAATGAATTAATCATGTAAAACTCACGTGAAAAATTAAACGCTTGTTTAAAAAAGGACATGAAATGAAAATAAATGAATCGTGTAAAATGTCAGATGTGAAAAAAAAGAATTGTGCAAAATATCACGTGTGAAAATAAACCATATGGCCATAAACGTTACAAATCACATGTTAAAATAAACCATGTGGAAAAAAACAAAAAAAACAACGAAAATAATTGTGTAAAAAATCCCATCTGAAATGCTTTTTTGTTAATTTTTTTTTTTCTTGAGATTTGTTTTTCTTGTATAAAATATTACATGCAAAAAAAAAAAAAAAGCAAAAAATCATATTAAAAAAATCACATGAAAATGTAAAAAATGTGATGTGAAAATAAATGTACAAAACTTCCATGTTAAATTAATCATGTGGAAAAATCCATGAATCACACTACATGTAAAAAAAATCAACATTTGTTTACTCCTACGAAGAGTGACTTTTCTGCAAATATTCCAAGTGAAACCTCCACAGAGAGCTGGAAGCCTTAACCTTAAAAACCTCAACCTTTTCTCTTAATCTAAGTGTGCTTTATTTTATAATGTATGTATTTCTACATGTACAGTGCACGATTCATTTTTTGCACAATCAATAAGCAGTAAAAGAGGGATCCGGTACACGTCCTTTCCCAAGGGGAAACATGCACACACACTCCTAACACACGTGCACATTCATTCTCATTACGTATGAAGGTGTATTAGTAGCCAGTGGAGGATGTATTGAGGATAAAGGATAGCAGCAGAGTGTAGGCCGATCAATACCGCATATAACTTTAGTCTGCTCTCGTCCTATGTATTTTAAATCAGGATGATTATAAAAATGCTGTAAACTAAACACACAGTAATATACGAAATACTGTACATTGTAAGTACAATGTAATGTGTAATGAAAAATTTTGTGATTGACATTCAGAAGACTAGTTTGGGGTTTCGCACTGTTCCAACCGTAATATGAACCAGCATGCACTTAAAGTCTGTGAAACCAGCGTCTCTTCCAGCTTTGCCTCTCTTAAACGAACACTCAAAACTCTGGTCCTTTTCCTCTGAATTTTACAAATATAAAAGATGGCAGTCCTGCAGTGAACCGTGTGTGCGCTGTTCTTTTACTCATTCCACATTCACCTCGACGGTCTTTATTTATTTTATTTTTTGCACAGAGAAAAGGGAATGAAAATGAACAGAAAAATAAAGCACTTCTTCAGCACCAGGTTGTCGCTTTCTTCTGTGCTGCAAATTACAAAATTACAATTTCTGCCTTTTTTTTCACAATATAATTTGTAATGAAAATTGTTGTATTAAATTTTAAAAGAATGCACAGTAGAAGTATTTTCACTGGTAGGACCTTTTGGGCCCCATTGTATACATGTATTATTAATTCTTATACCACAGCTTGGTATAAGAATTCAGACTGGTCAAAAGGTGTTGACGAATTTTCTATAACAGCAGCTGTGGCAATAGTGGTTTGATATTATTGTACTTGTTCTAATATGGTATCGTTTCTATAGTAACACCTACTCACAACTATTCCCAGGGACTTGTCTGGTGGCTAATGATAGATGGATTAAAAAATGTCTTATTTAACTAAGAAAAATGTTAAAATGGTTGTGGATATGGTGACGTTTTCTACAAGGGGACTTTATTTACCAGTTATGGAAGGAGTCTCCAGCGTTAGAGTCTTCAGGACAAAGGAGTTCTCTAGATAACATTCTTTTTTTTCTGTTTATAGCTACCATAATGCAAATATATAGATCAAATGTACAGTGTCATATTTAATTAAAAAAAAATAATTACAAACTGTTATAGGAAAATATTCAGCGTCAGGGTTATAATAGTAACTCAACTTTGTGTGACACCGCATCGCACCACTGTGGTTTGTTATTTTCCTATAACAGCACAGCATTGTGTTTAATTATGTAATGGCTTGGATAAGTCCCCCTTTATTTGATTAATTTCAGTTAAGTTTCTTCCCTTTTATTATTTCTCCTAAAAGGAAAATTAATATAGTGGTCGAAACAAGAAAAAAAAAAACTTAATCCAAAAATCAGCATTATACAGTAACATGTTCACTCACGTTCTTTACTTTAACTTTATTTTCCTTCAAACAAGTCCCACTGCCATTTATTTTTGAAACCCTGATCTTTGGCATTTCTGTAACAAACCTAATCAACTTCTATTCCATATTTTTGTGACTAGAGGCACTGGTTTGAAGAAGCCATAAATCTATATATACTGAAATTGCAGATACATCTGTTCAGACCTTGGTGGGGGGAAAAAAACTGCATTGTACACAACATTTCCAGAGAAACATCCATCCATCCATCCATCCATGATTAAAAAAAAAAAAGCCAGTTGTTATGAGATGAAGGGCAGTAAAACAGAATATTTGGAAATACACACAAAGACACAAGAAATAACAAAAATATGCAAATATGCAAACTGCACCTGGTGTCATTATATAAGACATTGCCATTGGTTAGGAAGAAACATCCCCTTCTGTAAAACTGCTACAATAATAAGCAGGTGGAAAGTTTATGAAACCATTCCGGGACACACACGATTTCACGACATTAAGCCTAATGTTAAGAAAAGAAAGAGAGAAACCAGCAGTCACTCAAAAAGAGTTGCAGGACAACCTGAAAGCAGCAGGAACAAGAGAACTATAAGCAATGAACTGCACTGCAATCCTCTGTGTTCTTACACCCCATACAAAACTCCTCTACAAAAAAGAAGCACGTGTAAATGTACTTAGACAAATAAGAACTCTTTTGGAATAATATGTTCCCGTCAGATGAAACAAAAATATAACTCTTTGGCAATAATTCAGCTCTTCATGTTTGGAGAAAGAAGAGTTTTGAGTATGATTCCAAGAACATCATAACCACAGTGAAACACAGAGGTGGGAGCATGGTGATATGGGGCTGCTTCTCTGCAAACGGTACTGGGGCATTACACGTCATCGAAGTACACATAAATGGAGCGATATGCCAAGGTGGATTAGAGAAGAAATTTAATCTAGAAATTGAAATTGGGGAGAAATTGGACGTTTGATCAAGACAACGACCCCAAACAAACAGCCAAACTAACTCAAGAAGGCCTTGTACGGCCTAGCCAATCTCTTGACTTGAATCCCATTGGAAAATTATTTAGGATTTTGAAACTTCAAGTCCATCAATGCTACAAAACTAGTGTGTTGCACTACCTTTTGGGAAATCATCTTTATATATGTATATAGCAGTAATAGTAACAGTAACAATAACTCATTTTCTTTGGCAAACTTTTTAAAAAAATTTTATTTTTTGTTAAACCCAGAAATTTCTATTAAAATATTTGTGATTGAGAGAGAGCAAGAGAGAACAAGAGAGAGAGACACAGAGAGAGAGACTTGAATATTAAATACTTCTCAGAGTCCAGCACCATATGAATCATTAGAATGATGTATTAAAAAGCCATCAGTTCAGTCTCTCTTTCTCCTCCTACCTTTTTCTCTCAATGCAAACTACTCTTTAATAATGGCTTTCAGATCACAAGTTCATTGTTCATTTCCCATGTCTCCCTGCTGCCTGACCCTGGGGAAAGCCCACTTCTGCATTTACATAGCAGCACCACTATCTCTGAATATTCACCAGGACTTTATTATATGTTGATGCCTCTATAACCGATCGTATGACTTGGTCCATTGTTTGGTGGTAATACTGCTGTGAACTGATCCAATTTGTTTCAACAAATTAAGAATAAGATTCACTGCACTGTAATATAGTGAAGTAGATTATTGTGAGCATTGAAAATAAAAGTATAAATCATTTCAAGTGTATATATATATATATATATATATATATATATATATATATATATATATATATATATATATATATATATATATATATATATACACATACACACACACACTGTATATTATATAAACCTGCTTGCTTTCTATTCAAAAAGTGGACAGTTAACTATTAACTACAGTTAATACTCAGAAGTTAATATACCTTAGCTAAACACATTCAAATTTATTTATAAAGCACTTTAAAATCCACGGAGTGTACCAAAGTGCTGTACAATTACAAAAAAAATCATATAAACAAAGAAATAAAAACAATTAAGACATACAACACCACAAATAGCCTACATCTGTTCAACACCTAATGATCATTATAAAGTAGGAAAGGCTTCATTAAAAAGAAACATGTTCACAGAGGTCGAGGTTCTAAAAAACATTGGTACTCAATTCCACAACTTTGGGGCAACACCAGAACGCGTGATCTCCTTTACCCTTTAAGCGTGACCGAGGAATATCAAGAAGCATCTGGTTGTCAGATCTAAGAGATCTCTGGGAGCGGTGGAAGACAGTAAGCTCAGAAATATAATCTGGTGCCAGTCCATGTAGAGCTTTAAAAACCATACAACAGCACCTTCTAAACTGAATCAGCAACCAGGGCAGAAATGCCAGAATAGGGGATATATGATCCCTCTTTTCTTGTATTAGTCAGCAACCTTGCTGCAGCATTCTGCACCCTTTGCAGGCATGACAACCGAGACTGACTTACACCCAGATACAAGGCATTACAACAGTCAAGGCGTGATGTAATAAAAGCCTGAATTACTTTCTCCAGGTCATGAAATGATGAGACAGATTTAAGTTCAGTGATATTTCACAGTTGAAAGAAACTATTCTCCACAACAGAGTTTATTTGCCTTTCAAACTTTAATACTGTGTCAAAAATAAAACCCAGGTTTTTGACATAGGCATGCAAATTAGATGACAGAGGATCTAGACTTATTGTGCAATATTATTTACACACTTTTTGTCATTTAGCTGGAGAAAGTTGTCCATCCAGCACTCAAAAAGAGATACATCATCCCCAGACTTCAAAGGGAGGTAATTTTGTGTATCGTCAGTATAAAAACAATACAAAACACCACATTTTCAAAAAATAGAACCAAGAGTGAGCACATATAATGAGATAATACTGGTCCCAGAATGGAACCTTGAGGGACCCCACAGGTGATAGAAGCTGAAGAAGTTTTCAATTTTGGCAGAAAACTAACTTAGGGCAGTTCCTTGGATGCCAACATGCTGCCTTAGACATTCGATAAGAATAGTGTGATCAATTGTATCAAATGCTGCGCTAAGATCCAGCAGAACATAGCCATTCTGAATCTTTGATAGGTTTGCTTCAACAATATAGGGATAACTTATGATATTTTAACCCAGGGTTAGATTGATAAATTTAATTATGCACATTTTATTAACTTACGTTGCATGGACAGTGTTCCTATTTCAACAGCTATAACCGTTTTTTGACCAATCAGAATTGAGAAATCATTTATTAATTGGGGAGAGAGCGGGGGAGAGAGAGAGAGAGAGAGAGGGGCATGTAGGTGCCTAAATGAGCAGTATGAGTGACAAGCTGACTATAAAAATGCAGGGAAAAGAAGAGATGGATTTTCTGATGTAGGGTCAGCAATGGCATCATGGGAAAAGGATGTAAATGAGACAGGAAACGAGACATTGAGTGTTAAATAAGCTAATCTGTCGGAGTATTATGTAGATTGTTTTCTTGCATGTCCCTGAACGCTCAAACTATTACACACAAAAGAGCACAAACTGAAAAGTAGGCCATGCTTCTGGTCCAGTTTTAGCAACGATTATTTTTGACTTTGGAAATAATGAGAAGATGGGCAGGCTTTAGGATGCAAAATGAACGAAATGTCTGCTTAGTCTATCTACTTTAAGTTTCCCCTCCGAAAACATCTTAGGGAAAAAAAGGGATGACCGAGTAATTCAGACGCATTAGTGAAGCAGGTGGAAAAATATCAGCCCACACGGAGATAAAATATAGGCAATATTTCACTCCAAGTAATCACGGGGCACGACGGTCACCGACAGACTGCTTGAATCTACAGTCTGGGCTAGAAAGAAATCAGCCCCAGCCTGACATCTTTATACCATTCTCTGTATTTTTCCTTGATGGCGCTGTTGCATCCAGTTTCACACAAATCTAAAACAATCCACATTAAGACATTTGTTAACAGTAAATTATCTTATACTGAAGCCTTTTTCATCTTTCAAAGACAGCCCTGCTAGCCCATTTATACCAGATGCCCATGATTAAACCACATCATCCATCATGCCACCCACTACTTGAGTAAACAACAAGTCTTCAGACAAATAGGTTTTTCCTGGACAAAAGTCCTTCATCAGGGGTGCAAGGAAAGTTCTTCTGAAGCCGTAGGAGGTGAAACTAGTTGATATTCAAAATAGTTGTCAAAATATGACATTCGTTCCAAAGTTTCGAGAATGAACATGACTTCCTTTTCCTTACGTTTACTCACTTGATTTATCCAATAGAAATAACTACCCATGGAAACACAGACATCAGTCATTGTTAAAGGAAGGCAGACATCTGCTGATGCCATCTCTTTCAGGAAAGACAATAACTCCAGTTGAGATGCATAAAGAGTGATGGGTAAACGACTTGGTGTTGAGCAAATATTGAAGGTAATTTTTGATTTATGTCCTTGCTTGCTCCCAGGATTGCTTCTTTTTTTTGTCTATAGTCTATTCTTTCCCCATGTTAAACATTTGCTTAAGGGTCTAGTTCATCCCCAAGGGAGCTACAGGAGAAAGGTTCTATAATTGCTTGTAGGTCCATGTGGTTGGGTTAACTGGCCTAGTTAATTGGTCTGGTTGCCATGTCATCAGTTTTGCCGATCGACCCAACCAAGAACCAACATTCAATAATAAACTGTACACTGCAGTGTAGTGTCAATATCATTTACCATTAGCTCTATAGTCTGCAACGTGATTATAAACAGACGTACAGTTCAAAATCTATAACTGAGAACATTCATTACACGGATGGTCAATGTTTCTCTGAAAAAGCCGTTGGTGCACATAAAGCCGGTGAAGAGAAATAACCATTATTTTTCATTCTGGAACGAAATGATGCCTTGCAAAACCAGTAACTCATAGCTTGGCATTTGAGAGCTAAAGAACTGCAGACTAAAGCAACTTAGTTATGCTATCTGCCCTCTTCCTCATACATGAGCTCACGATTTGTTAGTGTCACTGTGATTGGCAGACAAGAAAGTAATACCATTCCTCCCACCCAGACAGCACAGCCAATTTTGCTCTCTTGACTTCTGGCCATGAATGGCTGTGGCTTTGTTTGGACGAAACCTCCCAATGATGGGGCTTTTCTGCTGTGCATGTACAGCACTTTTAACAATAGACATTCTCAGAAAGGAGCTTTGTAGCGATCCGTACCCAGATTAATATTTAGATCCCTAATGAGCAAGCCAGTCACAAGGAGACCCATGTGGGTTCTCCGATTTGTGTATGCATGGTGCCTGGCATCCATTCCAGGTTGTATACCTCATTTCCAGTTTTCCTAGGATAGGCACATTTATTCACACCTTGGGACAATTTAGCGTAGCCAATCCACCTTTTTTGGATAGTGGGAGAAAACTGGAGAACCTGGAGGAAATACATGGAGAGATGGGGGAAGCATTTCAATCCCCACAGACTCACATGAGCTCAGGATTGAACCAGGGACCATGGAGATAGAAGATGGCAACACTACGTCGCACTAGACAAATGATAGACATATTGGCATTTATGCTATCTGGATAAAATACAAAGATAAAAAGATAAAACTAACCTGTAAAAAAAAAAGATAATAATCAAGTCTTTAAACATGAATATTTTCACACAATATGCATGGTCTTCAATAAGCACAGTTTTGCAACACCATACATGGATTTTCAGACGCAGAGTGTGCACTGTTCCTAACACAGTCTGCTGGTTACGATTCATTCTTTTTTATTTCCTCTATATTCTCACTCCTTATTTTTTATTTACTTGTTGTCCTCGAGGATCTCTTTTACAGCTAGTGGCTTTGGTCCAAAACCAGGTAGGTGTATATGATATATAAATTTCTCTACCTCCTTTCCCCCCCTCATTTTGTCCCTGTCCTCTACTTGTAGACATGTCTGACCCTCTTCTCTCTAAATTCCTCAAGGATAAAACAGTTTTTTTTCCCTCTCTGTGTGCAAAATTGTGTAATAAACTTTCCAAGTCACTGCAGATCTTATAAAAAAAAAAAAAAGTAGTGAAAAATCTGAAACCTGAAGGTGGTTGAAATTGCCATTGTCAGCTGCCAATAAACAGACAGTGCTTACTTGACCTGGAATATACTGGCAAATAGACCGTGAGGAAAATCTCCAAACTCAAGAGAATATTCACCTGTTAACTGAACATAAATTTTAAAATCCACGCATTAATGCAACTACATTTCACGTTCCCACACACTTACATGCAAGCATGCAGCTGCTACATGATCGCATTATTCACATACTCACTTTTGTATCTTATGTGAATCTAGAGGATTAAAAGAAAAAGCAGCATCCACTAGATGGCACGTCAGAGCCAAAACATCTCTGTCCATGTGGTTTCCAAGTCGAGCTGTAATGTTTAGCGATTTCATGCATGGCGACGTCCAACAGACCGACGAGCGCTTTCTAACTGTCCGCCGTCGTCCGTTTGCATCTCGAATCAAAAACCCTCACTGTACATTAAAAAAATATTCACTTATCTAGAAACTTCAGAAGACTGGTACTCAAAACGGACTGTTTGGTCGAGAATAGTACATAAATATGTGATTTAGACACAATATTACTTTGTTAATTCAGTTGTGGACACAGAGACACATGGTGCAATACTGCCTCGACTATTTGTGTTGGTATTGCAGCACGCGGACGTGTCTCATTAAATACCGAGGACGTGCACAAGCAACACAGCAAGTGTAACTCGGTCTTAACGCAATTTTTCCCCATTTCCGGTGCACCGCAAGGATAATATATACACTCCAGACACTTTATTAGGACCACCATACTAATACGCCCCCTTGCTCTCAGAACAGGAAACATTCCTTTGAGATTCTGGTCCATGTTGATGTGACTGCATGACATATTTGCTACAGATTTGTCAACTAAACATTCATGCTGCAAACCTCCCATTCTATCACATACCAAAGGTGATGCATTGTATTCAGATCTGGTGACTGGAGAGGCTGATTACACTCATTGTCATGTTCATGGACCAGTCTGATGGCAAATTGTGGCCATAAAAGGATGCACATGGTCAGCAACAATACTCAGAGAGGCTGCGGCATTCAAACGATGCTCAGTTGGTATTTAGAGGCCCAATGTGTGCCAAAAAAACAAACAAAAACAAAAACAAAAAACACATTCCCCACACCATTATACCACCATTAGCAGCCTGAACTGTTGGCACAAGGCAGGTCCATGGATTCATGCTGTTGACCCTAAATTCTGACCCTACCATCGACATGTGGCATCAGACAACGAGGAATTTTTCTGATCTTGAACTGTCCAATTTTGTGAACTTATACTCACTGTAACCTCAGATTCCTGTTTTTACCTGACAGGACTTGAACCTGAAGTGGTCTTCTACTGTTGTAGTCCATTCAACTCAAAGTTCAACGTGCTGTGTGTTCCGAGATGCTTTTCTGCTCACCATGTTCGTAAAGAGTGCTTACTTGAGTTATTTGGCACTCCTGATGTTATGTAAACTGGAGGAAGGGGAGTCAGGATGCATGCGCAGGGGAAACGTCAGTTTATTAGGAACATGTCATTCAAAATAAAGGAACAAAAAACAACAAACCATAATCCATTCAGAGAAGAGCAGGAATCCAAAATGAGATAATCCTTAACAAATGAGGCCGTAATCCAAATGAGAATATCCATCAAACAAAACAGCAGCAGTAATCCATAGAAACGTAATCCATATGTAGAAAACAAAACAAAGGGAACAAACACACGACGCTAGGAAGTGGTATGGTAACCACGAACAACGAACTAATGACTAGGGACTATGAATATTTAACTATGATCTGAAAACCATGAACTATAGGCGAGAGAAAACAAGAAAGGAGCCGGCGTACAGCACATCCTCCATCTAACACTAAACTATTCTACTTTAACTCTAATACTCCGCACCGAAGCGGAAACGGAACGAGGTATTTATCTACACACAGAAACAAGAGACACCTGAAACTCATAATAACAATGAATGAACATAGGCAGAGACATGACGTAAACCAAGAAACAAAGAACCAATGAACATAAAGGAGGCGGAGACATGACACAAACTAAACACAAGCACATGGTAAAACACAGGAGGCGGAGACATGACGTGAACGAAAACAAAAGCATATGGCAAAGAAAACAAACGTGAGTTCATGAATGAAAAGTCCAGAGCTTTTTATGAATGAGGAATGCGCTGCTTTCTGTAGCAGCACGGAGCGTGGAATGCGGAAGTGCGCTACTTCGCTAGCCTCTGCTAGCGGCGTAGCGAGAGAGAGAGACTCTAATACCTGACACTCACTGGATGTTTTTTGTTTCCCCCCACCATTCTGTCTAAACTCCAGAGACTATTGTGCGTGAAAATGATGATCAGCATTTTCTGAGATATTCAAACCAGCCCATCTGGCACTAACAACCAGACCACAATCAAAGTTATTCCCCATTCTGATGTTCGATTTGAACATTAACTGAAGCTCTTGACTTTTGCATTTACAACAGTGTTTGCTGGCTTTACCCAACATGATCGGTGCAGGCAGATACCTGGTTAGAAAGTAGTCTAAATAAAAAAAAAACATTTCCAAGTCATTTTGGTAACACACTGATGTTTTCTTAAAGCAGACATATCAACATGTTATTGGCAGGGAAAAAAAACAAAACAAAAAAAACAACTCAATTCAAAATAATCATTTTTGGCTGTTTTCTAAATCACATGGGTTTTCCTAGGCCACCTCACAAATCATTTAACAGTCAATATAACTGAATAGATTCTATTAGGGCCTTCTTTTCCCACAGAATCGTCCAATTCTACTTTCCGATCCTAGGTTCTTGCTGTTATTCGACAGAATGGATAATAATACACTGAAAAATTAATAGCTTTAGTTCATGACCCTTCAAGAGCTCGCAAAAATGGCTGGACAGAGTTTGACATCACCAATTTAGACTAATATTACAGGCACATTTTTAAGCTTCACTGTCACACATTCAGGTGTCACAGAGGTCAGGGGAAGTACGTGTCTAGTTTTTAGGTTTCACCGTATTGCAGTTGGCTAGCACTCTAGCTGATTGATTGTGGGAAAATGTGAAAACGTTGGGGCAGAATGTAGGCCTGTGCATGACCAATGAGTTAAATACTGTATGCGTGTGTGTGTGGGCTGAGTAATTGTGAGGAAAATGGAAGGGTAATGAGGTGTCCGATGTGTTTTGATCAAAATGTGGCTGTTTACAGATTACAGTTCTCTCTACCCACACATTTAGAGACTCCGCATCAGTGTCATTCCTCTTTAAAAACATCCTATCCCTCTCTCTCCCCCCAGTGTTCACCTCTCTTTATGATTCTCTGCAGATTTTGATGTTAACCGAGGCTGTCTGTCCCCGCGTAAGTGCTGAATTTAAGTAAAACAAACAGAAACAGTCACGTCAATCCTCCCGCCAGCAGATCACTTCGAGACGACTATCTCCTTCAGTGACGGAAAAAAGAGAGAAGATGAAGGCAGACAAATACACTGACATGACAATACATACAGCATGAATGTCTGAAAGACAGAGGGTCACGATTTTTCCTTCCTCCATAGCACTTATTAATCCACTCAAGTCGCACAGCGTGTTCTGAGAGAGGAGAAACGGCGCACAGGTCAAACTGACTCTGTTCTCTCATTCAGCTACAACAAAGAGAGAGAGAGAGAGAGCGAGAGAGAGAAGAAAATGGAGCACAACCTGGTCAAACTAGCAGTAACACTCTTTCAGTTCACATTGCTTTACTGACATGCCTCGCTTTCAGGCTTCCTCTTTCTTCCTTCACATTCTTTGACTCTTTTTCTCACTGTATTTTTTGGTTTGTTCATTTTTACTTCCTCGTATTTCCTTTTTTTTTTAAATTGAAAAACAGATGCAATCCCTTCTTTCACATTATTCTACTCTTTCTAATATTTTCTAAAGATTTTAGCACTTTTAAATAGTAAAGACAGTAAGGTGTGTGCGTGTCTGAATGCGTGCACGTGTGTGTGTGTGTGTGTGTGTGTGTGTGTGTTTGCTATGGAAGGAATCCATGCCTTGCTTGGCCCTGGCTGACTAATTAGTGCTGCTGTGGAGTCAGAGCTTCCTAAAGAGCTGAGGCAAGCCAGCGGGGGGAAATTGAACAAGTGTCACGCGTCACGCATGTTTACTCTCAGAAACGCTGTCAGTGCCCCTTGTTTATCCATTCCACAATTACCCAGCATCCCCGGGGAGCCGTGCAGAACAGGACACAGTGAGGAAGGGCTACCTGTGGCAGAGGCAAGAAGATTGCCTAGATTGCCTATGAGATTTTCACATGGGTTTGAACATAATAAGGTGAAATATAAGCAACCTGCATGACTGGTCCTGCTACAGAAAATATGAAGGAAAAAAAACAAACAAAAAAAAACAACATATCTTTAAACCGAGGGAGGAAACCAGAGTACCCGGAGAAAACCCCCGAAGCATGGGGAGAGCATGCAGGCTCTGTGCACAACCCCGGAGGTGTGAGGCAAGGGCGCTAACCACTAAGCCACCGTGCCCCATCCCTTTCAAGAATGTTAAATAAAACACAAACACAACGGATTTCCTCACAGAAACCTTCACTACATGATGATATTTTTTTAATCGGTTTATGTGGAGCGTCTGCCAAGTCCCTGTGCCATTATTATAGAAACCATGATGTATTAGCCCGAGCGCATTAATATAAACCTGTTATAGGAAATTAATCAACACCTTTTGTGCAAATAGATTTGAGCATTCAACAGCGCTGTGGTACGAGATGAAAATAATTATTGTAATAATATTTCGTCATAAATCAAGCTCCAATCAAGCTTTCACTTCGAATCTTTTCAGAAGTCACACTCCCACTGGTTTGACCCTCCATTCTGTGTTTTTAAGGTCCATCTATGACCATATAAAATTGCAGCAAAACAGTGACTATGTAACCTTCACTCAACCAGGCCGTGATTAACAATCAAGGTCTCCTCTGTACGCGGAGTCGCTCGGGTGAGCGGGTAGCGCTCTGTGTTGGCAAGGGAAGGAAGGTTAGGACATGCACGCAAAGGATTATGGGATTAGATAACCTGTAAAACGAGAGGCTTTGTGTTTATTCAGGCTTATTTGCACTCGGATTCGGGACGCAGCTGTACACCATTGATCAGATAGACAAGGTGAGAAATTTAAGGAGAGAGAGAGAGAGAGAGAGAGAGAGGTACAGAAGAAGAAAGTTTAGTTTAAAACAAGGAGATGAGTCAAATTTTTTCAAAGCTCCGTGAAGAAATGGGTCATGAACAACTTGCAAATACTTTCATACTTATTTGTTGAAATGTTAAGGCTAAAGGGCTAGCATTTGTAGATTTTTTTTTCTCGACATTTTTCTAATGACTCATTCAAAAGACATTGAATGAAATCTGCTCCTTCAAACTGGAACTCAATTTTAGATCAAATCTTGTGAAATAGTCTTCATTTCATACAGTCAACGTGATTTCACCGTCCACTTTATTAGGAACACCTGTACATTCATGCAAGTATATAATCAGCCAATCATACGGCAGCAGCGCGATGCATAACATCATTCAGATACAGGTCATTCATACAGGTCAAGAGCTTCGGTAAAAGTTCACATCAAATTTCAGAACGGGGGAATACAGTATGCGAGTTGAAGACCGCGTTGAAAAAGCCCAGGTGACTATTTTACCTCCCTAAAACACAATTTGAGGTGAGAAAATGCTGCTTTTTCCTAACACTGGCTTCTGCTACACATCCTCACCCATTTCCTTCCATAACTGGTTCTTCCAGAGATTCCCAAAGATGACATGTCATCATCTATACTCCCAGCGCCCCCCCCACCCCCCCTTTCCATTTCCACCCAGCCTTTGCTGTCATTACAAGCTCTCCAAAATCCTCATTCCGCCACGTTCAGGACAAAATCCTCTCAGCGAGAGCTGGTTTTATGACACCTATTTTTCAGTAAATCTCGTTTTCGCAGAGGCGAGGACATACAAGCTCGGTGCCAGCGGACCCCAAAATCATGATTCGCCAGAAGTGAATCTGATCTGTATCTCAAACTATACAGCAGTGCTCTAGGAGATTGAGAGTATTGTGAGCACTCGCAAAAACAAGGACTGTACTGGATAATAATGTCGCATACAAATATGAAACCATTCAAAATGACCTTGTACTTTTTCTTGTTGGGTTTGGGTGAAAGCAAAAGATGATGGGGATGGAAGTAGAGATAAATACAAGGAAGAAAAAAATTACATTGGTTAGATTTCTGTGATACCAAGTTTGCGTTAGTTGGTACAACCAACTAATAAAATAAAAAAAAAATTAAATCTATAGTATTGTTCCTATAGTATTAACTTACATGGCTTGCATGGTGTAATATGTATAATTGTTGATATGGTGAGGTTTACTGCGAGGAGACGTTCAGAGGTAAAGCTGTAACTAAGTTGTCTGACATGGGAAAGTCTTCAGGGAAGAAAGAGGCTGGTTAGGGGATGGATGTTTATAGCTGCTATAATGTATGTGATAACAGGAACTAGCTTGTTTTGCAGATGGTCCACAACATTAACATAGATAACTATAAACGGATTAAAAAAAATGTTAACTGTGTCAGGATCTGCATGGTGCCTGAAACAAAGTAGGTCTGAAAGCCTTATTTAGCTGCATGTTGACAGCAGTCCAATTGAAAGATCCAACAGCGTGAAAGCGCGCAGCATCTGTCCACACTTTACCAAGGCATGATGGGTGATGGTACAGCATATAACTGACAATCAAGTGAGCACATGTCCGATTTGCACAGCCTCTGAACTCTTCCCTGCATACACATCTGTCTGAACACCAGGAGATTAATGTCATGGGGCTTCTAGATGCAAACAACGGCAGCTAAGACTCAGCATCATATTTGCTATTTACATAGTAAGCTGTTATGCACTCAGAGGCAATGCTTGAGAAGATCAATCATTATGTGGAAAAAAAACGAAAAACAACCAAAAAAAAAACATACCTGCATATAAAGTGTGTTACATAAGTCAAGTCCATGAACTGGACTTGGTTAGGATTATTAGGATAATTGGGAATCAACCTATATATAATATACATCCAATATATAATACAGTGAAGCATGGTGGTGGTAGCATTGTGTCCTGGTGATTCTTTTCATCCTCAAAGGACTGTTAAACTGGTCAGGGTTGAAGGCAAGATGGATGGAGCCAAATAGAGGGTGATTCTAGAAGAAATTCTAGAAAAAATGCGTTCCAGTCCGCAAGAGACGCGAGACCGTGGTGAAGATTTACCTTCCAACAGTTAAATATTAACAAAGCTTAATGAACTGCCCATATAGTCTGGCCACTAGAGGGTGGTCTTACCATTATTCAGTTTGATTCGTCTATTCAACTGCAGAAGAGGAGAAATGTACAGGGTAGAAAGATCAGTAAAGAGGTTTCCCCATGCTTCTGAGTGTTTTACTTAAATTTTTATACCTATGATCAACAGTCCCCAAGCAATTGAAGAATTACAAGAAGAATGGGCAAAATTATCTTGGTTTAGAGAGAAGGGCTTCAAGATGTCCTGGGGGCTTTTATGGTATCTCAAGATATTTTTCATTCATCTTCAGTCCAATAACAAGAACAGTTTAACTTATTTCATTTCATTATTGTCATCATTTCAATTTCAACACACCAGCGGCACTCGCTTGCTCGTCAGTTTTGTCTGCAGCATTTCTTAAGCCCCAGTGCCAAAGCCTGGGTCATATAGTGTCTTTTTTATGATTAAATAATTATGTGATTACCAACTGATTTGTTCATTTTCTAAAGCGCCAAATTAAGTAATTCATAGGGATATTTTATTGCACTGCATTAAAGTGTGACATTCCTCAGTGGTGAAGTGTGTATGTTACGCCATTAATATTCTGAGCACACTGTACATTTCCTGAAAAACACCAACTACTGGAGGTCCCCGAGGCAGAAGATGCATCTTTTCTCTCTCTTCGATCACATTTTCATTCAACTTAATGTCTCATCATTAACATGCTCATTTCTTTCTCACACTTTCTCTGTTCGTTATTTTCTCTCACTTGTTCTTTATCTTGGGGTCAGTATATGACCTTGTTTGTGTCTCGGATCAAAGCTGGCGAAGCTGCAATGCCACCTGATCTTTGCGTCTCAGCCTCGTTTTGGCTTCTCTATCGATCCCACAGGCTGTACCTTCCCAAGGACAGAAACCTAACCTGCACCATCCTTTCTTTTTCCTCCCACCTTCATCCTGCACTTTTCAAACTCATACACCGCTCCCTCAATCATCCATTTTATTCTTTAATTCTTTCCCTCCGATTTTCTCCATCCCTAAACCCTCCTCCCGCTCTGTGCTCCTAGAACATTGCCCAGAGCATCACACTGCCTGATTTCCTTCTTCCCATTGTGCATCCTGGTGCCATCTCTTCCCCAGGTAAGCGACGCACACACATCTGGCCGTCCACATGTAAAAGAAAAAAAGTGATTCATTAGACCAGGCCACCATCTTCCATTGCGCCATGTTCCAGTCCTGATGCTCACGTCAGTGGTTTTAATGTTATGGCTGATCGGTGTAAACATCCTTGAATACATACACCACAGTTGTTAAAAGCCAATTAAATTAACATATAAAACTACGGCATGCAATAAATGTGTGCAATCATGATTCTTACAGAACCATATAATAATAATAATAATAATAATAATAATAATAATAATAATAATAATAATAAAATAGATAATTAAAGAATGAAAGAAAGAAAAGAAAAATTAAAGAAAAATTCTTTCCCAGATGCTTTCTTCACACTTTGGTGAATATTTATACCAGTTTTCACAACAACTGGCAGGCGATTTGTGTAAAACTTTGTGTTTTAAAACAAATTTTTAGCCAATTACCTGTCAATTTTTGTCATGTTATCATTTTGTTGAACTTCAAGAGGATTTATTTATTTTAATGCAGCTACATTACATTTCTAGTTTTGAGGGATTTGTGTTTGTGTAAATCTAAAACTTTAACATTTTTTTTTATATAAATTTTTACAGCCACAAACACACTTCTACCATGCTATTATTCTTTGTCAATTTTAAAGACTAGAACTGATGAACTCGATGAATGAATAACCCCACCTTTCCCACAGTGTGTGTAAAGTCTTGGCATATTTTGTTTCTGAGTGGACGTTCACGTGACTTCGGCGTACACCAATATGTAATTGAAGAGAAAACGAACAACCTGAAGTGGAGGATGTTCACATGGTATCTGGATGAACTATGCAGACAAACGTGTTATGTTACAAAGTTTGTCGCTGGAGCATTCGTACACAGCAGCGAACCTTACGAAGGTGGTTTCAGTTTCTCACAAGCCTTGAGATCTTTTCACACAATTAATGAGAATCTCAGGAGAAAAATTGGACTTTCACAGCAAAAAGCCAACCGTCCTGCAGCATCACCAAGCTAAACACATCTTGGGATAAAGGTGTGTTAAAAACTGTTCTTCCAAGGCTTCTTTTAAGATTGTAAGCCTACCAAGCATCCAGAGATACTGGGACAAGAAAGTGTGTGGGGGGGAGTATTTGATCCCCTGCTGATTTTGTTTGTTTGCCCACTGAAAAAGAAATGATCGGTCTATGATTTTAATGAGGGAAATAAGTATTTGACCCCTTCGACTTAGTACTTGGTGGCAAAACCCTTGTTGGCAATCACAGAGGTCAGATGTTTCTTGTAGTTGGCCACCAGGTTTGCACACATCTCAGGAGGGATTTTGTCCCACTCCTCTTTGCAGATCCTCTCCAAGTCATTAAGGTCATTTTCAATGCCCTGGCTGAGGAAAGGAGGTTCTCACCCAAGATTTGACGGTACATGGTTTCGTCCATCGTCCCTTTGATGCGGTGCAGTTGTCCTGTCCCCTTAGCAGAAAAACACCCCCAAAGCATAATGTTCCCACCTCCATGTTTGATGGTGGGGATGGTGTTCTTGGGGTCATAGGCAGCATTCCTCCTCCTCCAAACACGGCGAGTTGAGTTGAAGCCAAAGAGCTTGATTTTGGTCTCATCTGACCACAACACTTTCACCCAGTTCTCCTCTGAATCATTCAGGCAAACTTCAGGCGGGCCTGTACATGTGCTTTCTTGAGCAGGGGGACCTTGCAGGCGCTGCAGGATTTCAGTCCTTCACGGTGTAGTGTGTTACCAATTGTTTTCTTGGTGACTATGGTGCCAGCTGCCTTGAGATCATTAACAAGATCCTCCCATGTAGTTCTAGGCTGATTCCTCACCGTTCTCATGATCATTGAAACTCCACCAGGTGAGATCTTGCATGGAGCCCCAGACCGAGGGAGACTGACAGTTATTTTGTGTTTCTTCCATTTGCGAATAATCGCACCAACTGTTGTCACCTTCTCACCAACTGCTTGGTGATGGTCTTGTAGCCCATTCCAGCCTTGTTTAGGTCTACAGTCTTGTCCCTGAAATCCTTGGACAGCTCTTTGGTCTTGGCCATGGTGTAGAGTTTGGAATCTGATTGATTGGTTGCTTCTGTGGACAGGTGTCTTTTATACAGGTAACAAACTGAGATTAGGAGCACTCCCTTTAAGAGAGTGCTCCTAATCTCAGCTCATTACCTGTGTAAAAGACACCTGCGAGCCAGAAATCTTGCTGACTGATAGGGGATCAAATACTTATTTCA
This sequence comes from Cranoglanis bouderius, assembly GCA_023630585.1. NCBI lineage: Eukaryota > Metazoa > Chordata > Actinopteri > Siluriformes > Cranoglanididae > Cranoglanis > Cranoglanis bouderius. The sequence continues at coordinate 14,636,525 of CM042546.1, forward strand.
CTCATTAAAATGCAAATCAATTTATAACTTTTTTGAAATGCGTTTTTCTGGATTTTTTTTGTTGTTATTCTGTCTCTCACTGTTAAAATACACCTACCATTAAAATTATAGACTGATCATTTCTTTGTCAGTGGGCAAACATACAAAATCAGCAGGGGATCAAATACTTTTTTCCCCCACTGTATATACAAGAAAGCCACCATCTTCCTGTGAACATTCTATTTAAACATTTGGACACACGCACAGACGGAGACAGAAAGCAAGAAGGGGAACGTGTGTCAGATGTTCTCTGTTCTGTATGGATTTTAAATCAACACCTTTTTTTCAATCCAGTCTTCAAGAGTTTCTTGTTAAGCAATCAATCAAGGATTGGACAAATCCTCAATCAGATTCATTCTCTCCAAACCACCCACTTATTACAAAGACTCACACCCCAAATTGGATTGTCCCATCAGTTAGACATTGCGAGAGGGGGGGAGAATAGAAAAACAGAATGAAAAAAAATGCCTTCTTAAACAGCCCCCTGTAGACTTTTTAATTCCAACATTTCAGCTGTTTTTATTGGCTGTGCCATGTGTCAATCATTCTGCCATCATTCATTTGTCAGTACACTGGTCAAGTCTGTAGCTAACAATACAGAAACCGTGCTCAGATATTTTCAAGCTTTTCAAAAGCAATCAACAAGACCAAAGTAAGTTTCTTGAGTTGTGACAAGTTACACACTTCATTCATCAAGTCCAATTCATGATACCAGAAAACAATGAAATCGTGTCAGACAGCATGGGTTTCTAACTGACTACGCTGTATGAAAGTCAACGCTTTCACAGTTGCCCCTTCAATCTTTATAGTCACTGATAGCTGTGGTGTTCTTGCGGTGTTTGGTCGATGGTAACTTGGTACTCCCCCTGGGATGCAACACATGCACATATTTACATACCAATATGTTGCTGTATTCAGAGTTGGCGAGTCCAAAAGTCACATCAATATTTACGCAGGGAAATTTATTCATATTCAGAGTTGGGTTACACAGCTGATGAAGTGGATTTTCTGGGCTCCCAATTTAGATGGTGTAAATTACCTCTGTGTAGTGCATGCCCCTGAGATTGCCAGAGAAGAAACATCCAAGACAAATCAGATGCATTTTATCCGACATGTACTTTACATTTACACATATTAGGAATTTTTCATGGTGACTGGTCATAACGCGATACATTCAACACGCATCTCTCAGACAACACAACACAATTACCATCCTCATATACAAATATTGCACCTTAAGCAGAAATGGTAGGCTCAGTTGTAATTTACATTACAGTGGAGGAAGAAATAGCAGCTGGATTCAGTTCAGGGTGCATAAAATGGACTGGAACAATTGAGATATATTATAATAGTAATATTAATGACAATATTAATAAATAGATTTAATAAGTAGTACTATTTATTAATAATATTTCAAAATATATTAGTTAACATGTACAATTTGAAATGAATAAAAACAATGTCTTTATAATTATTTATTTTTAATTAGAGTTCAGATATTTTTAGCCCAGGTATTTGTAGTGTTTAGATCACAGTCTTTAAACACAAAACAGGGATAGAAAATGCAGACTTAAGAACAAAAGTGCTTTTTCTTTGTTGTCAAATCATAGAAATAAACTAATACTAATCCAGTATACTGCTAAGATATTACTGCATATATAATGCTAATTGTAATTATCACTTTAATCATAGAAAATCTGGTTTAATTGAACAATATGGCTCCCACCTTCATTATAAGGCAGCTTAAAGAATAGCACTTGATCCAGCACACCATATTATTTGATATATATATATATATATATTTTTTTTTAATATCATGTCCCAAGAGTTAATTCCTAATTTTGAGTCCTCAAGTCAATAAAATAAATCAAATGTTTTTTGGGGAAAAATGAAATAAATAAATAAATAAATAAAAATTGGTTATGTCATGGGTCAGAATCGTGCATAATTTTGATACATCTGTTTTATTCAAACTCCACGCAACTCTCTGAATAATGCTTAATTCTGCAAAATCTCCTTAGCCATCTATTCCAAGACCCAATTTCATGATCAACTGGCTTTTCAATTACTACTGTCACTTCAAAACTGTTTAAGATACATGTCAAAGAAATCATATTTCAGTTTGGGAATGTTATATATATATTTGAAAATGTGAATGTTTTTTTTTTTTCACCCAGACCGCCTCACATATCTTTAATTGCCTTTTTAAAATTCACAAATTTCATGATACACTCAACCTAAAAAAAAAAAAAAAAAAAAAAAAAAAAAAAAAAAAAAAAAAAATCAAAAAACATATACAGCATGCAGAGAGAACTACTGAATCATGAATACTCTGTGCTTCAGGGCACAGTTGCTCCGATAGTGCATGTAATATTGTTATTATTGTTTTGTATTCAGACAACATGACCATGTCATTATTATTCTACGTAGTGACTGAACCGGGCCCCACAGGGCACGGAAAACTGGTGCTGTAAAATCTTCATGTTTTGCCAGGTATATTTGTCCAGGTCCAGATTGAAACCTGCCATTCTGAAAACATTCTTTATTTAGCTGGGAGAAAGACAGCAGATCAGATTTCTATGTAGCAGTCTGTATTTGCTCTGTAGGTCTGACTGTAATAAAAGAATGGATTTGCATGTGTGGGTGTGTGTAAAGAGGGAAGGACAGTAAACATGCATCATAGTTACAACAATATTGGCAATATTATGATATTAAGACAGTTTAAACTTGTGAATATAGTTCTTGTTTAGTTGTTTTTTTTTTTTGTTTTGTTTTTTTTTTATTGTAAACGGTTTTCCCTTATCCAAGATGACGAGATGATAAAAATATTCATTCTTGCATATAAAAAAATGACGGTTGTTGCTTAGGACCCATAAATGTACAGGAATGGCCCTGATAAAAATGATGTCTAGAAAGGCTTTTATCCTGTGTAATCTCCTGTAACCGACTGCCATAAGTCACGCTCTCTTTGCAGCAGATTTGGTGGCTCATTTGCTGATGACACTAAAATCAGGCTTGTTTCAGCAATGTATAATACAGTGTCTTTAATGGTGCCTCCCAAATACTCTCGTTGCTCTTGAAGAGACATGAGATGATACAGTGTTTATTCTACAAAGCAGGGCAAGCACAACTTTTTGCTTCGGTTTTCCTGAATGGTTAGTCACCTTAGAATCATCGATATACTGTACAAGTCAAGTGAAATCCAGCACTCATCCATCAAAAGAGCATCTTCTTTAAAATGAGAACCATCTCATATTAGGATCTATTCCCCCAGCCTCTGAAATGTCCATTTCTGGACATTTCTAGAAAGTTCTCTTAGCAATGCAGTGTGTATATGCCCCCAAACAACTACTCCTTGACAATTCTGACCCAATAGCTCATTCTCTCCCATCACATGGCGTATGCAATCCGGGGAGGACGAACGTTAACACATGCTTCCTCCATAAAGCCATCACTGCATCCTTTCAAACTGTTGCTCAGGAACCATCAAAGCGCAGCTGAACGCACTCGGAGGAAAAGTGTGTCCTAAGTGTCCTCTTTGGCATCCACGAGCTCACAGACACCCAAGACTGGCTAATATCACGCTGATTGACCAGAGAGAGCAAGGAAAATTTTGTTCTCGTGGAATACTCTTAGAAATCTCCTGACATTATGGTGCCACTCCGGAGCCCGTGTCCATGTTCTTTTTGCTTCTTACAACATTAGAAATCCTGTAGCACTAGTTTTTGGGACATATTTTAGATACAAGAGAAAGATACTGAGCTCCACCTGCTCCTGCCACCTCACTGTGGGACAGACCATCTTTCACCATCTTTTCTGGGATATTTTGCCATACTCCTCCCTCTCTTTATCTCTCTCGCTCCTCTACCTGCCTCCTAACTTGCTGACCTTCCTGGTGCCTTGGCATAAATCATATGGGAAACTACTGAGAAGTAGGCTGATTGTTTCACTGCAGGAGATGAACTTGGCCCATGTTTCAGAGAGAGAGAGAAAGAGAGAGAGAGAGAGAGAGAGAGAGAGAGAGAGAGAGAGAGATGTTACTCTAAGGACTGAGCAAAACTGATCAATGTCTGGGTGATTCCAAGATTAGGATACCAATTGGGTTACAGTTTGTTCCACTACTATTACATTTAAAAATATATGTAGAAATATGAAAGTAAAATTTTTGCCCTTAATTGGTTTTGGAATGGTTTCTAATTAAGCAATACCAGTATAATCGCACAATTGTGACTGTGATATTGCTTTTATACAACAGTTCCATAAACAAGACATTAATATTGAGTAGCTGACATTTCAGACACAATATGGCCAAACATTTGGGGTTTTTTTGCTAGCGGAAATAGATCTTGAAGAAGCCACACTCACTTTATAGCCCATTGGCTCACATTGATATGTACATTTCCATGGCTTCCCTTCTTACTTTTCATCTTCATCTGATGAGCTTTCATATTCCTGAAATGTATCATTTGCCATGGCCACTGATGAGGTCACTAACACTACTGTAGTAACGGTTTCGAACTAGGAAGTGGAGTTTTACGTGGCGAACACAGACCAGCGGAGTGTTACACATCGTGAAACGTCCCAGTGTGGTTATATAAAATATAAGCACTCTTGGAACGCCGCTCGACCAAATCAAATTAGTGGATCAGAACAAACTGCTGTATAATCATAAATATTGGATTTTCATTTTGATTTGCATCTCGTGTCTGTGACAGATGGCCATCAGATCCACATGGATAGGCAAACTTTGACGGGATCATCTACAGTGAGCTTTGCCAAGTCCGTGTGTGTGTAACTGATTACTGAACACAATATCGCAAACATCACAAAATACATAGAGGATATTATAATTAAGTCAACACAAGGAGTTTTTGTTAAGAGACAATAACTATTAACTTTTAAGTGATGGACATTTTGTATATGAAGTAGCTTAGTATGGGTGTAACAAAATGCCACTATCTATATCTGGATTTAAACCTGAAGTTTGCGTGGCCTAAAGCAGATTTAGGTTTTTAATTAAATGTTCCCCCAGAGATGTTGGAAAGCACTGGGGAAAAAAACCCAGAGGTAGAAATTCCAGCACTGTCGGCATCCTCTGTGAATTCTGGCTCTGACAGTTCCTCAACCTCAACTAGCACACAATACCTGACACACAGTGGTTGCTAACAAATTTAGTTGGTTCAATTTGCCAACATATAAACAAATTAATAGCCTAATTTAATCCACAGCAACCCTGACCAGGCAGTTACTAAGGATGAACATGGACTCTGTCTCGTAAGCTTTATATCCGACTTGTGTTTGCACGATTATTTATAACAAATTATTACAGCTTTATGAAGTATTGTCAGACTTTATACAACTGGTTACAAGTACTCCATCAACCTCCAAAGTATGATAATGATTTGTGAATATGGGCTTCATAGAAATTGTTAATGAACTGTTTTTGGTAGTGAATTCTGACTTTACGGGCATACATTATGATAGAATATGAATAAATGTTCATGCATGATCCAACATAATCGAGGCGGTCACACTTAGTAATCCAGTATCGTAAAGCCAAAGCATGCACACTCGCTGCGCATACACGCTCGGGAGGAAGCCAGGCCATATTACACCCGCAAGACAGCCATGTCAGTAGTTTTAGTGCCACCGACAGGAATTGATTACAGAACCCTAGCAGAGGAGAAGACAGTAAGAAAGGGAGACTGTAACCCCCGAATTAATGGTGCAAATCAAGTGAAAATCAATTGTGCCTCCTCCAGATCTCATCCTTCTTTCACCACCTAGAAATATGCTCGTGTGTGACGCATGTTACATTATAAGGTGGTAGTAATACAGCAGGACTACATCAAGTCTAAAAGGAGATGTCTCGGGCTTGATCTAGCCAACATGAAAGGCAATAAATGAAAGAATGGCAGCATAATAGCCTAAGAAAAGCATAGTAAAATATACTGCATGCCCACCAAACCCCGTACCACCTACTAGTGAAACCCCTTCATTCTCCTGAGCTCTATTCCAGTTCTGTGCACAATATAACCTACGAGTCTGAGTCTAATACCATTATAATCCCATGGCTTGGCACCTGGGGCTAGATAATACACTACACCTCATATGTGTGCGTCTTGCTGTGAATGTCATCTGGTGAATCCACTGGCCATCCAAACTCTCTTCCGCTTATCAAGATCCCCTTTGAAAGAATTGCTATGGATCTCGTCGGGCCATTAGACAGATCAGCAGGGTGGCAGTCCTTCATATTAGTCCTCGCGGACTATCCTGAAGCAGTGCCTCTGTGGACGATCTCTGAAGAGTTTTCCTGAGGCACAGTTTCAAATGATGTTCCAAATTGGGATCCTTAAAGGCCCAAGAAAGGCAACAATGGCTCTATAATAGGCATTCCCAACAGAGACCAATTTGCACCATGACCTTGCGTTACTCTCTACTTCTAGCTCAAAACTGCTCATCAAGTGGCAGGGCCCCTTCTACAACAGTTGAGGAAGTCGAGATATTGTGCAAGGTATTGTGAGCGGACACCGGATACCCAGCCCCACCTCCTCAATCACTGAAGTGAGGCCATCCATGTTTCTCTGGTGACGATTGTGGAAAGGAGATGAGTTGGGACTGGAGTGTGCGAAACCATTCAATCTCACCCTTATGCCACTTGTAGACCAGCTCTCACCATCCCACAGAGCAGAAGTTACCAAGCTACAAGCTGCCTGGGGACACAGATCTCATAGAACATGACATTGAGACTCCTCCTGCATGGGAGTGCACAGCCAGCCATATGACTTGAATGATTTACTACAAAAGAAACTTGGGTCAGGAGGAATTGGGACAAAAGCTAGAGATGGGAGTAACAGTTGAGTCACAAAGTGACTGAAAGAGCCACGCCGCGTTACTGCCTCGGCCATTCGGCGCAGTTTATTCCTGCATGTACCACTATGATGTGAATTTTGATGCATATTCAATGCTTTGTATTGATGAGTTCCAGGATGGCCTAGGTGCACCTTGTTATTGTTCGAATCTAGATTTGACCAATTTTCTTATTGCCAAAGTTATAAACAGCTACAATCCAATTTCCAGTTTCCACAGCTCTGTTCAGACTTCCTAGAGTGGTGGCTACGTTTCAGTGATTAATGCCCTATGGCTATGCTGTACGTATACCTCTGCTTATTTAGATGACATTATTCCAATTTTTTGTCATTCATATAAGAACGAGTGCTTGGAAAATCCTATACTGAGACTGCGACACAGATGGAGAAACCCACAGGACCTGGAGTCAAATAAAAATGAAATATTTGAGTCTTTTTACTGACTCGAGTCATTTGAGTCCATTCAGTGAAATGTTGAATTCAGGGTCATTCATCAAATCATATAAGGTAAACCTATGCAAACCACTTATCAAGTCAGTTGTGGATACTGTGTGGAAATTAATTATTGATCTGTACATTTCAGTTTTGCAGGTTATAACTGTGAAGGCCATCAGCAGCAACTGAATTAAAAAGGAATGACCCACGCATATGCATAGCAGAGACTGCCACCAGTTTGCTCACCTTAGTAACTTGTTCAAAAAGAATTGTTTGCGTACATGGTTACAGTCAAAGTGTGAAGTCTTGCATGCAAAAACTAAATATTTTGGGGGGTGTATGGTGCTGGACAGGGGGGACTGGGTGTAAAACTCATTGACGATGACAGGGAATGTGAAGGAAATGGAGAACCTGAAAAACAAGAAATAAAAAGAGAGCACCAGGCACTGTGTTTGTCTTTCAGCACACTCAAAGAGTATGTCATGATTATGAAACCTGCTGACAGCATCTCTATGGAAACCATAGTGTCTGAGAATGTGTGCTCTAACCTCATCGTAACCATCACTTCATAATCCAATTGCAAACACAAAGGGACATTAATACGGTTTTATGAATCATGATTTAAAAAGGCATTTAAGTCTATAAAAAAGAAATAAATCCAAACCCATTCATTTATTAGTTCCAAAATGGCATTTCTTTCGAGACTGAGGCTGTGTCGCAAACCACATAGTAACATACTAAATTAATAATCTGAGGGAAAAAAAGAAGTGTAACTGGGTTTGATGGGGATAAACAATGATTCCAATAGGAATAGGAGGATATTTTTTGCTTCATATCTATTGTTTGGCATGTAATCACAACTGTTTGAATCATTTCTACATGTGCAAATCAGACTTCAATGAATTAAATACATGCCCTCTGGACATATTTTAGGCAAATGTCGCGTATCATCGCATATTGGATGCTAAATTAATTACGTTCATAAAACTAAAGGCTAAAAAACATAGCTTATGAGGTGGTTATGAGCCAGGGAAAGTATCTCTCGTGTGTGTGTGGCTGAAAGAAACCAGGAGCATCTAAACAGGATTAGAAGCAATAGCTGCTCCTCGTCTCTGAAGTCTCAGTTTTGTTCGAGTCTCTTAGGGTCCAGGTGAAAAGTGCCATTTCTACATATGTGTGTGTGTTTCTCTCCCACCTGCCTGTGCTGCACTACAACAGAGTTAAGAAAAGGTAAACAGCAGGTGCAGATTAAAATTAGCTCTGTGACTCTGTGTGTGTGCGTAGAGCCGGGCCTCTCGGAGCATATGTTCTTGATTTTACTCAATCTTTCACTCCTCAGGGTGCTAATAGCCAGGGCTAGGTGAAAATGGAATCACATATGAAAAGAAGAGCGGGATCAATAGAAAGGAAGAAAGAGGGCTGGACATTAGAGTTCAGAGATTACCAGGGTTAAGGAAGAGACACCTGCAGAAGCTTACAGTGCCCTCCAGTAATATTAGCACCCGTGGTAAATATGAAATATAAGAAAAATTGTCTTTATTCAAAAAAATACTCTGATCTCAGAGATATCAAACAATTGCAAACAAAACAAGTTTATCAAAAAAAAAAAAATCGTAAATATAGGTGTGCAATAATCATTGGCACCCCTATGAATTCTTATGAGAAAAATATATTTGAAGTACATTCCCATTGATATTTTACTTTATTTTTTTTTAGTACATCTGGGTGACTAGGAACATGAAATTGTTCAACCATGACTTCCTGTTTCACAGCGGTATAAATATGAGGTAACACATAGGCCAAATTCCCTTAGTCATTCATAACAATGGGTAAGACCAAGGAATATAGCTGTGATGTGCGGCAAAAGGTTGTTGAGCTTCACAAAATGGGAAGTGGCTATAAGAAAACAGCACAAGCATTGAAAATGCCCATTTCCAACATCAGGGCAATAATTTAGAAGTTCCAGTCAACTGGAAATGTTACGAATCGACCTGGAATTGGACACGTGTCTATATTGTCTCAACGCACTGTGAAGAGGATGGGTCGAGTAGCCAAAACAGATCCCTTGCCATGTATTCTTCAACCTCATCAGGCATTATAGGAGAAGACTCAGAGCTGTTATCTTGGCAAAGGGAGGTAGCACAAAGTATTGACTAAAAGGGTGCTAATAATTGTTGCACACCTATATTTAAGAAATATATATTTTGATAAACCTGTGTTTTCCATGTTTGATATCCATGAGAGCAGAGTATTTTTGTGAATTTTGTGAACAAAAGATCAAAAGGTTAAACAATATAGACAATTTTTCACAGCCACCTTTGCTCATATTTACCAAGGAGGCCAATATTAGTGGAGGGCGCTGTATATGGGTCAGAATTGGACATTTTAAAGGTAAAGAATAATGGAGACACAGAGAGAGAGAGAGAGAGAGAGAGAGAGAGAGAGAGAGAATACATAATAGTGATAAAGGATCAGTCCAGGTTGCCCTAGATCTGGTCAGGGATAAAGGAAGCAGGTGTGGGAAAAGAAAAAAAAAGAAGAAGAAGAAAAAAAAAGAATATTCTGACCATAGCAGTATTTAAAAAAAAAAAAAAAAAAAAAGGACCAGAGGGAGGGAGTGAGCTCGTTCATCACTCGTTCATCCGCTTTTCACACTGACCCTTTCAGAAACCTCTGGCCTCACAGTCAAAGCCACTTTAGCCTAAACATGGCCTTCTTGTCACAGTCAGTCTCTCTCTCTCACACACGCATAACAAAATATGCTTGGGATGAGTGAATTAACACGCCGGGAGCGCCAGGTTAGAGTCCGAAATGACAGGCGGTGGAATGAGGCAGAATACATTACCGTAATACACGTGTGGCTGTGTAGGTGTGAGACAGAGCGAAAAAAAGACGGAGGAATGATAGGCTGAGAAAAAGAAAGTCCCTGCAGTGACATTGAACTAGTCTGGATTTATATCATCTGCAGTAGTGCTTTGCAGCCTGCTGTGTTTACACACACACACACACACACACACACACACACCCACACACCCACACACACACACACACACCAGTATTCACTCTCCATTTTCATTCTCACATCACAAGCATCCTCTCATGGTCATTCTATCCACAAACCTAATCTTACACACAGAAGTGTCCTTTACAGAGAGGACTGAAGGCCACCGCAAACATTCTCAAGCATGTGTTTCATATAATAGAACCGAATATTTTGGTTCAGTTAACACATTACTGTTAGCAAGACTTACAGCCAAACGTGCACCATAAAAGCAGTTCCAAACTCTGTTTGTTAAACACACTTCCCATTTCCGATACTTCTCACTTTCTTTTTAATTGATCTAGCCTCACCCTGACCAGACTTCATACCAGTTCCTCACACTTAGGAACACTAATTTACTTTGCAATATATATGCAAGGCATAATAATTGACAAACATGTTCTGCCAAAGCTAATCACATGGAAACAATTGTTTTTCGTTTGTTTGATAAGTTACTTAACTATTTATTTACTTACTTATTCACTTAGTCCCTTGGAGAGCGCCAGTTGCTTTTTGATGTCCATTACTGGGTGGACTTCTTAATTAACACAATTCCACTAAATCTGTACTCCTCACACAACACTGCCTCCTTCATGAATAAGTTAGAGATGATGTTCTAGCTAGGCTGTGAAGTGATGCAGGCTGCTTGTTTGAAGTTCTTCTCGTTGTTTTATGGGATCGTGTCTCCTTTCCTTTTTGATGTGATGCGCATCAGACACGCAGAAACTGGCGATTAACTGCTCAACCTGGCATGAAGGAGATTTGACAAAAGCAAGAGGCTAGCATGAGCTTGGAAAGTATTGGTGAGCTTGGTCAGAGGCGAAAGCCCTGAAATATTGGGACTGCATTTTATCTTGTTTGTTTTTTTCCCGGTCGAGTTGTCGAGAGACAATCACCACATCAAGGCTCATCATACGTTTATTTTAAAAGAACTTTTTAAATCCCTGTTCCTTGGGATAAAAATTAGCCATGTTTGAAGATAAGCGTCCATGTGATGTCTGACTGAAGTTGATGTGATACCGATATCTGGATCACGAACACTAAAACCCCCAAACCACAATTTGCAACTTTGTGTAAAATAAGCAGAATGCAACTGGAGGATTGGTGACATGAATCCTTCATCTTGGGCCACGGTGCTGTTGTATTTTTTTTAGTGTTTAGTTTAGTGAAAATGAAGATGAGAGAAAAACAAGTCTATACTGATACGACAGTAATAGACAGAGTTAAAAGGTCTCGAGATTTGTAAGTGTGCTGCTTTCTCGCGGACTTAATCATCAGTGTGCGAGTGTGCGTCCCAGATGGCAGGCCCCGGTGTTAACAAGCTTAACTGTAGTGAGGGGAGAAAGCAGTTCAGAGAGAACGAGCGTGACCAACGGAGAACGGCGACAATTATTTGCAGAAAAAATAACCCACAACCGAGATGTGACGTCAAGAGCGCGGTTCAGAGTGTTGTTTGTGTCCGCGTGCGTCGTCTCCAACTGAACCCCTCACTTTCGGATCCGCTGTCGGTGCAGGTGATGCGTGATTTTTTTTCAAGTTTTTTGAACAAATCCAGGCTGTGCTGCATTGTGTAATACGTCTTAAGCCGCGAGCAGGTGCAGGATTTTAGCACACACCGAGATGCAGGCAAGCATTAATCTGTTCCCATTTAACAAGCGTAATTCAGAAAACAAAGCCTAATCAGTGAAATGCACAGTCCCCCCGAGCGTGTGTATCAACCTGCGTGTTAACTCCTGAAACCTGCAATTTTGAGAATTTTCCACATCTCGTGTGAACTTTAAGCTCAAACAACCCCAAATTGACATGGACTTCAAATAAACAGCGTCCTGCGTGAACAGTTCTCTAACCTCGTTTTCGCTAATCATGGTTTATGGTTTTCGGTTTACACTCTGCAAGTTGACACTCCGGCGCAAACCTCTCATGTGGGCGGGGCTTAAAAGCGCTTTACTCTCCTCGGCTAGTGAGAGTTGGCTCGACAGTTCCCTGACCAGGAAGTAGAGACTTTGGAGAACGTTCCGGATGCGGTTCTCTGTATAGTTACAGTCTGTACTTTATAGTGGTAAATTACTTACTTACTTAGTCAGTATATCAGTTCGGAATTAATATTTGAGGTTTGGGTAGTCTCATACCACTATTTTAAAATTTTTTTAGAGATGAGTTCTCGGGAGCGGCACGGAGCATCATAGTTGTTGTCGTCATCATCCTCCTCCTCCTCCTCAGCTGGACACACTGCCAATCCAAATCTCAGTAGCCAATGAGAGTAAAGCGCTGTTAAGCCCCACCCACACAAGAGGTTTGCGCCAGAATGGCAAACGTAACCTTGCGGCGCGTAAACGAAAAGTTTGAAAGCGTAAAACTCTGGCAGCGCGTTCATAAACCATGATTGGCGAAAACGAAGCTTAGAAAACTCTTAACGAATGCTGTTTATTTGAAGACCATGTTAAAATTTTGCCACTGAGTTCATTGTTTTCCGTTTCAGAGTGTTTTTCTTCTCTCGTTGTATATTTTTGTTCGTTTCTTGAAAAGTTACGTTCAATACTTTTGCAACAAATCTAATCCCATAGTGTCATTATGTTTTGGAGGAACTAGTGAAGGAAGACGGATGGAGAAATCTGACCATTTTTATACACATATATATAATTTTTTAAATGGATAACTAATTCAAATGCTGAATTAATGTTACATTTATACAGTTCATGGACACATTTATTCAAATCAAATCTTAAGCATACATCTGAGCAGCTAAGAGACAACAAAAGCAGGAATTGCAAATTCCCAGTTTCTAGCACACAGACTTTGAGTGATCTCTGCACTTATATGTAAGGATAAAATATTTTGCCTCCAGAATCAGTGAGTCAAGACAAATACAGATGTACATGGAGTTTCAGGTTGGACGTAATTCTTCCACACTTACACACCAGTATTCATGCTTCAGCTCCTTGCTCACATGTAACTTCATTATTTAAGGGTCCTAAATTTGAGCAGATGTGGGCTTAGCATTCCTCTCTCTCGCTGTCGGCTTATATCTTTTTGATTACCTTACTTGTCTGCTCTCTCCCTCCACAGGGCTTCACCTGCTGCCATCCTGTGTGTGGTTATTGAGTTTTATCTGCATCCTAACAGGGTGAACAAGCTAATTATAGAGTGTAAGGCAGAGATTCGCAGGCCCACTTGTGTTAATTAGCTGGATGCAATAAAGCAGATGGGATAATGGAAGGCTGTAATTCGGTAATAGGGTTTTTTTTTTTTTTGAAAGGAGAAATGCACTCACAGTTGTGTATTAGAGTGATAGTAGATTTAATACCACCGTGTAGCAGAAACCTCTAACTGCATTTCTATATAACTACCATATTGCTAAATGCCAGATATGTCAGAGATATGGCTTTATAAATAACACATAATTAGAAAATCAGTGCCATTCAAATACACCATTAATTTTACGAATGAAATCAAATTTTAGATACTCATAGGATTTTACTAGACCAACATTTTTTTGGTCTGTTAAAATCTAGCCATAGTGTAAAACCGGATGTTTACATACATAATTGTGGTTTAACAATTAAATAGAGGAGTGCCAAGGAAATTTTGCTTCAGTAGTAGTGCACTATTCTTGTGTGCTTATCTGTCTGCTTAGTACAAATACATACATATATGTATATATACAAAAAGTATAAAAAGTATACCCAACCAGACAATAACAGACAGCACTCATGAATAGTGCTGATACTGTGATTTATTGAGGATGAGAATCACCCAAGAGCCGATCCTGTTCTCTACTGAGGATGAGACTCACCCAAGAGCCAATCCTGTTCTCTATTGAGGATGAGAATCACCCAAGAGCCGATCCTGTTCTCTATTGAGGATGAAAATCACCTAAGAGCTGATCCTGTTTATTAAAAAAAAACAACCAAAAAAAAAAAAAAAAAACCCACCACAGCTTATATGGGGTATACATATTCATTTACATTTACAGCATTTGGCAGACGCCCTTATCCAGAGCAACTTACAGAAATGCTTTGAGTCTCCATCATCAAATACATCTCAATACTGGTTCACTAGGTCACGGACCAAGAATACAATCAGTCTAAAAACTCTGTTGGAAGGTAAAATGGCAACAGAAACACACAAACAACTAAATGAAAAGTGCTAATTTAAGTACATTAGGAAGAGGTAGATCTTTAGACATCGTTTGAAGACTGCAAGTGACTCAGCTGTTCGGACATCTAGGGGAAGTTCATTCCACCACCTAGGTGCCAAAACAGAGAAGAGTCATGATGCATGCCTTCCTTGTACCCTGAGAGATGGTGGCGCCAGTCTAGCTGTGCTAGAGGATAGGGGGAGCGTGGTGCAGTGCGGGGTGTGATAAGTGATTTGAGGTAAGTGGGTGCTGGTCCATTTTTGGCTTTGTAGGATAGCATCAGTGTTTTAAATCTGATGCGGGCAGCTACAGGAAGCCAGTGGAGGGAGCGTAGCAGTGGAGTGGTGTGGGAGAATTTAGGAAGGTCGAAAACAAGTCGAGCAGCTGCATTCTGGATCAGATGCAGCGGTCGAATGGCTCTCAGAGGCAGTCCTGCCAGGAGCGAGTTGTAGTAGAGTCCAGTCTCGAAATGATGAGAGACTGAACCAGCACCTGAGTGGCCTGTATGGATAGAAATGGATGAATCCTTCTGATGTTGTTAAGGAGAAATCGAAATGAGCGACATGATCTCATGAAGGAAGATAGGGAGATCCATGTTGCCACTTTGCAAATCTCAGTGACTTCTCTTAGTGCTGAACAGGAGGTAGCCACAGTGTGGACCAAAAGATGCCTCTTGACCAGCGTTTAAGCATGCCTGAGCAATCACTTTCTTTACCCAATGGACCAACCTGTCTTCTAAGAGCAGAGCCCTTTTATTCCCCAAAGCACAGAAACAACTGATCAGTAACCTACCAGCTAGTAGTCACCTTCACATAGCATTTAAAAGCCTTCAGTGGACAAAGGGCTGTGCAAGTTCTCAACTGCAAACATACACAGCTTGACGGGTTTATTATGTAGTGGCTTCAATATATTTAGCAGAAAAGCTGGGTTTGGCTGCCTGAAGTGAAAAAGATCAAAGAGTATTGGCTTCTCTGAC
This sequence comes from Cranoglanis bouderius, assembly GCA_023630585.1. Classification (NCBI taxonomy): domain Eukaryota; kingdom Metazoa; phylum Chordata; class Actinopteri; order Siluriformes; family Cranoglanididae; genus Cranoglanis; species Cranoglanis bouderius. Next base: position 14,652,022 of record CM042546.1, read on the forward strand.
AGATGTAGCTGTGCCATGAATTTTCAGTTTGTCCGATTCTTAACGATTGGAAGTTAAAAGCTAGCACCCAACTCATCAGGCCATTACTGTCTAAGCATTAACAGGAAAGAAGAATGTTTTACCAGGTCCAGTTCTTCTACCTCATTAATTTATATTATTGCTGCTGCTCTGGCTCTCTCTCTCTCCTTCCCATGACCCTGAGGTCATGTCACAGCCAAATTGGAAACAAGGTGCGTTGATTTATCAGAATGGATTAATAAATAAAATGCAATTTTTTTTAATACGACAATTTTTAATGGGAACTTATTAATATAACTGGGCACAGTGACCAAGTATGAGCTATATGTGAGAAATATTGTTCCGCACTATTAATGCCAGCTACAGGTACTGCAACTGGGTTTTCTTTTTTATCCACGTTCTTCAGCGCTATAAAGATCAATGGGGTAAATATGGGCAGAATTCATTCATTGATTCTACAGGTTGAGAGATCCTGAATCCGGAGTTTTTAAATAAAAGAGTTTTCATGAACCTAACATGATGTACTACTGGAGAGCTGCTCACATGAAACATTTTTAACTTTCAAGGCTTTTAAAAAGCAGGGTGAAGTGAGGTTGCTGAGAACAAGCACTTTCCACATTGTCTTTATGCAAATGCATGCAGCATTACTCTGCACCCTAAATGAGTTTGTGCAGTTCAGTGCCCCCTATGCCATATATTACTGTGATTAAATAAGATATTTGTTCTTTTACACCATTTATTCATCACATTAATATGGCTCCAATCGTCTCTGACTCGCATTAAATGATGAAGTCACGTAAACAAACATCTCTTGGATATGATATCAGCTTTAAGTCGGAAAGATTTTCATATACTCTATCTATCTATCTATCTATCTATCTATCTATCTATCTATCTATCTATCTATCTATCTATCTAAAATATATATATAAAATATATATATATATATATACACACAGTACTGTGCAAAAGTTTTAGGGACAAGCAAAGAAATGCTATAGATGCTATATATAATGCTATTGCTTCAAAATAATGAAATTAAATGTTTCTACATTTAAAAAAAAAAATACCGCATAGTGCAGTAAACCGTAAATGAACTTTGACTGTTGCATTTGCTTCTTATTGTGTTTTTTGTCTGAAAAGTGGTCTCTTGCGTAATATGCCGCTTTCTTTAATGACATACAAACATTTTTCTAACATTTAATTTTGTGCTAGAAAACTAATGTTTGGGAATCTAAAATGTTTTTTTGTACTGACAATGTAGAGGTCATAAAATGAAATCTATAACAAAGTCACAGGGGAGCCTGGAGCCTATCCCAGGGAACCCTGGACACACATTCACACACCCATGTGAATATTCTGTTCAGATAGATTTTGATTATAAATAGAAATCTCTCAAAGAGCTTATAAAATAGGAATTAGTATCAGGTTGCGGAGACAATTAACATGTACAGTAATGAATAAAAGATGAGTAAATATATTAACATTAAAATAGAAATAATAGAAAATTACAACAAAACAAACAAACAAAAAAAAAACCACACACACAGTACTTGATGCTGCACTCAGATGTTTGAACCTAAATATAGTCTGTCCCTTTCCCAACCCTTTGCAGGAATGAGATGCTTTCCCCCCTTATCTGCCTTTTCCAGAGTAAGAGCTGCCTCTTCACGGTTGTTATTCTGCCTCTACTTAAAATAAATAAAAGTAATTGATGGTGAACCTCGCATCTCCGCCTCCCGTTGCTGAGGAAGTGCAAATATTCCGTTCATTTTGATGTATATGAGCCCAGCTTCAAACAAGTGTCTCAGCGATGCTTTATCTCCAAGAAATGTCCCATAATTTATCATTATCAGATCCAATTATGGGGCAGCAAGGCGCAAAGCAATATCCAACAAATGTCTCTGAGGAAAAACAAATAACCACCCCTCTCTTTCTGTTTCCTCCAGTCTATTTGCCCTTTCTCACATTTACACACTCACTCTCTTGCACAGATTAATAAATGCAATTAAATTAAACTGTGTTTATACAGGGAGGCTGGTTGTAATTACAGTTAGAAATGTCTAATCTGAGTCTAATAAAGACAAATCCATGGACTTGATTAGAACAAATCATTTGTTTAGAATTGGAGGTATAAATTTTGCATTAGGACTAAAAGCGGAATAGTTCAGTGATCACACATAACTTTAATATATCATCACATTCCTAGATGACGCACAGCAAACTGATGCTTTTAACATAATGACCTTTTCCAAACGGCATAATCTTGGAATATAAATACACAACTTGGACAAATAACACAATGGATTCACTCACGTTTTGGATGAAAAGTTACTGAATGCTTTTGGTCACTGCTTTAGGAAATAGTGTTTCCGAAAATGCTTTGATTTGTTAGTTCAACAGCTGCATAAGTGCCTGACAAGTTACCTTCGTGTCATTCTCAACACAAACTAGTAGTTTAGACTGAGGTAGACTCAGTTTTAGACTGAGGGGGTCAGGGATGATGGAATCATCAACTGAATTGGGAAGGAAGGTTGAGAACTGAAGGAAGGAATGATGGATGAATGGAAAGAAGGAAGGACATGATTAAATGAAGGCAGGACATTAAGGAAGGAAGGAAGGAAGGAAGGAAGGAAATGATTGAATGAAATGAATGAAGGATGGTAGGAAAGAAAAAAATAAAGCGAGGAAGGAAGGAAGTAAGGACAAAAATTAACAAATGAATGAAGGAAGGAAGGAAGGGAGGGAGTGAATTAATGAACAAAGGAAAGAATGAAGGAAAGCAGCAAGAAAGGAAGGAAATTATTGAAAGAAGGAAATTAATAAAGAATGGAAGGTAGGAAGGAAGGAAATTAATGAAGGAAGGAAGACAGCATGGAAACAAGAAGGGAGAGACATGTTTAGAGTGAATTTAAGATGTAATGTGGGAGAATGACAGATGGATGGAAGGAAATGAACAAAGGAAGGAATGAAGGAGGGAAATGACTGAATGAAATGAATGAAGGATGGAACGAAAGAAAAAAGGAAAGGAGGAAGCAAAGATGGAAGGAAAAAATAAATAAATGAATGAATGAATAACAGAAGGAAGGAAGGAAGGAAGGAAGGAAGGGAATTAATGAACAAAGGAAAGAATGAAGGATGAAAATTGTTGAAAGAAGGAAATTGATAAAGGAAGGAAGGAAGGAAGGAAGGAAATGAATGGAAGGAAGAAAGCATGGAAGCAAGAAGGGAAAGACATGTTTAGGGTGAATTTAAGATAAATATGTGGGGTGTGGGAGGAGTAAGCAGAATGGGAGCGTACCTCACCTGATGGTTGTAGTGGCATTTTAAAAAGGCTGTAATTAATCATTCAGCAAAGGCACAAAGGCAATCAAGAAAAGTATGGTAAAAGTAAAAGCCTTTTGGGAATTTTGCCCCGTTGACAGTCAAATGCTCTAATATTGTTTTTAGTATAATATTCACTTTCTTCTGTTCATCTCAATGCTGCAGGAAATCTGAGTTTTGAATTTGCACCTGAGAGAACCTGAAAGTAAAACGCCAAAAACTTGTCAAAATGCTGAATAATTGCGAATCGATGTTGCACTTGGCTGAGGTGAAAATGTTAGTTTACTAAGAAGAAAGCAGTCTGACTTTAAAATAAATAAATAAATTATTGGCTGCTATTCTTGATTTTGTGCCTGCTTATTATAAATATTATAATGTTATTCCTTCTGTTCATTGTACATATTCCAGTCCCCCCCCCACCCCCCCACTTATAATTCCATACCCTGCCTCTTGCACCTTACACACACACACACACTTACATGGACCATGTGAAAATTTCTCGTCATCACCTCTGGGTGATTTGATCATGCAAGTGGTACCGAGTCTCTACAGTGGCACTGAGTCTCTACAGGGACATTTGATCCTCTATGAAGAGCTCAAAAGTCAAACTGCCTACAAAATCCATAAACTGGATAGAAAAGGATAAAAGATAGCAAGATACAAGCCTGAGTCCTCTCTCTCTCTCTCTTAGAGGTGCCCTCCATCATTCTAATCAGAAGTAATTGCACAGTGTTGCTCTATAGTCCAAGTAGAAAAGAATAGAAGAGCAAATGTTGGTGGACAACAGGATGATATGGGTGCTCTCTCTCGCGTTCTCCTGATTGGATGGCACAAGCTCTTGTCCCAGCGTGGTATTCCCTACCCACACACACACACACACACACACACACACACACACACACGCCTGCTCATCTCTCACCATCGCTCTCCTCACACCTACAGTGAAGGCTGTGAGTAATTGCCCAATGATAAAATTTCTGCTGTTTTGGTTGTTCATGACATACTGTATTCTAACCACATAACATCTATTTGTATGCAGAATCTTTCCCAAAGCAGACAGCTTACTACAGAATAGATTACATTCAGAAACAATAGAAAATAGGTAAAGATTAAAATGTGTGCAATCCAGTAGAGATCGTTAAAAGGTAAGGGATGTGTGTGTGTGTTCGTTTTTCTTTATTAGTAATACTCTCAAAAAAAAATTTGAAAACATAAATCTGTTATAAATATAATATACACTCCCCTCCAAAACTATTGGAACGGCAAGGCCAATTAATTTTTTTTTGCTGTAGACTGAAGACATTTGGGTTTGAGATCAAAAGATGAATGAGAGAAAAGGGATTAGAATTTCAGCTTTTATATCCTGGTATATATATGTAGATGTGTGAGCAAAAATATTGGAACATGTGACTGACAGGTGTTTCTTGTTACCCAGGAGTGTCCTGTTAGATTGATTGTTTAAACAATAAATAGCACTGAGCATCTACTTTTGTTTTTAGCCTTCAGTTTCACCCGTGAAGACTGCATTTGATGTTAAAAAAGATAAGCCAACATGAAGATCAGAGAGCTGTCTATGGGAGAAAATCAGAAACTATGTGAGAGCTGTGAAGAAAACAGCAGTCAGTGACCTCACCAACAACCTCCACAGGGCAGGGGTGAAGGTTCACCGTTAAAAGACGAGTACAAGAGCAGAAATATAGAGGCCACACACAAAGATGCAAACCACTCATCAGCAGTATGATTCAAAAAGCCAGACTGGAATTTGCAAAGAAATACAGAGATAAGCCACAAAAGTTCTGGAACCAAGATTAACCTATTCCAAAGTGACGGAAAGGCCAAAGTGTGGAGAAAGAAAGGATCTGCTCATGGTCCAAAACATGCAAGCTCATCTGTGAAACGTGGTGGAGGTAGTGCATGGCTGCTTCTGAAACAAGCTCACTAATCTTTACTGATGTATCCAAATTAATCGGGAGGAAATTCATCATGCAAAAGACAAAGGTCCAAAACACACTGCCAACACAACAAAGGACTTTATCGCGTGGGGGGGGGGAGTAGAAGGTTTTAGACTGGCCAAGTCAATAACCAGACCTTAACCCAGTTGAGCAGCATGAGAAACTCCCAGAAAGAAACAACAACAACAACAACAACAACAACTAAAAGAAGCTGCGGTAAAACATGTAACAATATAAATGCATATATAAATGCAACCATCTAAATTTCTGTTATATTCACCTTCAACTCACAATGACCTTTACGTGTATTTTATGATTGGAGCATAATGGCCCCTACTCCATTAAGATTTCAACTGATTATTGGTCTTTAGTATTAGAGCTAAAGCACATCAATTTATTTATTCCCCTCAGTGATGAAGTAACTGCCACCACCTGTCTCTGAAATCCCCAAACATTAGCACAGCAATAACAACAATAAAGATGCTTATTACCCACGTGCACTGATTATAATTGCCACAGAGGCAATGATTATTATTCCCCTGTTTTGTGTGTGTCCCCTGTTGTTTCTCATCCTCATCCAGCATTCTTTCTTCATTACTAATTCCTCGCAACACCCATCCAGACTGCAAATTATATCCTTACTATGGCGCTCCTGTTTCTGCTTATTTGTTGCAAGCTCTGGTCATGACGCGTTTTCACAGTGTAATAAACTTATCAGTAATTACTCATCCAGTACGAATAAAGCTAAGTCACCATTATTGTTGCATTTTGAAATACTACAGGCCATTGCTTCACTTCTTACATGGCTATATAGGTTGGAAAGAGTCCACAAAAACACTAAGGCGGCATCTTTTTTTATTTCATTTAACAATAATAAGCCATAAATGTGTCACAAATTCCCTTTCTTGGTGTGCTACATGATTCCCAGCACTGCGAGCGCTGCTTATGTACGTTTGAGTTGTGTTATCTATGTGCTTCTGTTTATGTTTAGCCAGTTTATGTTTTAGTCCCTTCTCCATGGCTTTCCCGTTATTGGTTGGTTGCTCTGTTGCGGTCATCTGCTCCGTGTTAAATCCTTGATTAGTCTGTCTATTTATACCCTGATGCGTCTTAACGTATTCGAGAAGTCTTGTCGTTTGCATAGTGCAGTTCTCAGCCTTATATTTTTTTCTTCATATTCCAGCATTGCCTCGTGTGCAGTTATCATGGCATCTGGATTATCCTTGTTTGACGTTACCAACATGTTTGTTGACCCCTTCTATGAATACAGACTACGATTCTTGGATTTGTCCAATTAAAGAGCACAGTGAGTACACAGTGACTCTGTATGCGAAGTATGAGACACCATGGGAAAACAACGGATGTGTCTCTTCCAGTGGGGCAACAAATCAGCCTCTCCTCACACGAACTCATGTCACGCTCTCACTTATCCAGCGTATAATACCATTGAGTTTCACCTATCGTTCCCTTTGGCTATTCCAGCTCCTTATGAGAGCCACAGATTTTCCTTGAATGGATAGCTGTATTTTCACCACCTAGTGCACCCTCAGGCTGATGACACAGATTTTGGTTCATGGTATTCTGGCTTGCCAGCAAAGCTCGGGAGTGGTTCAAAAACCTGGTGATTCAGGGGCACCCAGGTTTAGAGAGCTTGGTGGAAATTGCACTCCATCTCAAGCAGGTTTTCCCAGTACCCAGAGTGGAGTCTACCGTAGAGCATTTTTCGGTGGGTTGAGCTACAGTCTCCAGAACCCTTGCAGACAGTTGTCCAAGCCCAGATTTTTTACAGAAAGATGACAGGATGCAGAGGGAGAACGGAAGTTGCGCAGCTCTAGACCACTCCCGCCGTATTCGAGACCTGCACCAATGACCCCCTGCCTACACCAAGGATGTCCCGCCCCGGTCTTTGAGGAGGAACTGGGGGTGCCCAGCTCTAAGACAAGTATGCAGCTAATTTCCATGTTCATTGGTGTCTGTGTCTCACAGACTAGGTTTCTCTGTCCTCAGGAGATGAGATGGAAGGTTGCTGGTCTTCCGGGAAGGCTGTTGGGTTTCCGAGAAGGCTTTGTGGACCTGCCTACCGGCAAGGGCACCATCACTTCACTTCACTACTTCTTCCTTCCTACTTCTCAGCTCACTTTCTTCACACATATTTAACATATTGATTAAGTGACAGTGAAATGGTGTCATCAGTGCATGTGGTGTGATCAATTGCTGTAAATTAAAGGAGTTTTAAATGGCACCAATGGAGACCTGTATGTATAAAAATAAAAAAAATAAATAAATAAATAAAAAAAACTATCAGCCATATTTCCTACTCCTCCTGTAATAAGACAGCAGAAATGTGAACATATAATGGGATCAGGTCGTTGTAATCCAATTGCGCCATGGGTCCAATTGCATTTGTTAAGTCAACAGAAGAGCAGCGGGCTGGGATTACTGTGCCAGGCTTCTCATCGTCTTATTCTTCATCTTTCGTCCTCTCCTTTTCCCTCTTTTTTTTTAATCTTGTTGAGTGTTTCCTCAACATTCAAGAGTTCCTGTGCACAACATAATTTTGCATATCTTGCTCTCCTTTAACCTTTTATACACTGCCTCTGTCTCCCAAGAGATCAATTCAATCCATCCTAATAGATGTTGTGCTTGCACTGAATTACAAGCAGTATAACCATGACTTTTCTCCATTCAGACATAGGAACTAGCAAAACAAGATTCCCCTGTGTATTAAGAAACATCTAATAGCCATGAACTGCAAGCAAATACGGCTCATTGGTATGGGCAGAATGACAGTGGGTGATCTGGTGCATGTGTAATTGCATAGAGGAGTTCACTTGTCACATCCAAAGCGCATGCTCATTTGGAACAATTTCTGTTCAAGACAAAACTAAAACCTGGACTAGCAATCCATCAATAAAACAATTTTATTCCAGCTTTATCTTGTATTCCAGCTATTCAGAAACAGCCGACAGTGCTGGTTTCATGTCGGTCAGCTCTAGGTTATGCTCGAAATCATTCAATTAAAATTTGTAAAGGCCCAGTTGTTAACTAACATAACAGAATAGTGACACCAGTCACCTTTTAATGCTTAACTGCTAATGATAAGTTTATGGCTACAAGGTAGACAATTGAATGTGAATGTATTTGATTCATAGTGGCGCTTCACTAGCACTACAGACTTGTACTTCTCTGTCCATTCATCTTTAAACATTGTTTTTGCAAATGATTTTTTTAAATTGGCTATGCTACAGTATTTTTCAAGACCTTTGTTGGATTCGCATCCGTACCAAGGTCCACCAGTTGACAACCCCTGCTCTAAGCAAAAACCTTCAGGTTTAGACTTATTTTAGCAACTGATGAAGCTAACGGTGTGCTTCATTGTATGGGGGGAGGCTGTGTCTGCAGTTTAAAAGTTCTTACATACATGCTGCTGATTTACACTTAGTTTTGGGAGGTGAATGAAATGACTTGCAAAACTGGCCACCACTCATTGTTAAAATGTTTGTAAAGTGAATGGAATTTATAATCGGTCGCACTTCCAATACATCCCCAAATGGTATGGGAAAACAAGTTTTGTTTTTGGAAGCCAACTTTGTAATAAGATCTATATTCAATACTCTGATTCTAACCAAAAATGCAATCATGAAGCACCCTGCTTCATGAAAGGCTCTGTGAAAGGTCTCAATGGACCTCGAGCTATGCAGAACGTGCGAAATTGGTTTGCATCCGCAGGAGCCGAGCAATTTATATGTTGTGGTCCCAAACCGATCTGAGGATTCATGTGGGTTTCACACTGCTTCTTCGACTCCAGTTCCCAGCGCTTCAAAACGCAGCTGATGCACTCATTCTCTGAAAGTGGCATGGGTGTGAATGTATGGGAATTGCAAGACAATTTACCGTACAGTCCCACAATGACGGCCCAAACTCTCTTTGGCTGTCCTGTTGCTGCGGATTTGTTAGTCAAAAGCACCTGAAGACATTTGTTTCAGTCTTTGAGCTTATTATAACCAACCCCTGTCAATGTTTCAACTCTCAGTCTCTGAAATAAAGGTGGTTCACCATTATGTTGGAGTACAACACAGACCGATAATTTAACATGTTGGAAATTGTAGTGGCACAAGTGATCGTCAAGAAATAGATATCTGGCATGAAAACCATGAGTACATTCAGCACTAATTGCTGAACTAATGTCTCAAACACCCACACATCTACGCAGATTCCGTTACAGCAACACCACTGCAATGTCAATCAATCACATTGGAAGGTGGAAGGGAAGTAGAGTTATTCTCAGCTGAAGGTTTGATTTTTTTTTTTCTTCCTGGTTCCTAGGTTCTGACCTACACGTTATAGTACAATTCTATACATAATTGTCATTATAAGCATTAACAGCAACATATTTACACCAAATTATTGTGGCTCCTAACTGTAGCTGCAATAGAAGGTGTTTCTCTTTAATAATACATAAAGATGTTTTACCAAGACAACATGGAAAAGTGTTTATATTAATGTCTAAATTTGTTTAGCGCACCAAGCATGATAATTCACATCAATATGATAGGAATTCAGTCCTTCAGTGTTCTTCTGTGAAATTTATGATGTCAAATGTTAAGGCTACAAAAAGAGACAAATTTTTAATACAAAATATATCACAATCATTCTTTGCTAGTTAACCGCTGATTAGTTTTTTTGGTTTTTTAACAACTAGCTGTTGAAATGGAAGTCTTAAAGAATATTTGTATGCCGTTTTTCCAGTAAAAAAATCTAATGTAAATCCAACGATCATCAACATTAGGAGAAAATACTGTGTAATATCCTTCTCAATAAAAATATGAATGCATTTCATGGATGGCGATCATGTAGAAAAATACAAATGTGTTTGTGTGTTTCCACTTTAGTTAGTAAGGCTTATAAGGTGTATAAAGGAAAATGACATTAAGATGACACATACGTAGGTTAACATCAGGAAACAAGATTTTCAGGCATATATGACATGAGTGGCCGGAGCTTAAAACCTTCTTTCAAGCTGCTAGATTTCAGATAACACACACCAAAAAAAAACCCAGAAATGAACATTTTTCTGTTGAATTTATTTCCTTTAGTGCCGTGGAGGCAATTCATAGAAAAACATCTGAAAACATTTTGTCTTAATCAGAAAAAAATGCCTAAATACGAGCAAATTTCCCACCTAAACGTCTATGCACCCATGGTTATACATTTGTGTGTTTGTGTATGTGTGCGGAGTCTGCTATTAGACACCGAACCACCATGTACTATACTATAAAAGAAATCCACAGGCTACCATGTCCAACATCTCAAACCTCTTCCAAAAATCGCTGTGTGAGTTCTACTTTGAGTATCAGCAAGAGTATCCGACACAACTGACGTCTTCAAAAGAGAACTGGAGAGACAACAGCTTAGAAACCAGAAGGGTAAGAGGGGAAAAAAAAAGTCAGGCTCTGAAGTGAAACAGAGCATTGTAGAGATAAGTGCTGTCGAAGGCTGAAGAAAAGCAGCGTAATCTTTGTGTTGTTTAGAGTTTTCCCTCGGGCCCCTCCAAAACAGCAGCCTCTTTAAGTGTTAACAGACAGAAAGATGAAGAAAGAATGGCTCAGGGCTACAGGGAAAAGAGGTACAGAGGAACAAAGTGGAATCAAGTCGTCGTCCCCCCATCATCGTACATGCACATAGTACAAAATCAGCAAAAAAGGCATCATACTTTAACTAATGCCTGCACACACACACACACACAGGACATATCAGTGCCAGGGCAAACAGCATGCTTATTACATGCTAATGCCTATTATACTAATGCTAAAGTAGAGATTAGGCCTGCATACTGTTACTGGGTTAGCCAACATAAAACGATTCTTCACTTACAGTCAAGTGTGTAACATCCACATGCACACACAAAGATGCTGAGCCTCTCTAACACACATCTCACACTCCAGAATTTCAGAACCGAGGCCAGACAGTCACCTAAACAAACACAGACCAAAGCAGAGTTGGAATCAGGCTCCCATGGCTGGCCAACAATAACTGCGTCAAGGCTCCTCCACTGCCAGTCTCTGCAGGGACGAATAAACAGACTCTGAACCAACAGCAAAGGGATTGAAGATCCCAGCTGAAAACTGCTCAATCTATGCAGTGTGTTTAACCTGCGCACTCTCTATTTTCCTTCCCACAGACTTTCCAGTCGACGTCAGCTCATCAGTTTGGTGCCTGACCTCCGGCCACCCTTCACAGTCAAAACTCCACTATACACCACAATGGAAAAAAGCCACCAATCATCACTATACTCATGAGGGATGTAACCGAATATGAACACATTTTTCAAAATGAACAGATTCGACACGCAGATATAGAATAGGAGGTGCACTATTCATTTTTGTGTTGTTTTTTTTTTTTCCCCGTAAGGTTGTCGGCAGGATGCAACAATAATGTCAGATATCAAGCTTGAGGAACAAAGAAACATGTAAGGTGTTCATTCTTTCAGCCTTAGTTTAAATTAGGCTACTAGTTTGTTTATTTTTTAAAGAAAATTCATTATGAAACATCGCCAACAAGCACAAATGAAAAAAAGAAGAGAGAAAAAAAAAAAAGTACTGTGCCTGCATGCACATCTCATCTCACTATGACCTCGAGTGATGTAGTTGAGGTTGAGGAACTGTCAGAGTGTTTTGCAGTGTTTCCGCAGGTGTAGTTTTACATTTAAATTAGAAAAGAAAAGAAAAACAAAAGAGAAACCCGGATTTAGGCCATGCCCACCTCAGATTTAAATCCATATACAGATATTTGAAGAATCAGATACAGACGGTAGCATTGCATTACACCCCTAATACTCAAACTACAATCACTTTTTTTTTCTGTTCTTCATTCCATCTCCTCTAATTAAATTGTACACTGACATTTTACTCATTCCCAGGATGCTAGTAAAAGAAAGTACTAAGGGGAATAAATATCAACAAGTATTTGATTTGCATTGAATTGCCGGTATCATTCAGCACAAAGTGGCCGTTCACAGACGTTTCCCGTAATTGCGGTGCTTATGGAACTGAGGACATTTATCCGTAATGATTGCTGCATTAGCACGGTTGAAAATGGGACGAGCGCATCGGCGTCATTCCCAGTCAGCGGCGCCGTGACGCTGATGTCAATTGCAAGGATGATTTTCATGTTGTGCGTCTCTTCAGTCAGAAACGGTCCAGCGAGCCGCACCAAAACATTCCACGACCATGAATCAGACAGGGAATGACTCACCCTGGGCTCAAAATAAGATCCAGTCATTCAAAAGAGTCTCTCATACGGTTCTTAGAAGAAAGTCCTGAAATCACTTCAACCGTTCAGAGCGACCTTCGGAAAAAACTCGGACAAACAAGACGTTATTTCTAGCTGTATGCTTAAAACTTTTTAAAAAATGTACCACGTCAACCATGAATTCTGCAAGTCCGTTGTATTGTAGTGCAGGGATGGAGCACCATTCTTCCATTCCTTCAATTTGTGTTCCGATGACGGCATTGGAAAGTGCCAGCTATCATGCTGATGCTGACTGATCAACTAAGAGCAAATAAGGAAATTGTGGTCAAAAGTGTACGTTCATTGCCTGTGATGCATGTGCGTTAGTAAGGTACGTCAGGAAAAACTCCAGAGCGGCTGATCTATAAGTGACTAAGGACGTCAACGCGGGATGTGCTCAGACTGTTAGCGAGAACACTCGGTCGACTATATAAAGATAGAGATTATGGAAGGGTTGCAAGTGCATATCTCCCAGCTGAAAGGGAGATAGCATCTCCCTTTCAGCAGCCCAAATGCCACAGCTAGAAAAGTAATAAAACAGATATCTCGCACTGAAAGGGAGTCAGGAGCATGGAATAGAAGAAAGCAAAAATGGTCAAAGAGATGGTAAAGATTGTCGGAAGACGCCTTTTCCTTGTGGGAAGTGCTCTTTTGAGTGCGCATAAAAGCAGATATGTCACTACCCACTGGCATACATCTCAAACAAAGACTCGCATCTCGACAGAACATATAAAATAAAAGAAAGACCTATCGATTATGAAAGAATGGCCCACACATAGACGCTTCATGTTATCTCCATTTTATCTGTGCCTCTGTGACTCGAAGTTTGCCATTTCTGTTGTTTCGGTTCATCTCTGACTGCTTTCCTGTTTCAGCCACAGGTTAAGACCTGGTGTTAACACATCCACTCTGTAGTGCAAAGGTCATTGTCAAGTAGGGAAGTGTAGAATAAACCGACATGACTATTTTCAGTTTGTTAGCCCTCGTGCGGCCCTCGGGTCAATCAGACGTGACACTTTCATTTCAAAGTGATCTAGCAGAGATAAATTTCAAATATTAAACAGATTTGTCAGCATTACTGCTCATTGGGAGTTAGACCACATACTCATACAGACTGTAATTATTAGTATTTTTTCAGGTCTGCTGTGTTTGAAACCTACAGCTATGTCCCTGGTCAATTTGATCTGGCCAAGATCACCAATGGGAGCAAAAACTGAAGGCCACACAAGAGTTAAAAAGAGTGGAAGAATACACACACACAGGCAGGCAGAGCCTGTAAAGGATAAAGAAATCATACAGGGATCTGAGGACTTAGCCTTGACATTGACAGACATGCTAAGATGTCTGCAATATTTAAAGCAAATGATCATGGACTTGAGCATGGCTGATTTCAAAACATTGATTAATCAAAACAAATCAAAACATTCGATTTGAAATCTAATGTTTTTATGTATTAGTTATTTTGAATACTGCTGTTGTAAACAAGGCTTCAAATATTAAATCATTCAACTACATTCACAGGAGTTCAGGATACATATGGGAACATTTTAGGCTGTTATTTATATACATGATAGCACTTTGTACATAAAGGGAAAGGTCATTGTCTAGACATCCATTAGCAGACATCATTCAGTGCCACTTTGGAAAACATCAGTTAGTGAACTACATTAGCTACTGGACAAAAATAATTCCCAGACAAAGGAAGACAGAAAGGAACATGAAAACAAGGGTCGCAGATCTCGTCTTTGTGCTTTGCTTAAGCCGGTGCCTAATATTGAACAAAAATAATTTCATCCATATTGTTGTTGTTGCTGCTGTTGTAGATCCAGGACCTATCCTGGAAGGGTTTGTGTAGAGGGAGGAAACTGGAGAACCCAGTGGAAAGCCACGCAGATGCAAGGAGTTTTCCTTGGTGTCGTCACACCTCACAAAAAGCATGCAAGTACTAATGCAAGTACTGTATTAATAATTTACGTTACTTCTGAATAGTCCACGTTATACCTTAAGTTGTAGGTAATGACAAGTGACTTCTGCAGTTTATGGTTCCAAGAGCTATTAGACGCAGCAGTGGAAACCTAGGTCTTGCTGAACATCTTAAGGCCACAAGTAGAGCTTGTGACTGGAAGTCGGAAGAATTACAGGTAGACGAGGAAAGGCGTGCAACAAGTGGCCAGAGCATCCTGTCGCAAAGGACTGTCGGGCTCTGCCAGGGAGAACCACAACTTGCCATGCATTAACTTGGCACCGATGAAGACGTCCAAACCTCTCCCATATCCGCACTACCAGGAAGGTGTCGACACCGCTCCCCTAGACGTATCTCAAGAGTGCATCCGCCACACTGTTGCACAGCCATGGAAGATAAATTTGCTCTTAGTTTGAGGCCAGCTGTAGTTTGAAGATTCTGTGCAAGGTGATTAGAGGCAGTCGTCCTAGTTCCACCTTGATGGCCGACATACAATAACTCGCCATAATAACGCTGTCCAAGAGGACCGGAACATGGCAACGTCTGAAAACCTGCAAGAAGCACTTCACAGCCAGATCACTGCCCTCAACTCAAGTTGGTCGATTTCAGCTACTTTTATCTGTTCCTCGGACTCGGAAGAAGTTCAAAGTTGACCGGGGCTTTCCTGGCGCAGCTCTGAGATTGTGGAACATCTTACTGTTTTTCATGAAGGCATCCCCCACTAAAAGACATTTTTAAAACTAATCTAAAATCTTCCCAGGCATTTATTTTTATTTCTCCTTCAATTTACAGTTTTAGTTTTATTCTTTTATTTGATTTTTTTCCCCTCTTGTTTTATTTGTCTTTTATTTCTTTTAGCCGAGATGATGTACAGCACTTTGGCCGACACTCGTTTTTTTTTTTTTAAATGTGTTGCATAAATAAAGGTGACGACTAGATTATGTCATCATTTCTTAAGCACTGGCTCCGTTCTTTGTGCTCAGTCAATTCCTGTGGCTTCTATGTTCACTTACGGAATATACAGTACTGTGCAAAAGTTTTAGGCACCCTATTTTTTTAATTATTATTTTTTAATACACACTGCTATAGATTGTATAGTTTATTTTATGACTTCTACATGATCAAGTCAGTACAAAAAAACATTTTAGATTCCCAAACATTAGTTTTCTAGAACAAAATTAAATTTTACAGAAAAAAAATGTTTGTATGTCATTAAAGAAAGCAGCATATTACATAAGAGACCAATTTTTTCAGACAAAAAAAAACAAAAAAAAAAAACAATGAAGGCTGCTGGGTTTTGCTGCAAAAATAAGAAGCAAGTAAGAAAGTCAAAGTCTCCAGAAGAACTGTGGCTGGTTCTGCAAGATGCTCAATAAAACTTACCAGCTCATTTCCTTATAAAACTGCACAAACTGTACCGGAGACTACTACTATTTATTTATTTATTTAATTTTTTTGTCACACCAAATAGTGACTTTGTTTAATTTACTACTGTTTACTGCACCTTACGGTATTTTTACAGTAAAGACTTAAGACTTTTACACAGTACTGTTTAACTTTTTTCTGTATCTGTATTTCTGCATATTGTGAAACCAAACCAAACAGCAAATGAACCAAAGGTATGAATGTAGCTATAGAAAACATGCACATGATTCAATGATAAACTGAACAAGCAGCTAATAGCTTAGATTAAGTAGATGCAGTTTATAACGTTTCACTATGGAACATTTTAATTAAACTGGTACGTGAGGCAAGATGGCTACTGCGCATATTTTGAATGTTTTTCTTGTCATGTTCAAAATGGAGATTGACCCCCTTAAATTGTTCATTTTTAAACAAGGGAAAACAACTTTTAATGGTCTCTCCTGACTTCTGTACCATTTGCATGAGTCAATGTGGGTGTGTTAGAGCAGAGAAAACACGAAATTGTGCAGTGCAAGGGTACTTGCAGACAAGGAATGGGAACCACCGCTCTAATAAGACACACAGTCATTATTTAGACAGTGGCTTAATGAATTCCATCAGGGTAAATTTAAGTTTTATAAATTCCAACATTCACCTTATTAGCAGAGTGATTACAGAGCACGGTTGAGGACCGGAGACCGACTTAATGAAGCACTTCAATTGATTTCTCCCACGTAGGTGATTGGCAAAACACCACCAGTTCATATCAGCACACCAATATTTACACTCAGGGCTGTAGCATGTAATGGGATTACCCACACCTCATCTGTTTTAATCTCAGTTTATAAGTTTTTAATTAAGTTCTCGTTTCAGCTGATTTCTCGTGCTCTTTTAACCCCTTAAACTCCCAGACTTACATTCTTCACTATTCTAAACTTTTTATAATGTTAAAATCTGAAACCTACGAGGCACAGCAAAGCATGTTTATGTCACACATAGCACAATACTGGTACAGTATATGCCAGAACCGTCATATCATAAACAGTGTTGGGAACCAATGATTTAAGAAGGTCTGTGTGTATTTGTCCTCTTTTTTCCCTCTCTCTCTCTCTTTCTCTCTCTCTCTCTCTGTCTCTCTCTCTCACGCACACACATTGTAATTACGCTTGTGCCGGTATGAACCTGACCCCGAAACTCATTACACTCACTCCAAATGTCAACAGCTCATTGCAGCCCGCTCTAATTAGACTGGAGTAAATGCTGGAGTGACTCCCCACCCCCCACACCATTGATCTCTGCTCACTTCCTCATTTTTGTCATCAAATTATCTATGTCCATCAAAGATGCCAAGCTCTGTCGGTCCTGTCAGCCGTCAGAAAAGTGAGAAAGACATGGTCCGTTCTGATGCTCAAAACTCAAAAACTGCATTTTTGCATTGCAACAGTCTAGAAATTTTTTTTTTAAATAACTGTGAAAACAAACCAGTGCAAATTGTAAGCAGAGAAAAGGTTAGAGAAACGCTTACACAAAGTAAACAGTGTCTATAAGCTCATTTCAATGTTCTCTTTATCCACTCAATTGAATATCCCTGGAAAGCAAGTTATGAACACGACAGAAATGCATCAAACAAACTAATAATGGAGTGATGCTATCAACTTTTTCATATCCTGAGCTGCTGGGCTCACTGAGGAGCAGGCTTAAACACACACACACACACACACACATATACACACGCAAAGGTTTACACAAAGACATTTTCATGATATGAAGGAACAAAAGTCAAATGGATTTTATTTATTCTACAAGAAACGTCCAGCTTCATGAAACGTCCTGTTTCATGTACAATTGATGGTAACTCATCAATTGTACATGAAACATTGTGGGGAATTTTCGTCCTGCAACATTCACAGGCTATTTGCATACGAGTTCTCTCATTTTTGTGATTTTTACACTGTGTTTTAAAACTAAAAATGCTGTAGTAAGACCAAAAAAAAAAAAAAAACTATTTTATACCTAGGACCCATTCTACAGAAGCCCTAAGAGGCCATGCGTAATTTTTTTTCCTCATGATCTCGAATTAATTTTTTCATGATAACAAAAGTTGTTTTCCTGCGATATTGACATTACAAAAAAGCTGTTCTCTCACTACGTAATTTTATCAAGAGAAAATCTCGTGCATTGTG
The DNA here is from genome assembly GCA_023630585.1 of Cranoglanis bouderius. NCBI lineage: Eukaryota > Metazoa > Chordata > Actinopteri > Siluriformes > Cranoglanididae > Cranoglanis > Cranoglanis bouderius. The sequence continues at coordinate 14,670,156 of CM042546.1, forward strand.
AATGGGACTGGTGTTGCACGCACGTTGGTGTCTTCGCCATCGCCATCATAAATTTCAGAACTGCCCGCTGTAGAGATGGACTTTATCTCTGCATTAAGAGAGAGGGGTGTCCCCTTGTCAAAGTAAAAACTGATTTGTTCATCCATGATGCAGTGAGATAACACGAAGCGTTTGCTGCCTCGAGAACAATAAAAACGTTACGTCGAGTACGCAGAAAAATTAAGCCGTGATCACGAGAAAACAAGAAAGGAAAAGAAAAAATGCATGGCCTCTTAGGCCTTCTGTACCCTTTCCTCAGTTCAGTGATCATGAGAAACCTCCCTATTTTTACATGTTGTTTAAGACAATATTTGCTTTTGCCTGCAGTTGCCGAGAACATGACTGCGCACACAATTTGTCCAAACTGCACACGAGCCTCTTTATTTGAGATTTTAGTAAATCAGTGCTTCAAAGGCAGGAAACATACATGCTTAACCAAAGGCGCCCTAGACCAGTCTGCACCTCCGAGTTCTTTCCTGTTAAACTGAATAATACTCATTGCCTTGTAATCACAATTCAAGAGTATTGTTCATCTTGGTAGCTTACAAATTTTTAAATACTCCAATAATCACTTTTTGTATGGTCCTACTGTTGTGCTGTTTCGCAAAAAAAAATATGCTTGATAAATAGCTTTAAATGTTTCGCCTAATGAAACATTCATCTTTAACTAGGTGTGATGTGACTAATGTGCCTCATAGGGTCCAAAAATCCCCTAGCAAGAATGATTTTACTAAATACACTGTACATAAAAGACAAACAAAGTAACAAAAGTTGTCCAAGGTTACAGTCATAGAGTCCTTGAGGTACACGAGATAAAAACCTGCTCATCATTTAAAATTCAGCAGTCCTGCGAGTTTTATTAGATGGCTGAGCCGTATTCATATGCCTCACACTGTGACAACATTATTACAGCCTCGACACGGAGCAACAGCGCAATAAAATTATGCCAAATGCAAATCGCATTGGAGGTGTTGAAGTCATCCTTATTATTCTGGCGAGCTCCACAGATGACAGCAGAAATTCATTATTGCCAAATGGAAATGTAGGTTTTTGAAGTGTGGTAAGGAAACGGGCTAAGCGGACATGCATGGTTTTCGAATGCTTTTCATCGTTTTGTAACAGCACTGTGTGGTAGGAGTTAATGAGGCCAAAGGACCAAAGAGAATCCTGTAATTTGGTATATTGACTTAGTTTAGGCTTGATTTGAATGATAGAAAGCTATGCAAAGACTTGTGATCGGACAAAATTTGACTGTACTGCGAGCTAATGTTAAATGCATTGCTGGCCCTGTCTGTGTCAGTGGGTGTGTCTATTTGTATAATCGTGGGTCTACATATTGTACAGTACTAACTATTTGGTTTTCCGCATTTCTTTCAATCACGGGTCGATTAATAAAAGCTGTTTATTTCCCTAGAACAGCACACCTCAGTTTTTTTTATTCCACATATACCACAGCAATTTTCCAATGATTACGCATAATTATTTTAAAAACGTTACATTTAAATGATGTGGAATAACCACAAAATTGTTGCTACCTTTTATTATACCACAACAGCTATAGTCAAACACCGTTTGACCATCGACAGTTGACAATCGAGAATTGAATAGTGATGTGGGGATTAAACCAAGGTGTGATAACGAGGCGAATCGGGATTATAGGCTTGAGAAGCGGCCTTTGAGATACACGAGACATTCGTTTTCGTTTTCAGGACTTTGGGTTTGACTCATGATGGGAAATGTAAGGAAATGCTGGAATGTTCTTTCAAATTGTGAAGATTTTTGTCTCAACACTATCGTGTAAGGATTTATTTAAAGTGCAAAACTGAACAGCTAAGCACAGTTCACCACAAAGCAAGATAAACTGAGCGGATTGTCAGTGAATAGGTAATCATGGAATGCCCTAAAGATTAAGTCCAAAGATTAAATTAATTTAATTAATTAATTAATTAAATATCTGAATACATTAATTTCAGTAATGTTAAGTTGAAGTCTTTAGAAAGGGGACATAAACTTGAACCCAAGCTTGAAAATTTAATATACATCATTAAGAATTGCATATTTAGTATTTGATTCTGCTATAGTTCACCAAAAGGTTAAATATGCATTTAGTGATCATGAGTAAAGGGGTATTTGAACGCTGCAGATGCTTAAAGATCACGTGGCTGCTTTTCCTCTTGTTACACTCCCTTAGTAATCACACTTTTACCCAGTGTTTGTTAGTGAACCACTTTGGACAGAGAATCAATGCTATGTGCCTATTAACAGGTTCCTGATAAGACTGGGTCCTGGGCAGTTTAGCAACACATTTTATATTAAGACAAATGCATCAGATGGCTTTGCATTTTTACCCGACATGGGCAGAAACAGGATTGGAAAAAGAAAAAAACTCCATAGTTTTTTTTTCCCAGTTTAATTTTCATTTATACCAATAAACCTTCCACCACAACCTGGCTTGGACCTACTCAAGTAACGTAATTAATCTGAATTTCTTTGGCCTGCCCTTCACTCCCCATGGCACTCATGGCTGTTATGGCTACACTCCACATTTCCTAGGATGAGTTTGTTTGACATGATGAGTGTCCATTATTCCAATATTATGTTTTCATTACATTAGTTTTCAAAAGTTTCTCCATTTATAATACTTGTGAAATCGGGAGCTTAAGTAGCAATGTAATTTAAACTCGCTATCATAATTTTATTTATTTAAATTTTCCCTCTTGTTCATATCAGCGCCATTGCAATTTGAAAACTCTGAAAAATCCATTTTGACCCACATGGCAATATGCAGACATTTTCTCCTGAGATGGATTGTGGAAAAAATGCAGTCTTTCAAAATAAGAACACTGTATAGTTGTCAGTATTTCCTAATTAATAAAATAATCTTCGTTTCAGTCAAGTTTATTAATTTGTTAATTACGCGCAACTTTTGGATTGTACAATTTATGATGTAGCATAACATGAGGAAAAGAGAAAAAAGAAAACTATTTCTTGGTAATAATGTAAAAAAAAAAGTAGAAATCATGGTAGGCAGAAACAGTATCTGGCCCAGGGCAGTAACACAATGGAGGATGACCTCACCTGCCTCTTCTCATACAGTTAATCATGAGCTCTAGGCTATGAAGTGTCAAAACCATCACACCAGCACATGGAGCTGAAGTAGTATGTGCAGGCCTGAATGACAGTTAATATCTGCTTGCTGTTTAGCATAACGGAAAAATCCAGACAGATGCCGAAACCCATTTCCTGAACCTTCCCCAGATATGGTGTTTCTCTGTATTAAAAAAAGTTTCAACCAAGTGTATAGCCAGCAAAATACCAAATATATACAAGTCTTTCTATACAGATCAACAATAATAATGATTCATAGAAATATGAGTAAGGATAAACCTGTCTCACCCAGAAGGAGCACAGAATAACAGCTCATTAAAGGACTATTTAGACATAGCATTTTAATTTCTTTGTGGCAAAGCCTTGCTGTGTTTTTTTTTTTTTTTTTGCATTGTTGATTCGATCTATATCTATTGATGAGGTTTCTAGGCAGAAGCATATTAGTCAGGAGCTACTCATTCATCAACTGGCTTCTTTGTGCAGAAGAAGGACGGAGGATACAGGCTCTTCCTTGATTATCTTGGTCTCAATTATGTCATTGTGAGGTCTTGATATCTCCTGCCTTTTGGTGCCTTCCACACAGGAAGCTTTCACCAGCACCATCCTTGATCTGCACAGACCCTACAAGAAGTGCAACCCGATCTCTGGGCACAACAAGTTTGTGGTGGTTCACATTTATGACTACTTCTGAAGTCTGAAAAATCCATCAGGGCAGCACTGACAAGGCAATTGTAGAACAGACTGTTAAAGCTGAGAAATATAAATTCCACTTGTATCCATCTTTCTCCTAAGATGTGTGTTACTCATGAGGATGTATACTTGGAGGAGCTTTATTGGGTCTTTGTAAGAGTACTCTATGCAGAACCTCCTCTGCAATATAGACCAGAAACCCAGGAAGGCAACAAGTGGCAAACATACTCAAGTCTGTATTCCAGAAGTGTTAAGTTTCGACAGCTGCCGAGCCACTGTTGAAATCTTGGTCCCACTTATCAGTGGACTTTCTCGTAGACCTCTTAGTACTCTCAAGATAACTGAAACATTCTGGTAGTCTTTGACTGTGTCTCTAAGGTCTTTGGTCTGCGTCAGTGCTTACCACTGCTTTCCAGACATCAGAGAAAATGTTCCATCATGTGATCCATCTTGATGGGACCAAGGCAGGTGCTGATAGAGTGCTTGCATACCACCACAAGTTTGATATCTAGGCAGATCAAGTCACTCCTTTTTGTATTGTAGAGACAAACAAGTCAACTCATGAAAGTTTCTCCACTGGACCGAGTATGACTAGAATTCCCTCAGCTATTCAGGTTGCCATCCATCCCAGGTTGGCACAGGGTCACGCCTATCCCAGGGGACTCGGGGCATGAGGGGGACACCCTATTGGCAACCCATCGCAGGGCACAATCTCACACACACCCATTCACAAACTACGGACAAATGCATGTCTTTGGACTGAGGCGGGAAACCAGAGTACCCGGAGGAAACGCAAAAAGCATGGGGAGAAAATGCAAACTCCATGCACACAGGGCAGAGGCAGGAATCAAACCTCCAACCCTAGAGTTGCAAGGCAAATGTGCTACCCACTAAGCCACCATGCCCAACAAACAAATGAAGATTAGTATTAGAATGTTACAGCATTGCATGTTTTAATGGTCATCTTTTTTTTTTCAATTTGGCAGCAAAAAGTCAGAGAAACCAAGATTTAAAAAAAAAGACAGAGGGCAGCTACCTGTCTTACCAACTTCCTTATTTCTACCTCCTCCAACCATTATTTGATTAGGCTGAGAACTGCTGCAGAAATTTAAGCCAGATAATGACCTGGACCAGAGTGGGTTAAGCCTTGCAATAAAGGAGGAATTAGAGCTTTAAAGGAGCTTCAGAAGGATTCCCCTGTCCGTTTCAAAGCTTTATTTGTCATTTTAATGGGAGGATAAAGGCAATATTAAACCAGTCAAGTTAACCCTCAGCAGGATTTTTGCTAATAGTCATCCCTTGGAGCAGAAAGATTCAAGTGGTATGTAAGCAGATCTGTATATTTTAAGCGAGGTGTTTAATCACCTCAACCTTAGGTTAAAATTAGATTGATTTCTCACAGATATGGATATCTGAATACTTTTTTTTCACATTTATAATAAATAGTTGTTACAAGTGATTTATTTATTATGCCACGGCAACTTAATTACAATACTGCTGCGTTACAATTGGTCTCCGAACTGTAGAAGCACGATGTACCTGTTGAATTGGGCCATTATGTTATTCAAGCACTCTTGCTCATTCTTTTGGGAAGTAGGCAATGAAAGCCAAATAAATCTACTTCATGTTTCAACTTTTTCCCTCTCATTAAATATTATATTATTTTGTGCTAATGTTGTGGAATTGGAGAGGTAATGTGTAGTTCGTCAGAAGTTGTAGAGATTTTGGAGGTCTGAAAAACAAGTATTCTGTCAAATATAGTGCATCTAATTTCATCAGACGATTTAGAAGTTGCTATTGGTCAGTCAAACTACATTGCTTTGCTTTGTTTGAAGTCATTTATGTCGGACTGTGCAGCAGCCACCAGCCTAGGAAAGACGATCAACTGGAAAGAGCAAAGCTCCAACGATTAGTTCCTTCTGGCACACCAGGTCCTTCTGATATTTAATTTCCCTCATCAACAGCAATCTCTGACTGCTAGGTGGCAAACTAGCATAATTAGGTTAGCAAAGGCTAACGGTTTGGTACTTTACATGCACCTACTAATTAGTTAGCTAAAAGTTGTGATTAATGATGAAGCTCTGTTTCTCTTGATACTGTTGTGCATTTAAATGCTACTTAGCAAAGAATTCTAGCAACTATCATTTCCGTATGGTAACTAAATTAGGTAGCTGGACAGTTTAGCAAGGTTATGTTCTTTGAGATGGGCTAGTTTCAGCTGAAATTGATGATAGCTGAATATATTTGCTAGCTACAGAAAGGTCACAGGACTTCCAAAGTAGTGCACATGCCATTATTTGCATCTGTGGGATTTACTTTTCGCTTAGGAGCCGTGCTTGTTTTCTACTTTGCTAAGATAGTGTTCCCCATAAAAGGGCTACCAGGTTGCTGACTGTTTATGAAGTGTTAAGTACTGTCGAGTATGTACATGCAAGCTCAAAGTTATCACTCAAAACTATCTCACTGGTTCAACAGGTTCGAGCCAATTTAGAAGAAAGAAAATGGACACTAAATGGATTTCTTTTTACTGTTTTTAGAGCTGGAATATATTTAAGCACCAATAGCCTTGGTGAAATTGCTCATCGAGTGACGCAGGCTAAAAACATAAAAACAAGTGTTGGGTTAGGATGGTACTGAACCCTTATACACAAATGCTGGAAGTCATGTTTAGATTGTGTTTTTATTAGAATGTTAACCATTTCAGGAAATGGCTGTGAGACTGTGTGCATTACCACAAATGCATTGCTGCTTAGTACCACTGCGTAGAAGCTTTCTGTGAGGCTGTACACATCTCCAGGGCTAATGGGAGTAAGCTAGACTACTAACTCTAGCTAAATAGCTAAAATGGAGTGCAAAATCTTCATGTCTGGATGATGCAAAGCACTGATGAGTGGAGGATATACACACTGTCGATATTGTATTGTATTGTATTATTATATTGTTGATATAAAAGTTTGACGTACTAAAATAATTTTTTTTTAAAAACTTTAAAACAGACCAAATGCAAATACTTATAAACTTGCCAGCTATTATCTCTCTTGCTTGAAACAACTATGCAACTGAGTAATGATGCAAATTACTACAATCATTCAATAGTACCCTACAGATTTAGGGAACAAATAAAGGCCTTATCTGTTCAGCAAGGATGAAAGCCCATCACGGCAAAATCCATTTTCATTATCTTTCTCTCCCGTGATTGGCAGCCTATGGAGCTGGACTTCACAGATGATGTTTGACGCATCTAAACTGGCATACGACGTACGCATAAATTCCCAGCCAATTCAGCCCATTACTGGACTGTCAGGGCATCTCACAGCGGCTCATGAAACTCAGAATCATATTATACTATATTATTTGTCACCTGACTCGACAATCTTCTTCTCTTCTTCTTCTTCTTCCTCTTATTATTATTATTCATAATTTTTAACCAATATCTGTTCATCAGAGCTTAACATGGCCTGGATAACTGAAATCCTTCATAGACAGTGAACCCTTTGTTCATGTATATTAAAAAGTCTGTTTAGATGATGTAAGGTAGTTTAGTGCCAGATCCTGTGCAGAGCTGACAGGGCCTATAAAACTAAGATATGTATGCCTTTCACACAGCTTATTTTATGGGACTTCCATATTACTTGCATAAATAAACAGAAAAACTTTGGTCTCAGCTGCCATGTTTGATGTTTCCATCCTAGTCCATGTATAAATGGAATCATACTACAAATATAGCAATGGCAAATCTAAATAAAAATGTCCAGAATTGCATACATGACTGGGAAACTAAACTCAAAAAAATACTATCAGACTGCATTTTTATTGATTGATTGATTGATTTTTACATTTTTACCAGCTGTTCAGTACAAAATGTACAGTAAAAAATGTACAGTTTATCACTGTTTAGTGATCAGACCTTGCTACAAAAAGTGCTGAACTGGGGATGAGTGTAATGAGGCAGTAAAGGACATTCTGTCTGAGCAGGAAACAACTTACCAACCCATCCAGCTCAGAAAAGAATGCTCATTTATCCTGTACTCATTTGTGGTTCTAGCAGGACAAATTGCACGTAGACCATGCAGACTAAAGGCATTCCGGGAATGGAAAAAAACAAACAAAACAAAAAAAACAGTAACACTTTCTATGAAGTGTTTGATGTATTAATAAATCATTATAAATGTGCACATTATACACTAATAATGTGCAAAAATGTCCATCTCAGCTTGAAGTTATAAAACTACACAAGGGTGGGGGTGAATACTCATGCAAAGCATGGCATACTGTAGCACAAATTCGGTGGCTACAGTATGCCGTGAGAAAATCAAATTTCTCACCCAATCAATCTCAATTTCTGCTGAAATGCATCCATCCATAGTAAGCATTTTAGGGTTATTCTTGACTATAAAATGATAAACATAGCCCAAAGAGAAATGTCAATTATAGTGGTGCCAGTGTGTTTGTTTCTGATTCCGTACAGACAGATGGCATTGCATGTCGAGCATTAAGGAATTCCTGAAACCATATCGTAAAGCATTTCTCATGAGCAGCACGTTATAAAGCTGCTAAGGTGCTTCTGTGACAATAAATCATCGGTATTGTCTGCAGCAAAAAACTAATTTCAGAGTTAATTGCTTAAAAAAAATATATATATGAGCCTACAGGCCTGCTGAACTATTATGCTACGAGTACAATACCCATTTTGTAAAGGGCAAATTGTGCAACACATTAAGCAGGTGCCAGCCATTTCAGTGAACCTGCTTACCTTTTACTTAGAGCCAAGACCACGTGGCCGGTTAGAGCGCAGATTGCGCGAAGCTATTACAGCCGTGGCAATGTTATTTTCGAATAATGATATGCAGTTCGGCACACGGACGCAGGATCCCAGGTAAGCCGTAACGCACCAATTACTTTTTAACCACTTTGTTTTACAGCACTCTAAATTTAAGGCCATACTTAAGCTGAGAGATTTAACACAAATTTTATTTCTCTTTGATGAATTGCCTAATGAGTACGGAAGGTGCCATAACTCCCCCCCCCCCCAACCTAACTAGCTTTATTAGAGTAGCAGCGGGAGCATTTTAATTTTACATGTGCGGCAGTGCAAACGGGACAGATGTGCATGCAGATGCTCTCCTCGCTGAAGAAGGCACCAGAGAAAGGATCTTTAACGGCTTGGTACCCACCTACATCCACCCCCCCCCCCCCGTTTTTCTTTTAAATCTGCCAGTTGGATTTCAGAGGACTCTCTCTTGAGGACACAGCATTTGTGAGATATTGCATTATGACAGCTGTACTGCTCCCATGGTCTTATTCAGGCTGTCCGGTGCTCATCACGCACTCATACTCTCACAAGAAGCTAGTGCTTCCTGCACCGGTTGCTATTTTTAAAGGTTCTCGGCCGCCATCTGCACGGGACACCGTCACTGCTGGACGGTCTGCATTCTTGAGCCTTGTTAGGCCCAGATGATGGGCCCTAGAGAGAAGATTGTCCAGATGCCGCTCCTTTTTTTCCTGCCAAAACGGACACTCTGCTCTCGTTTCCAAAGCGTGCTACCGCATCTGGGCTGCTCTGAACAGCAGGGTACGCGTACACAAACACACCACAACCTTTATACGACTTCGCTCATTAGCTCCTCTCCTGAATGGCGAGCCAGAAGAGGCTTGGCGAGCAAATATGGGGAATATCAGTCATGCAATCTAGGATAGCACAGATTTTTGAGCACGTTTGACTTTTAAACTGTTAAAAAAATCACCCATACGTATGTATAACCCTTCCCGGGCTTAAATATATGACTGAAGAGATCTCTTTAGATTTAGAGCAACCCCGCAGTTGAATATATTTTAAAATAAAATGCCAATTATATCTCCTCTTCATTTAGCAGCAGTATAAAGTAAAATTTGCTGAAAGAGATTTGGAAAACCTCTTCACATGTTCTAAGATCCTCCTTGTGGTGGGTATTTGTGCACAAGCATAATGTATTCATATTCGGTTGCATCCCTTTTTTCTCTATAGTTATTAGACTAGTGGCACCTTGTTTACGCTCCCACTTTCCTGTCCCCCCCCCCCCCCCTCTAAATGATAGGTTAGAGGCTGTAGCATCCTGTCCTGATGCTAATTCACTAGATTGGTGCTCTTGTTTGCTGTGAGAGCCAAACAGATAGAAAAGCAGAGACAGAAAGGCACTCAATTGCGAGGAACTCCTAAACATAAGCAATTCCACTCCTTAGGTCGTTGGCCAAAGGTTTTCCTGGGCTTCACTGCTTTCACTTTTCTTTTTCTTTCTGCATGTTAACATGCCTTTTTTTCCTCTTCATATTGCTTTATTTGTGGTACTAGCCATTATTGATAGATTTTAGCTTAATCGCTTTATCTTAGTCAGGAATACACCATGGATAGAACACCATGCTGTTATGATACAGACTCGGAGCAGGATGCAAGTGCAGGTAAAAGTCAGTTTATTAGGGACAGCAAAACTATTGGAACAGTCACCGATCCAAAACGTAAGGCAAGAGGCAGTGTGAATATACAGTCCAAGGTCGAGCGATCTGCAAACAATATCCCAGGGGCAAGGACAATAATCCAGAAATGTTAAGACAGGCAGAAGATCAAAACCAGGATCGACAGAACAGTAATCAACGGCTTGGTATAGACCGAATGCAAGGTAACTGAGCAAATACTTCGCAGGGAAGCAAACACAGAGTGAGGTTTATATATGGTGTGGTGATGGGTGTGTGATGACAAACAGGTGTGTTGTTAGAAGTCCGGTGACTGCGAGCATGTGACTGTGTGATGTGGGAAGAGGAGTCCATGGCGGCCATGTTTGTAGGCCGCTGAGTTTGCTGGGAAACGGAGTCTGAATCGTGGCATAACCTAACACATGCACACACATCTTGAAAGTCCTGTAGCCAGGATGCATAATAATAATAATAATAATAATAATAATAATAATAATAATCAGAATTACTGGTAAAAATGGAGAGACAAAGGAAGAGTCATAATGAACTGAAGCATAACGAACTCGGGTCCTCGGATCGCTCATTAAAGTCTTAGCTACACAGTGTCTCTAGAGACAAGCTCATATTAAAAACTTCTGATTCTCAGACGCTTCCAGAAGTGCTATATAAGGTAGGAGAATTTTTAAAAGGCTAGTGGATTAAAGGCATGAGGTAATGGGTAATGGATGAGAGAGAAAAGAAAAGAGAGAGATTTTTGAATTTGAATAGGCCAGAGAGTATCAGGGAAACAAAGAGATATACTAACAGTCACAAACACAAACAGTATTTGAGAAACAGACAGACTGGATATTCTTTACTGCCAAAAATATTCTTCATTTTATTTATATAATTAACTGTTGAATTCATTTAATGGAGTTGTGTTCCACTGTATTATCCTACAGTCAATCAAATAAGACTATGTACAAATACAAATACAAATAGTACATACAAAATACAATTTTGTATATATCTGCATAAATATGACCTAAAACATCATCAGATTTTCACACAAGTGCTGTGAACCTCTAGGATTAGCAGTTAATTTGAAGGTGAAATTAGAGTCAGGGGTTTTCAATCAATGGGACGACAATCAGGTGTGAGTGAGCGCCCAGTTTTATTTAAAGAACATGGATCTATCAAAGTCTGATCTTCACAACATGTTTGTAGAAGTGCATCATGGCATGAACAACAGATTTCTGAGGATCTCAGAAAGAGAGTTGTTGATGTTCATCAGACTGGAAAAGGTTACAAAACCATCTCTAAAGAGTTTGGACTCCACCAATCCACAGTCAGACAGATTGTGTACACATGGAGGAAACTCAAGACTATTGTTACCCTCCCCAGGAGACATGTAATAGTCCACAAGGTCACAAAGGAACCCAAGATAACTAAGCAACTAAAGGACTCTCACATTGGCTAATGTTAATGCTCACCAGTTCACCATCAGAAGAACACTGAACAACAATGGTGTGCATGGCAGGGTTGCAAGGAGAAAGTCACTGTTCTCCAAAAAGAACACTGCTGCCCATCTGCAGTTGGACAAGACAGAAAGCTAATGGAAAAATGTTCTGTGGACAGACGAGACCAAAATCGAACTTTTTGGTTTAAATGAGAAGCGTTATGTTTGGAGAAAGAAAAACACTGCATTCCAGCATAAGAACCTTCTTTCATCTGTGAAACATGATGGTGGCAGTATCATGGTATGGGCCTGTTTTGCTGCATCTGGGTCGGGACAACTTGCAATCAATAATGGACCAATGAATTCTGAAGTATACCATCAAATTTTTAAAGGAAAATGTCAGCACATCTGTCCAAGAACTGGATCTCAAGAGAAAGTGGGTCATGTAGCAAGACAACGACCCTAATCACACAAGTCTTTCTACCCGAGAATGGTTAAAGAAGAATAAAGTTAATGTTTTGGAATGGCCAAGTCAAAGTCCTGACCTTGACCCAATAGAATGTTGTGGAAAGGCCTGAAGCAAGCAGTTCATGTTAGGAAACCCACCAACATCCCAGAGTTAAAGCTGTTCTGTACTGAGGAACTGGCTAAAATTCCTCCAACCCGATGTGCAGGACTGATCAACAGTTACCGCAAATGTTTAGTTGCAGTTATTGCAACCTATTACAACCTTTTTTGTCATAAATGTTCACAGGGCATCCGTTTGATACTAGAGGTGTGCTGAAACTAGAGGTGGACTGAAAAACTGCAGGACAGAACCAAATTTGTGCAAGCTGGAAGTTTTTACTTTTATGGCAGCATGAGCAGTTCGATATAAAGCTTGCGGGACAAAGAAAGACCACGTTTATACACAGGAATGTGGAGTGTTTGCAATGCATTTACAACATCCTTAGTAACCGTCTGGTCAGGGTCATGGTCATGTGAATAAGGGCAAGTAGTTTGTTTTTATATTGGGGAAATAGAACCACCTAAATTTGTAAGGAAAAACAGCAGGCGGGCACAACCAAAATAACTGCGTAAATGGGATTTAAAAAACAAAACAAACAAAAAAAACCCCAATAATGGTAGGGTTCATATTCAAGTAAAAATGTAGTGGCATTGTGTTACACTACTAGTATGTACTTTGTGTGTAGTATCAAAGAGATTCAGTAAGTAGTTTTCTGGAGCATCACATCACATGGTTTCACCGCAGGAGAGCACACCAAACTCCACACAGACAGTGACAACTGGAGCATGGGATCAAACCTTGGACTCAGCTGTGACGAAGTCAACAGCATCTCTGATTTTTGCACCAAAGGCATGGACCATAGAACTTGAAAGCAACCCATTTAATCTCTATCTTTTTTTCTTTTCTTCCTGTGGTTCTCCCTCTAAACAATTGTGAGCTCTTAATGAGCTAGACTCATGGCAATCTCTGCCTGGAGAATCTGATCAATATGTAAGGCTAAGCACAGGCGTGATAAGATCTCAATATGGAAGGCATGTGATGCTGTTTTGTGTGGTTTCATTTTGTTTTGAAAAAAATAATAAAATACAGGCAAAGCATGCGTCTAAGCAATAAGCCCTTGTCCCAGGGTATTAAACAATGAATAATCAACTGAAGTAAAATAAGATACAGTTCTTAATAAAGGCCTTTGTGATTGCCATATCATTTTGTTGTTGGGTCAGGGGTTCCACTCCCTTACGTTCCAGACCAGATTCCTGTAGAACCGGTGACATCTCGTATGCTCCTTGCAAGGTAAATATAAACTAGCCCAGTGACAGAGACCTTGCAAGGGTAGCTTACAAAAGACTCCAATCACATCCTCTATGCCATTCTAGTCTTGCTGGGAGTTAGTGAGGAGGACCCAAAGAGGCTAAAAGACTGCAGACTAATCGTATTCAAGAGCCGTTAGCAATAATGCAACAGTACACAGTGATGTACTCTTCGTTTCTGCTTGATCCCCCACCAAACACAAACTGATATCTAACCAACGCCTAACGAATTCCATCATGCGTCAGCCCAAGCAAGAGTCTGGGCTATTTCACAACGTATCAATTTCATTAAAGAGCTCCTACGCACGTTCAAAAACACACCGAAGCTGCGACCCGAGAAAAGGACATACTTGCTGGCAGCAATGTCCGATCCAGAAATAGTCAGTGGTTCTTCGCTGTCATCTGACTCGCTGATGAATGTGGGCTGCATCTCTAACATTTTGGCACTCGCTCTCTTGTCCTGTAACGAGACAATGGCCTTTATTGGAGATGCCCTGGGTAAAGAAATCCTACAGGAAGCATTCCAAACAATGCGAGTTGTAGCAGTGGAGCATGGTAGATCGTTTGGTTTGGTAACCTAGGTGATAGGTTTGGTACATTGGTAATGTACACAAATTCATAGATGGAATGAGCATGACCGTGAAACCGTGGTTAGTTAATCATGTAACACCTGTAATTAAAAACGATCCAACACCAATGTTGCCAGAACTGCCAGTGTATGAAAGCAGCAGTAATTTGACTTTTTCTTAATGAGGAGCCATTTATTTGTAATCCATGTTTCTGCTATGTAAAGAGCACCAATACGAGACCATTTAAGAACCCCACAGATAGAAAGCAAACATATATCGCTTGCAGTTATGCAGTATGCATCATTTTATGTTACACAGGCAGTGTATGGATAGGCTTAGCAATAAATGCCTTATCTTAATAAGAAGCCAGCTATCACAAACAACTCCACTCACAGTCTGTTTCTAACAAAGAATGAAGTTTGACTTGACCCAGGCCATGTTGCCACAAGATTATGTTGACACTTTGATGCATCACAGATAATTTGCATGTTGTAAATATTTTTTCACTAGACACAAGCAAATGCATCAATAGGCACAGTCATTACGGTGTAGGTGTTACTCTGAAAAGCTCGTAGCCATTTACATCGTGTGCACACATTCTTAAACCAAGTTTACTTTTTATACATCCTGTGCATGAAAGCTGGCATATTCAACCCCTTTGTGCATGCTCAACTTTTTTTTTTTTGTAATGAATTGATGTACGTTGTAAAAGATTCCCATCTGTCAAGGAGTTTTTCTTACCTTTGATTAAGCATTATTTTTTCCCAGTTTTGGGCAAGTTTTGGGCAAGACATAGTATCCGATTATAACCCAATTATAGTTTGGGTTGGCGGATTTCCAATGAAATACAAGCCTGAGTCTAGCTATTTAATCTAGCTATGTAAAGGCTAAAATGTCTAACTGTTGAGAACTAAACCCAGTCCAGCCTTCATGAACACTAAATATTGCTATAGAAGGGACCAATTAGACTTAACATTGATTTTAAGTACATCGGGCGTCATGATGAACTCTTTCAGAAGCTGTGCTAAAAAAAACAAAACAAAAAAAAAAACATATGGCTCAAATCACATGGGGAAGCAAGACATCTGTCATCCATAATTAGAAAAACAGCAGAGATTTGGAAAAATGACACCCAACTCATGCTCCCTGACAGTTTTAATCTTAAGCTTGCTTTAAACCTGGTCCAATTCCGCCATCCCAGTCAAAAAATCGCAAAAGTTCAAGTACAAGTTCAGGTTATTTGTATAGCGCTTTTAACAATGGACATAAAAAGCAGCTTTACAGAAGTATATAAATCCAGGACATAGATTTTAAATTTATGAATTTATCCCCAATGAGCAAGCCAGCAGCGACGGTGGCAAGGAAAAACTCCCTAAGATGATATAAGGAAGAAACCTTGAGAGGAACCAGACTCAAAATGGAACCCATCCTCATCTGGGTAACACCGTATAGTGCAATTATAAATAAATAAATCTCTTCTATAAATGTACCAGTACAACACGGTCAGATAGCAGTTGTGAGACCATGAAAAATTCATTACAATTTTTATATGAAGTCTGTTTTGTTGAACTTCACCACTGTAATCTCAATGATCTTTAGGCTCCACCGTGTGGGGCCATCCTCAGCAGCATCATGTGACTTCAATTGATGAGGTCTCCAACCAGAAGTAGGGCATCAGGATGGATCGGGCAGGTCCAGAGAGCAGAAGGGGTCGGGATCACTGGCATCTCAGGAGTATCATGTGAAGCTTGACAGAAGGAGAGAGAGAGAGAGAGAGAGAGAGAGAGAGATCATTAGGTATGCTTATTGTCCCGTAATGGTTAAGGACAATGTACTTTGCGTAAGTGAAAGCAGGTACTCCGGCAAGACTAGCTTGCTAGAGCCAGAGGGTAACACAGACATGAGGGCTCCCTGGGACAAGGCGGCCAGCCACCCCACCACCAACAAACGCCTGGACGCCTGAAGGTGGGGAGGTGACAGCATCCAGACATCCCAGTTCACCACAACACACTATGCCCGTGAGACCTCTAGATCTGCTCCTTTACCTAAGGAAAAAAAAAAAACTATTCACGAAAGGCTTGACTAAACAAATATGTTTTCATCCTGGACTTAAACACTGAGACTGTGTCTGAGTCCCGAACACTAATTGGAAGGCTGTTCCATAACTGTGGGGCTTTGTAAGAGAAAGCTCGTCCCCCTGCTGTAGCCTTCACTATTCGAGGTACCAACAAATAGCCTGCGCCTTTTGATCGAAGTAGGCGTGGCGGATCATAAAAGACCAAACGTTCACTTAGGTAAGCCATTTAGCGCTCAAGTCAATAGTAGTATTTTATAATCAATGCGGAATTTCACTGGGAGCCAATGCAGTGTGGATAAGATAGGGGTGATGTGGTCATATCTTCTAGTTCTAGTAAGGAATCTTGCAGCTGCATTCTGGACTAACTGGAGTTTGTTTATGCTCCTACTGGAAGATCCAGACAGTAAGGCATTACAATAATCCAACCTAGAGGTGACGAAAGCATGGACTAATTTTTCTGCATCATGTAGTGACAATATATTTCTTATCTTAGCAATATTTAAACATAAAAGAATTCTTTGGTCGCGAGTTCAAGTTGGCGGTCTTAGAATGAGTATTGCGACATGCTCACTGGTAGCCGATTTGGTGCCATCGTGACCAAAGACAGACGACAACGAAGCTCTGATTAAACTTTGAGTGTGACTGCTGCTACAATGCTCATCTAAAAGCAACCAACAGGAGGACGGGATAGGATGACACGGAACTCACGGCACAGCTATAAATGTTTATGTTTGAGTAAGCAATTATTTAAAATACTGACTTGCTCATCTTTATTTAATATGAAGCTACCAGCCTACTGTACATGCCTGGCCCCAAAGCTACTATGCATGGTAATGCAAAACATTTCTCCTACCCAGCTACAAATGGCTCGCCTTTTAAAACGTTCAATTTTGGCATCATCAAAGAGAGGGCTAATTCAGATTAAAAAAAAAAAAAAACAGATAAAAATCCTCACTAGATCTTACAACTAATGCTTAACAAAGAAACTGTTTGCAGGCTGTGTGACATGACTGAATAATCCCACTTAATTACACCACTAGTGAGTATGTTGAAAAAATAAAATCAGACCTAAACACATTGCCTAATGTCTTTGTATTTCACATCGTCTCTTACTGTAATCTAACAAAATCAACAGTGAGCTGGCTTAACCAAACTAAATGAGCAATAGTGTTTTATGAATAATTGCTTTGCTCTAGCCATTCTGGTGCGTGTATGCAGCCTTGGCTCAGGACTCTAACGGTGTCCCAGCACAGTTATTGCATTTGACCATTGAGTGGGACCCTCACAAGTGCACTAGGGAGATAGTTCACCTCATTCTAATGATATCATTATCTCCCAGCAACTCCCTGGCTCTCCTGATGATGCTCAGTGGAGTCTCTGATACCAGAGGGCAGGGTATTTGAAACACGGCTGCCGCAGGAGCACATCCCCAGGAACTGCCCTTTATGTAGAGATCCCACAGCTACTGGCTGCATGGGTCTCGATAGACTACTGGACTAGATTAGCCAGCACTCGGTATGCGCTGGATTTAATAGGTTTCGACAGTGCATATTGGAATCCAAAACTATAGGGTTGGCGATTTTCTTGCACAGACCAACATTGATAGACACATAGCTAACAAAGCAAGCAAACAAACAAAATGAACTGCCAACGGCTGCCGCTTTCCGTGGATGTGCGGTCCAATCCCAAATGGGTAAATGGTTTGAACCATTTCTTACTACCACTGGCAAGACTGACAAAACCAGAGAGTGAGCAATTGCAAGCCATTTTTGAAACTTTCTCCAACAGATACGAGGATACCGATTATGACAAAGCAGTAAAGAGCGGCTAACTGACTACTTAAACCCCAGTCACAATGTTGATTATGAAAACAACATATTATGCCATTCCAAACAAAAACCAGGAGATTAACAGTTAACGCTTACTAAACAAGTAAGAGTACTAAAAGTACTAAAGTACCTATGTATGTACACAGTACCTACAGTATGTACACTGTGGAGCTGAACATGAGCAAATGTGCTGAACTGTCACAATGGTAAAGACAATGTAAAGGAATACATTAATTTTCAACATTGGATTTGTAAAAACCTGCACAAATCCTGGGAAATATTTATTTTATTCAGTGTTCTGATTTATTAATAATGATCTGCAACAAATAGAAACCTGATCTCTGGTCCAGGGACTGGGGTTGGATAACTGTATAAAAAAAAGAAATCCAAGGCAGCATGGCTTCTAAAAGGGCCACTTTCTTCCAGTGCTCAATGTTCGCCACAGCCCATCTATTCCACAAAACACTACAGTCTAACAGTTTAATTATGCACTACCAAAAACAAACAGTGCTATATACTTGTCTCCATGCGACAAAGCCTGAAATTCTGGTTTGATAGCCAGTCATTAAGGACTACACTGTCTGTTGAAGGGAGAGATTCGCTGCAGGTGCACTTACATGGCAATTAGTATTTTTTAAAACGTGAAGAAAGAGGCTGATGTTCATAATTAAGTACTCAGAGATGATATGCTGAGTGCACACTGATGACTCTCAGGGGCACTAATAGATGGCATTTTACTTAGAAGCAATTTCGAGCTGACAAAGCAATGAGAATAATGTAGGGACTACGCATCCACAGATAGGCTCGAGTCCAAGACTGAATGTGCTCTGATACTTAATCCATGACTTCAAAAGACAAAACACACCTCTCATCTTTCTCTTTCTTGGCCGAAGTTAACTGGTGATGCTGTGTACAGGAAAAACCAAGTGGAAGGTCTATGGTCCTCATCCTCACCCAGTTGTGCAACAAGATTAAATTCCACCAAACCAAGACATTTTAGTTCTTGCAAGTTTATTCCAACCGTAAGCAAAGCAGTTGATGTTGAAAACCTCAGTTTTCCTGTAGGTTGCTTGTAGGTAGTTCAGGTCCCTTGCAGGTCCCCTAAAAAACAGGTGACTGGAGGAGACGTTTCAGTAATACATTGTAAATAAGTGAATCATAAGAAGCAAATACTTGGGAGCAAACTGATCATTCCTTAGATGATGCTTTAACCCAGCAATTTCATTGGGATTTTACTTGACTTGGTCTAAACCAGTTGTACCATTTTAGCGCTATTTATTTAATATTAAATGGAAATGGACCACTCGGCCAATCAGACACTGTAATCTTGCCTGCAATTCGTTCCACTTTCACAAACTAACTGTCCATTCAACACTGAACGATTTGACAGAATTAAGCAATAATGTTGATCACAATTAACGTTATTCTTTTTCAGGAGATTATTCCATATTCTGACACTTAGTCACTGCTGCAGAGCCCTCATTACGAGCCAAAAGGAAGTGCTGGCATATGCTTGGTCAAAACATTATTTTCTAATATTACCATAATCAAGCAAGGGTAATGGGGGGAGAAAAAAAAAAAAGCTATGTTGTATTTCTGTGCTTCAATCCAATAACTAAAAGGTCAATCAGTCAAGCATTATCATTTACTTAACATTAATTGGTGATGAGATTGGCCTGAGAGCTCTTTAATTATATGTTTAATGTGCCTGGATTATATTAAAAACAGCTCTCTGGGTGATGAATATAAACAATTTTTTTTTTAAATTATAAAGAAAAAGAAAATCAGCCACCAGTTTGCTCTGCTTGAATGTGTTGCCTGTTATTTTCCCCCTTTTCAAATTGCATGAGCACATGTGGAGGTCCTCTATAATTTAGACTCTTTTTTTTCCCCGATTTGAAAGACAAAGAGCTTGACTGACATGATGAAGTGACAGTGAGTTCTCTGACATTTTTTCTTTTAATAATGATGAGTTCGGACATTAAAATATTAATAAAAATGTTTGGTGTATTCATTGCTTGCCTTCTTGGTTAGTGAGCGATTGCACCTTTTGTAATAGTTGTGTACGAGTCCCTCTGTTGTCCTCATTTTTAAGAGATGGATCTCAACATCATACAGCCACTATTGGAAAGGGGTCAAATATGCAGAAGATGCCGGAAAAGCAAAGAATGTGCAGGACCTGGAGGATTTTTCTGAAGAACAGTGGGCAGTTTAACTGCTCGGGACAAACAAGGGACTCATAACAACTATCACAAAACATAAACACAGTCGTTGATCATCCAGGTAACAACACACAGTATTAAGAATCGAGTGTATGTAAACTTTTGAACTGGTTCATTTGTATAAAATCGGTCATTATTGTGTCTTTTCTGAGACAACACTACTGTTTTTAAAAAGTTACCATATAAAGAGTATGAAGGTAAACAGTGTCTCTAATTGCTTGAGTGGACCATTTGAATAATGAATGTTTGTTTATTTTCTACAAAATCGTTTTTCCAAAATATAAGAATAATTTGTAGAGAGTTTATTGTTTTGCTACCAACATATTTGCCACAGGCACTATTTAAATTCAGTCTCCCCACCAATATCCATGCAACCTTTGTCTTTTTCCACTTGGCAATGAATTCTACTCGTGACTGATGCACCACACACAAATATTAATGTATTCCAGAAGGTGCTGGGCCTGTGTCATCCAGATAAACGCTAATATGAGCTGATGACAGCCACTCAGAGGACAAGGAGCCCGTCAGTATTTGGGTGTAAGCGAGTGCATCTGTGAAATTGCATCTCTCAAAATGTGTCACATATCTGCGCGCTCTAATGGCCGCCTGAAAACGGAGCCGACTCTTAGGGTGCAATAGCAGGCAGGCTATCCATAAATGGCCCTGTCAGCCCAGCACACAGAGATCATTCACATCTTTGCTTATTCCCATTATCTGCAGGACAAAGCAGAAAGCGCCACGAGGGCTGCAGGTGTTTACCGCAATGTCACATCATCTTTTCTTCGGTTATCTTTGGGAGAGGGGGAAAAATGGCCCTCATCTCCTGTTTCATCACAAGTGGTGCTAATGTGCATTTTTATAAACATGCTAAAAATAAACGTTGAAACCCTGGATTTCTGCATTAACTACTTAAAATGTGGTCTTCAATTAAGTCAGTAATAATAGAGACGCAATTCATCTTGTGAACGCAAAAACATTAAGAGCATCAACTGAAACACGAGTCCAGTTACTATTGGGCTTTCACCGACTCTCAAAGCCAATTACTGTAAAAGATAATTACTAAATGGAGATGCACTTGTGTAGGAGACCATGACAGCCTTCGTGTTCAATGCCACTGCTGAAAAAAAGTAAAAAGTAAAAAAAAAAAAAAAAAAAAAAAAAAATGCTGCCTGAATTACACCAGTGCATAATGTAGATTACTTAGTTATTATAAGAGATTGCATTTAACCAGATCACTTTAGCATTCTGAAAGATTTCTCAATTTAACAGAGATTTCATTGCATCAGTCTCACAGGACTGTAGAGGTTCCGTTTTGCGTTTGTAAATTCTTACATTCTTCTTAGCTGGCACAGTATAGCAACATCCCAGATGCAGAGTAAACTAATAATTGTGTGTGTGTGTGTGTGTGTGTGTGTGTGTGTGTGTGTGTGTGTGTGTGTGTGGTGAGACAATAAGATCAAAATCTCAATGCTTCTTTTGTGTTCCCTTGAGCTACCCGCAAAACCCGAATGCGTCTCCAGAAGGATGTGATTCCTCAAAGCTGTCACATGCTGGTAATGAGAAGGCAGGGAGATTTTATAAAGAACTTTGCTAAATCACGATTCCCTTACCTTCCAGGTTTCAGGAGCGTTTGTCTCTCCAGGTTAGATGCCGTGGCAAATTGAAACGTCAGGGAAATGGAACAACGCAATTTAACAATTCAAATAATAGGACGATTTTACATTTACATTTATAGCATTTAGCAGACGCCCTTATCCAGAGCGACGTACAAGAGTGCTTTAAATTCTCCATCAATGAATATTTCATTTCTGGTTCGCACGATTACAACAAAGTGCACTGAACGCAAACCTGTTGAAAAGAGAGCAAGAAGAAAACATCAACAATCAAGGGGTAAGTATTTAAGAAAGAGGTATGTCTTTATCTTTCTTGAAGTTAGCCAGTGACTCAGCTGTTCTGGCATTGATGGGAAGTTCATTTCACCACCTTGGTGCCAGAACAGAGAAAAGTCGTGAGGCAGATCTACCTTGTATCCTGAGAGAGGGTGGGACCAGTCGAGCAGTGCTTGTTGACGTGGGGTGATGAGACCTCCAAGATAAGAGGGTGCTGTTCCACTTTTGGCTTTGTAGGCAAGCATCAATGTTTTGAATCTGATGCGTGCAGCTACTGGAAGCCAGTGAAGGGAGTGCAGCAACGGGGTGGTGCGAGAGATTTTACGAACAATTATCTGTCTTCGAAGTCATTAAACTGTCTTTAGACGTCTGCCTTAAGAACTCCATCATGTTAGATGCATCACTGAGCTGAAATCATGAAATTAATACTCCTAAAGACATTTACATCTACGGCATTTGGCAGACGCCCTTATCCAGAACGACTTACATTTATGTCATTTATACAACTGAGCAGTTGAGGGTTAAGGGCCATGCTCATGGGCCCAGCAGTGGCAGCTTGGCGGTGCTATGATTTGAAATCACGACCTTCCGATCGGTAGTGTAACGTCAAAGACTAAAAATATGTACTAATTTAGAATATTCTAACAATATAAGGGCTTCTCAAAAGCCCTCTACTTGAAACCTCTTCTGAAATGAAAACCTTCTGTTATAGGGTTTTACAGAGAGCATTGAAGAAATATACACACACCAAAAAAAAAAAAAAAATTAGTAGTTCAAATATCCTTAAAGCAATTTTTTTGGTTCATTCAAAAACAAGTAAGGACAAAGGCATTCTGTGCAAACTACACGAACTAAACAAGCTCTGTTCTCCTTTTTTCCTTTTAGATAAGAAAGAAAAGAATTGGCCACCATCTCGGTTGAAGACGAGAGGCCCTTGTGGTGTAAAAATTGAACGCACATTGACTTGTCATTTTTCTCACTCCCTGTAGACTGATTAAGGAATTCTTTTTCTCAAACTCCATCTCAGTCTTCTTTTTTTTGGTCTTTATTTTCCATCCTTCTTCACTCCTGGGGCCATGGTGTTTCAGTAAAGACAGAAAATTTAACAGCACATCAGTTAGACCGACAGATTGTAAATGCAGGTTCATGCAAGTATGCCACAATCACCCAAACGAGGCATCTGCATAAGAGCAGCGAAAGCAGGACACGCGTCCATCCTTGCTCGTAAGCTCGTATTTTTAACTTGATTCGTCAAAATTCCACAGAAAAAGGCCACAGGAGTGTTTCGTTACTCCGAATTTAATTGGCACACAAAGGAATTGTGTTATTCGTCCTGTCCTGTTAACAAGCATGTCATCGAGGCAGACGGCTAGATTACATGCAAGGAGATATTGATGGGACAGAACAATGGTGGATCGATACGAGGGAACTGAAGCATGCTAGCATGGGCTTCCCCTCACACCCATCCTACTCAGTCCTCTAGCGCATTTGTAGTCAATATCAGGCGCAATAAAGGACTTGCGTAAGGGATTAGCACAATGAATCATGGATCTCCAATTGATCAAAATCCATCAGTGTTAAAACAAGAAGCCAGGACCTGCTGAACCTTGGCAAAAGAAAAGATTTTCTAAGGAGGTGACACACAAATAGGCTCTATTGCCCAAACAGAGAGAGAAGCAATGGTTGCGTAATTGCATTTCACACTTCAGCCCTTTGTGAATGATGATTATGGTTTGTGGCATTGCCAGCGTCTCTATCACATTGACCTGTGGGTGGACGAATGTGCGCAGGGTGAGACCTTATTTGCTTTCTGCTGGAGTTGTTTACTCCCACACTTTCCCCCTATTACACAAACAACAGTTACCCAATCAATCACTCAATTACTGCAGAGCACAGGTCACCCGGGGCTAATTATTAAAGAACATACCAAACCTAAATTTTCTCTCCTCTGATTGATATCACAGCAGTCACTAGCAGTGCACACTCAACACCCTTTCTTCACCTTCCCTGACTGACACATTCATCCTATCAACACCTTCAGTTGCTTAGCTGCTAACACAACTCTGACTACAGTTAGCAAATAAATATTCTTACTCGTCTAAAGCTAAAAAAGGAAATTGCATTACTGGGATATAATTTTACACATATTGCGCCAATGTTGGATAGATGTGTGCATTATCTGGTCCAGATCACTTGTTAAATCTAGACTTCTTGCTCTGATCCCAGTCACAGAACACTCTGTCTGCAACATTCAGGTCTGTGAAGGAGGTTTTGAACATGGATCATCTTGCAACAAATTCTGCTCATGCTGCAACTTCAGAGCCTTTAGCAATGCAACAACTCCTCCATGGGTGACATCAACCAGCAGCTGAATGCTTTACGGGTTATAAAGCCACTCAGCAGTGATTGTGAATCTCCATGTTGTTCTTATGATGCTTATCTCTCAGCCATTGGGAAAATATATAAATAAATAAATTTCTTGCACGGCTTTTTGTACTTAACCCTTAACCCATAACCAATCGTGTTTCTACTAAAAGCCTCCAGAAACCCTGTCCTCCCATCCTCACTCACAGACTTTGTCTGGAATGGTGGGGGCTTGGGCCATATGTGTATCCACTATGAAGCCAGTCCAAATCTATGGTTTCCAAGTACCTATAGGTCTTGTTTTTTTTTTGTTTTGTGTTTGATTTTTGTAACTCTGGTCATGTTACAGGAATAATAATTCTGGAGCACTGGGCAGCTTTACTGATCACCATCTAGTCTGAGCCTATAACATACCAGTGCAACCTTGCCATTCCCTTGGTTCTAAACTTCTTCCACCTCTACAGGTAATTGAGAATTCCAACAATGTAGTGTTATCTTGTTGAGTCTACTATAGTCAAAGTTCCTCTAGTGCCAGACCCAGTAGAGCAACTGTATAGAGTAAGGTATTACACCAAACCTTAAAAACACAAAACAAAATTGCCCCCCTCCCCTTTTAAAAAAAATTTAAAAATTACAACTGCACTTATAGGAACTGTCTAACAAATCACTTGAATTCGAGGTGACCACAAACTGCTATATTTTGAACCACAGTTTACTTAAGAAGCAAAAGACAGTTCTGGTATGAGGGCAACTCGACCTCAAAATATATAGTTTTGATGGTGGTGATGTTTTTTCTATAGTGTCTGACAGGCAAGAGTCCACACAAGTTTCAAGACCACATCAACTTTGAGTTCCAATCTGGTTTGGGAGCCTATAAGTTAAAGGTGCACATGTCAGTAGTTTTATTGTTCTTGCTATTACATAAAAAAGTAAATATCTAGGGAGCATAGTCATATAAACTATATGATCAATGCAAGTGTATTAAAGGCCTGTGAAATGCCATGTCAAAACCACAGTACCCTGATGGACTCCTCAGTTGAATTGGTTATGTAATAGACACATCCATCCATCAATACCTCCATCCATTCATCATTTAATTGCTTCCTCCCTCCCTCCATCCATCCATCCAGTAAATCACCCATTAAATTAATCCACCCACCAATCCATTCATTCATCCATCAATGAATACCTTCATCCATCCATCCACCCAGCCAGCTATCCCTCCAATAACCTATTAAATGAATTCATCCACCCACCCATCCATCCACTCATCCATCAATTACTTGCTTCCTCCCTCCATCTATCCATCCAACCAATAAATCAATCATTAAATAAATCCACGCACCCATCCATTCATCCATCCATCCATCAAAGAATACCTTCATCCATCCATCCACCCAGCCAGCCATCCCTCCAATAAACCAACTATTAAATGAATCCATCCACCCACCATCCATCCACTCATCCATTAATTAATCCATCCATACATCAAACATTAAATCCTTAACACACCAATCATTAAATGAATCCACCCGTCCATCCACTCATCCATCAATAAATCTCTTCATCTATCCATCATCCATCAATCATCCATCCATCCAATAAATCAATTATTAAATGAATACAACCCACAAACCCACGTATCCATCCACTGAGAAATCTGTATTGCCTCAGACTCTTTTGGACCCTACTTAATGTCTTTGTTAAAATATCACAAAGATCAATAATGCTTAACTTATTTCCTTTTAAGACTGAACCCCTTTCTAATGTTACTGTCTAGGGGGCTTAATGCATGGTTCTTACTACTTCCAAGTTAAAAGCTATCAAATTAGGGGTGGAACTTTGAAAAAGTTATGGTATATTACCTAAACAAGCAATATCACAATTTTGTGCCTCGTACTACAGTGCATCATAGTATCTTAGCATATCGTAGTACCTCCTTCAACCACATATTTCTATTCAATCTTGCTACAAATCTACAAAATCAAATGTACAAATAGTACATACGCAGAACACACTCATGCCGAGATATCGCAGTCCTAGTTTGGAGGACCATCTGACCTTTGAAGTATCTTGCTAAGCCCTTTTATGCATTCTGCACCACTGAAGTACCTTTTTTTCTGACTTCTTAGCCTGGGGCCAAACATGGGGACAGTCACCCGTTCTTCCGCTGTGAAGGAGATGATGTAGCCAACACCCTGTTCTGAGCGTGCTCTGTAAGGAACAGTGCGTTTGATGAAGAGCATGCATTTTTCATACATGTCAGCTCTCATTTGGGAGAGGATTAAACAAGGGGAAGGGCACAGTGGAAGGGCAGAAGCGGAAGAATGCTGAGGAAGTTGGAGGTCAGTGATAAGGGGATAAATTATAAAAGGTCTAGCCATAAAAAAGGCCCTAAATAGATCTTGTCCTCCATTCCTCCTCTAGTTTTCTCAGATGTTTCTTTCTGATATCATTCTAACCATGGAAGAAATGTGATGTGTTAGATTGAACAATCTTCTTAGCCTTTTCTCTCTCTCTTTTTTTGAGCGTCTGCTAGATTTCCACAGACATTTCTTTCCAGGAATAAGCCAGGTGTTGTCATTAGATTGGCATTTAATTTTTGTCTCTCTCTCTATCCATCTCCCTTTCTAACCGTCATCTTTCTCGTTAGATGGTATTATTTACTACATACTCCTGCTGAAACACTCAGCTCGCCCGAGGACAGCCCGTAGCCACACGGGAAACGAAGCGACAACATTCTCTCCTCCAGAGTTTCAGAGAGAAAGAGAGCGAAGACGAAAAAAAAAAAAAAAAAGACCTTAGGGGTTCTTTTTTTTTTTTTCAGAAAAAATTCTGGGTTTTCTAAGATTTACTGAGTTGATGCTACTTATCAACTAAGAATCTGCTCAAGCTATTAAACTATTATAGCTGCCGGTTACAAAGCCATCTTTGTGATGCTCGTGCAGAAGGGTGACAATTTTGGTGAAGTGGACTGCTTTATATACTCAAGGTGTTTCTGATCAGTGGGTTTTACGAGCTAGTATAGAAAGACCTCGCATAAAAACAGCAACAGTACCTGGATGAGCATTAAGAAATCAACGGATCTGACGTCAGTGCGTGTATGTGAATCTGTTATGTATATTATGCACAAAAAGGAATGGACTAAGAAGGGACGAGAGTAAAAGCATTCGCTGAAGAATATATATATTCAAATATTTAACTACAACAGGAAAGAGCTGGGGAAAATAGTGGTTTGAGCCTTAATGGATTAAATAAGTAATATAACATATTAGAACAAGTGTATTAATATAAACCTGTGATTGGCCATCCAGTCATCACTACTGTCAGATCTGCCGTTACAGAAAATTAATCAACACCCTCAAAGCCACCTGTTCCATTTGCTAATGTACTTAAGGCCCGACACTCAAGTTTTCTCTAGCGCCTGTCACACGTGATGCGTCAAAAAAACCCCAGTGTGTGAATAATTCTGAAAGAACAGACAGAGGGCAGATCAGATCAGTAGACAATGAGGACTGTGCGAGAGTGTGTGCGTTAGAGAGACATTTCTCAGTGATATGAATTAAAGATGACAGTGAGCTCTCTACGAGGATTCCAGGGCAGGCTTGATTCCGAGGGGGGTGAAAAAGTGAAAAGCCTGCTGTCACTCATGCGAACATCGCCACACTGTCCTGATATGCCTGTGCTCTCACACTGGATTTGTTCAATTCCTTCTCACACCTAGTATTGAGACAAACTTATTTTCCTTGTCTTTTTTTTTTTTTTTTTTAAAGATCTCCATCTGTCCCTTTCTCTTTTTTCGCTCTCTTTCTGACACAGCGCTGTCTGCTATCTGACCTTTCTTCTGAATGTCTATCACTATGTACAAGTCCTAAATTCAATGTCTGCTGTTTGTGTGTGTGTCTGTGTGTGTGTGTGTGTGTGTGTGTGTGTGTGTGTGTGTGTGTGTGTCTGTTCTATTGTGTAATGGGCCAAGTAATCGTTCACTTATCTATTGGTACCTTTCTGAGTACCTCCAGCTGTGCAGGCAAACAGTCAACATCTGGAAACTAATGCGTGCGCAGACATACACGCACGCACAAAGTTAATTAGATGCAAGAAAAAGTTCAGTAAAGAAACCATTTATTAGTACACACACACACAGGCTCCCAGCCAAAAAAAAAATTATTTATAAAGCGCTTTCAACAACAGACATTGTCATGGAGCAGCTTTCCAGAAATCCGGTAGATTTAGATCCCTAATGAGCAAGCCAGAGGTGACCGTGGCAAGGAGAAATCCACAAAAATCCACAACAGCGAAACGTGCAAGACATAAAAATTTATAAGAATTAAAAAATTGTACAAAAAATGTTACAGTCCCTTCACTCACAGCTACCAAGACTGAAGCATTTGCACTGACAACAATGACTTCCTCCAGAAAATTAAGAAAGCATGGATTTCCTTAAAAAGACACAGATGGACCCCCGTTGCTGTAATTGAAAGCATGGATGTGCTGACCTATAAAACATCCACTGCCAAGACAGAGTTCCTTCGCTCCTCACTCATCATCCTACTAATAAAGCAGTAGCTGAAATCATATGATCTCCCAAGACGATCCTGAGACAGCTTCCCTTTTTAATGACCCTTCACTAATCTCCTACAGATGGGACCACAAAAAATAAATAAATAAATGGTATTTATGCTAATGTCTGCTAGCTAGCTAAAATACTGCCAACAATTATTGTGCTGTGTGTCAAATCTGATCTGTGCTTCTGAAGCACAATGGTGTGAGATGTGCTACAGCTGCTGAAACTATTACTTGTTACCAGTTTGTCTTAAAACATAGCATTGTTTATTGCTCACTGTAAAAGTATCTGGCTGTGCCGAGATCTTACCGGTTTCAGCCGTGGTTTTTTTGGGGGTGTTTTTGGGGTTTTTTTGCATTGGGGAATGTCTAGAACGGGGGTGTCCAATCATATCCGCAAAGGGGTGGTGAAGGTGCAGGTTTTCATTCCAACTTATATTTCTATCATTTCAAAACTAAGGTAGTTCCAGTACTCGGTTTTATAGGGCGAATTTTATCCATCTGGAAAAAGAGAACAGGATTGGAAAATGGTTTTCACAGATCAGTCGGCCAGCTGTTTAAAACTGTGCATGTGTGCCCGGTTAAGATTTAACTGTAACAATTCTGTTAGGGTTTATAGCTATGGCTGGTCAAAGGCACTGAGAGACAATACACGCACAGGCCTTCACCGTGCTCACATCCTCTTGCTAATATTAGCATCCCTCACTATTCTGATTCTCACCTAGAGCAGCTATAAAGCCAGCTGTGAAGGATCACACCAGCTGTGAGGAAAAGCAGTGACCTGGAACAAGTCCAAACATGTGACAGCAACCCTTAAATCAGAAGAAACATGTTATTTATAGAGATGGCTCTCTCCAGAGGTTACTGTTATAAGGGGGAAAAAATGGATTGAGGTCTGTAGGTAATATGTCTTTGTCAAGTCTGATAATCAGTGGAACCAACCTAGACAGAAAAAGCAGTAGTTCTCAGACAGGATGCGAGGTGAATTTGGAAGTGATGTTCTCCTTGGTGGGAGGTCCTCCGAAACTCATCTGGCCGTGTCTTGTCCTGTGGAGCAATCTGATCTCATGCAAAATTCATGGGGATTTTGACAACGAAGCAGGATTTAGCTGACTTTTAGACAAATTAAGTTATAAGGAATGAGCACTATGAGCACTTGCTCCACCCCTCGCCCTAACCTTAACCACTCATAACTTTCTATAGAAGCTGACAGACGTGGACTCTTCTAAAATTGCATTGGCAACAAGATGTTGTGCAGAGACGAGGTCCTTCTCTTTTGAATGGCGATTTTAATTAATATCAGTTGCTCATTCGGAGATAATTGGTAGCAGTAGCTGGTAATGTGTGTAGCGGACTGATTTTCTGCACTGCTTTGACACACTGCATGTATCTAACAAATACTTATGTTGCAACCTTGTTGAATAATGGACTCTGTCTATAATGGCTAGGCTTGGACACCAGTGCCAGCTTTAATGTCCTTTGTACTAACTGTGCATTCAAATGGGAAGTTCGTATCTACGAGTTGGGAAGTCATAATCACGATGTCAGGTGCGTTCATGTCACTTTGGTTGAAGGAAGATGGCAGGCAGGAGGAGGATTGTGCAGGCAATTAGCTTTTTCGAGTAAACATTCAATTTCAAGAAATTTACCATCACCTACAGACATTGCATCCTTTGATACTGACACGCCCCCAAATCCTGAAATCCTGAGTTTCCCCCCTCGTAATTACGACTTTGTGGTGGCGATTATGTGCGTTCACCTCGTAAATACGATCTTTCCGACATGACTTGAACACATTACTGTTTCTATAGTAACAACTCCTTCACAGGGACTTGTATGTTGGACTATCCACATACTTGTAGCCTAATAACAAATGAATAATAGGGGTAATCATTGATTTGATGAAGTTTTCTGTAAGGAGGCACTTATATGTGGCATGGAAGGAGTCTCCAGTGTCACTGGTTTGTAAAAGTCAGTAAGTCATTCAACCTTCAGGTCTGATTATTTTTCGTTTTTGGGTTTCTTTGCAAACATGACAAGCTGTCATAAAATTGAAAGGAGAAGGGAAAAAAAGAGAATAATAAAGCCACTTGAACTTGAGATGCTGGTAAGTGACTGTAGCAGCTATAACAGGATTGACAAATAAATAATTGTAATTGTCAAATTGCTGGGGTATAAGAGGCATAAAACTCTTCAGGACATGCTGTTATTAGAAAGAAAAAAAAAATCAGCTTTAGGATGGTAACTGACTAACTTTTTTCCCCCATAATAGCACGAGGGTTTTGTTTTATTGAGAGAACTGAGAGAACATACTTTTTTTGGAAAGAGGCGTGTGGAATTCAAACACTGGACTGAAAAGTCTTTTCAGACTCTTTCTACATTAGCAAAGAAACACTTTTCCTCTCACTCCATCTACTTTTTCAATAGTTACTTGTTTAATTCTTTCTGAAAGAACACTAGCAGTTCGTCTAGCTGTCAGCAGTGGTTAAAGCCTGGAAAAGGTGCTTTAGGGTGACGGGGAACAAGTGAAAGGCTGTTGCTCTAATTGCAAACAGGTATAGAGTCAATATCGAGAGCAAATTGGAAATGGCATTCGAATAGGAAGAGGACACAGCTGGCTGCACAGACGAGAAGGATGTTAGACATAACAGTTAAGCATCCAGCAAGGTATAGGAGCCAAGTTCTACTTTCCTTAATGGGGTTAGGAACCATATTGTGTGTCACTCTGTATTTATTTTTTTATTTTTTTATTTTTTTCCTTTAATGTTAAGTAAGGAATAAACCATGTCGGGGCATGCTGTTATTGGAAAATAGTCAACGACATTTGAATTACTGCTGGAACAACTGCCAAAGCTGGTGTTATAGAAAAGTAATCGACAACAATCAGATTTCAGAATTCAACAATGCTGTGATACAAGTTGAAAAATAATAAATCTATCTTTGAAACTAATTAATAATGTTAATTTATCTGAAGTATCATCTTCAGCTTGTAGGAAGGAAAAACATATGACTAGTACTAATATGCCTATATTATATATAATATCTAAGCATACAACTATTGATGAACTATGAAATTGGTATATAGTGAAACAGGTATATCATACTTGTAATATTTGCAACATTTAGATAACCTGGAGGCTTATTTTTTCTGATTTGTGTTTATAGTTTTTTTTTGACAATGTTAGTCTATGTATAACCCATCATTCTCAGGCTAACTGTTGCCATGGACTATATAAGGAGTGAAGGACTTGGGTGTGCTGTTGTAGGAAAACAATTAACGACAGGGTGGTGTAATGCGGCCCATCTCAAAACAGACATACTTTTTTTTTTCTTACAACAGTATGTCTAGTTTTATTCCTCTTGTACCATATTTGTTTTATTTATTAAAGAACGACACATCAGAATTTACCCATTTACAGTTACATTTAATGTCATGGAACACCCACGAAATAAGTTACTTCCTGTTATCGCTTATATTAAAGCAGCTATAAACGGTTGTTCCCTTGTCGGAAACCTTAAAAAAGTTACAAAGTACTGACACTGGAGACTCCAACAATGATGAATAAAATTCTTCTTACAGAAAATGTCACCATATCAACACTTTTTATCAATTTTTTGTCAAATATACGCCATGCAAGTCCCTGTGCAAGCTGTTACTGTAGAAATGAGGACATTTTAGAACAAGTGCATTAATATAAACCTTGAGGTAGAAAGTACTGTCGGAGCTGCTGTTACAGAGAATGAATCAACACATTCTAACAAATCAGAATTGAGTATTCAACACCACTATGGGATAATTGATTTAACATTAATCGATATTACCTAAAATGGGGTGTGTTCATTTAGCACATTGCCTACACTGCTGGATATTGCTGGGTGTTACATCATCAAAACATGAAACTACCATTAGAAATTAAATAAGCTAGGTAAAGTGTGAAAATAATTTAAATTTGGGAAGAAAACACCATAATGTATATGTTTTAAATGTATAGGATTTTTATTTATTTTTTTATTTATTTTTTAAAGTTTAATATGATTGAGATCTACTTGTTTAAACAAGATCATGATGCTAATATTTACATGCTATACAGTGAATACCAAAAGGGGGGAAATGAAACACTTATTGAGAGGAAGTATCTTGTCAGATCTCAGTGAAATGACAAAAATGCTACAGGGTATAATTTGCATAATAAGTCAAACCAAGGCCTCTCACCTCATCTCCCACAGCCACTGTGCTATTTCAGGAAGGAAAATTAACATTTACTCAAGTAGTAAATGTAGTACAGTAAATAATCTGATAGGCAGCAGAGTGGTCATGAAAACCTTTTAAGATTTGCTCTCCACAGTGAAACTGATGAATATTAAGGTTGACATTACGGAATGGATTACAATTTCAGCCCAATCAAAAACAAAATGGGCTGCAATGAGCGTTGACCTCGGCTAAATTGGCCACCACTGATCTCATCACTGTTGCAAATCCTCACTGGCCTCCCCTACTGTTAGGGCTTTAATGATGGCTCTAATGGTGAGAAAATTAAAGGGAAGGGAATTGGGGTTACAAGGATGTCTGTGATTTTAACACCGGGTTAACAAACCTTCTGTTTTTAATCTAGGGCTTAATAAGGAGCTCACTCACTCCTTAATCTACTTATGTTTCTATGCAAATCTGTCGAGATGTATTTTTTTTTTTTTTTCTATTTCCAGAAAAAGATTTAGGAAATCAACAAATTTTGATGGTGGATATTCTGAAATATAAGGTTCTCTCAGTAACACATTCTATGAAGATTATGTCTATAATAAACAATGAACACATTCAAATCAAGTTGTACAAGTATATACATATACAGCTGTATGCAAAAGTTAATTTATATTTGTTTAATTAAAAAAAAAATAAATAGGGGAAAAGTTTGAACATGCTTCCAAATTACTCTAAAGACCTGCAGAAGGTTTAGCTGACACAGGAGTGGTAGTGCACTGCTCTACTGTGCAGCATTGCTTGCACAAACATGATCTGCATGGAAGAGTCATCAGAAGGAAACGTCCTCATCACAAACGTCAACATCTGAAATAAGCAAAATTATATCCAGAGAAGCCAGAGGCATTTTGGAATAAGTGCTGTGGACTGATGAAGTAAAAGAGGGACCCTTTGGCCACAATCACCAAAAAAAAAAAAAAAAAGCATTGTCGGTGGTCAGTGGATCTATTATGTTTTGGGGATGTATTACAGCCAGTGGCACAGAAAAACACGGCACAAGTAGATGGGAGAATGGATTCCAGTAAATATCAGCAAATTCTGTAAGCAAATATGACAGTCGGTCATAAAACTGAAGCTGAAAAGAGACTGGCTTAAACAGGATTATGAACCAAAACATACCTCAAAATCCATCATGAACTACTTTAAGAAATACAAGTGGGAGCTTTTGGATTGGCCCACACAGTCACTTGACTTGAACATCACAAAGATCCCCTAGATATTTTCAAACACGCTGTGCATGCATGACGGCACAAGAATATTGATAAATGCTGATCAGTCATGAATTACTAAGTGCTTTCACGGCACAGCAGATTTGCATTTAGTGATGGCCAGAAAACTTCATAAATTCTAAATTATAAAACTGAAAATGACAAAATGATGACTAAATGGTGAAGAAAAAAAATGCCTCCTTAATGTTCCGTGAGTAAAGTGTAAGGTGCTGAACACTATAGGCCTTACCCCTTTTTTTTTATCTCTGTGGGGGGAAAATATTATATATATATATATATATATATATATATATATATATATATATATATATATATATATATATATATATATATATATATATGAATGTTAGCATTTTTGTTTATATATCCTGCATTTTTAAAAATACCTGCTTTCTTTCTTTCAATTATTTCTTTATTTTTGTATGTAAAAGGATATTCCCATTCTGTTGGTCTTTGGCTTATCACAAATTACACGTCACATTAGTGAATCTTCTTACTGTATATGTAAATTTAAAACAAACTCAGGAGCTCCGTACAGTAGGATGCAAAGTTTTTCCAAACTAAATGTTTTTTTTTTTCATGAATACCACATTCCGTGTGTAAATGTTCCAGTGGAAGATTAATTTAAGATTCATTTGTATCCGTTTTGATTAAATGGCCCATTTAGAGGAAGAATGATCACAGTGCTGTGCCATGGCCAGTACATATAACTTGAATGTACTTGCTCCCAGGTGCTTACCCCATCCTAATAATCATTTTTAAAAAGCTCAGGAGCTCTACCTGCCGTGAGGACACGTTGCCCTTAAAAGAATCAGGGTACTAAATTATACTGACCCGCTGGTCATATTTGTAGGCAACTTCCTCTTTCGTTTTTGTCTCTTTAGATAATTCTCTCTCACTCTGTACTTTCTCTTTGCTCCTATTTTACTCTTTGCTCCTATTTTACAGCATTTTCTCCTTTTCTGTCTTTCGATACATCCCAAAATAATTTGCTTGTCCATCTCTCTATAATGGCAGTTTTTTCCTCAGTGAGTGCTGAAATATAAGGGAAGAATTGAAGAAGAAAAAAATAGAATCAACTTGACAATTAAAATCCCTCTCCAACACACGGACAGGCTTTTGATTGTTCATTAAGACGAAGTAACCGAAAGGCACTGCTGCCTCTTTTTCTACTCTTATGATGAAAGATAATTAGCATATGATGATCGGGCAACGAATTAAAACTAGTCTAGATGGAGTCGCTGATGGCCGTGACGCTGAGAGGAGATCGAGTTTAATGTCTCCAATTACAGCTGGCCCTGGTGTCAGCGATATCGAGAATCTCTGGCAATTAACACAACGCTTGGGAGTTGGGATTTAGTTCTGATAGCGGATGTGAGAGGAATGTCTCTTGACATGTTCACTCAATATCAAGGAATTCTGTGATGACCAACAGCTTTTCAGCCCAAGGCTCTATTCTCCGTCTCTCTTAATCACTCTTTAATTGCATCGTGACTTTAGTATAGGGCAGTGGTCACCAGCCCTGTTCCTGGAAATCTACCTTCCTGCAGGTTTCATCTCCAACCAGAATCTAACACACATGTTATGTGTACCTGTATACCACAAGGCAATGATTAGATGGTCAGGTGGGCACCATTATGGTTGGAGTTAAAGTCTTAAGGAAGGTAGATCTCCAGGAACAGGGTTGGTGACCACTGGTATCTCTACATACATACGTACATTATATTAATAGGTTTATACTAATGCCTATTAAATGTTTCTATAGTAACAACTTATACAATGAATTGCATTGCTGATGCTCCACATCAATGGATTAAAAACATGCAACAAGTTAAGACATAGGGAGATGTTTATTTTTGGAAGTCTCCAGTGTCAACGCTTTGAGGTAAAGCTCTAACCACGATTTCTGACACAGTCTTCTGGTTTTTAGTAATGCGACAAGGTGCATATATATATATATATATATATATATATATATATATATATATATATATATATATATATATATATATATATATATATATATATTTGGCTTATTAACTTCCAGGGATAGAATAAAAAGACACTGGTGAGGGTACGATCCTTAATAGCTGCTATAGCAAGTGATAACGGCAACTAACTTTTGTTTTTGTTTGTAAAGTTGTAATTGTTGGAAAAATTGCTGTAGTATTAGAGGAATAAAACACGTTTGAGCATGCTGTTAAATTATTTTAACAATTTAACCTTATTAAAATGTTAAGTGAATTGACACTAATCGTCACTGGGACAATCTGGATCTAATCTAATCTGATCAGAAGAAGGTAAAATGATTATCAATCTAATTAAACACTTGTAGCACACCAGATATTTGTGTTTTACAGTTTACTAGTGCTGTCTATAAGCCTTTTCTCTATAGCATGAATAGGTTTACCCTCAGAGTAATAAAGCTGTAATTAAAGCTGTTAATAAAGCTCTCATTTAGAGTCCCATTAGGATCCAAAACCTCCACAGAGGTTTACGTTTCCTGATTTAATCACTAGACTGTACAATTTCGTTTGGTCTGGGGGAGCAATAATAGTGATTAAATTATAATAAAACATAGGAAACTACAGATGTTCAAAAACTTTTGATTGACAGTGTGTGTATATAGGCTATCTGTACCCTGGGGAACTGACATGTTGTGTTATGCTGAGCTGGTCAGGTAACGGGGAGTAAAGCTCAACGACCTGGTTTATGTTGTGTGCACAATTACCTGTGAGCTCCTGCCGACTTGACAGGTTTCCCCTGAATAAAACCACATCAATGAACAGCTAATACAATAACATTAACATACATCGTGTACGATTTCATAACTGTAGTTCTAGGATGCAAGAAACAACTATCGAGCTTTGAAGCTAACAAACGTATTGGAATATAAAAGTCATATAATTGAATTATACACACACACACACACACACACACACACACCACATTTAGAGTTGCTGTGGGTAAGATTTACAGTTACAGACATAGAACTTGAAATGAAGGGCTATGGTTTTGAGATTACAAAGAAAAGAAAAAATCAGAACCCTCGATACAAGTCTGAAAAATTTTAATCTCAGAAATACAAATTTTATGTAAATTAGACCAAAGGTGATGCATCTGAGATCCCCAGAGACAAATACATGCTTTCAGATTGGTCAAACAAAACAGTTTTGTTATTCATCTTTAGGAGTTCACATAATTACCTGCAGAGGAAGAATGGTTCACTTTTCTATGATGACCGTAGCCTGCTGAATGCTTTTCTATGATTGGCTCAATGTTTCAACACCTGCGTAAATTAGGGTGCGTCATGCAAATTAGACACAAATTACTACAAACTGGGGGGATGGGGGGGATTTAAAATCTCAGTCCATTTTACACCAGACTGATTAACCACATGCTTGCAATACACACTTATGGTACTCAAGGTAAATTGTGCTATATTGTGTATAATCAAAACAGCACATATTTTATATCCCTATAAGCTTAGCAGCAGCAATATACTGATTCATAGGTCATACACCACAGGAGAATCCATTGTTTGTCTTTATTATACCAATATTTGGTTACATTTTTAGGTTAGGTTAATTCTTAGGTTAACCATGTCCACATATGGCTTCCAGAGCAAAATAGATGAAACAGTAGGCAGGAGTGCAAAAATCAAACAAACAATGTAACTCACCAGTTAGTTTTGCTGATCAGCCATTCCTAATTACCTCCATCATTTTTCTTTAAATCTCATCTCTCACATTCTCAACAGAGACTTGCCTAATCAAGGCCGGTTAAGCTTGCAGCGACATCTCAACTCTCCAAAAGCTTTTTAGTTTCAAACAATCTGGTGATTGAAAGGCCTTGAATACCAACATAAAAGGAAAAGAGCTGAAAATGGTGACCAAACAATGGATATTCTCATCCAGCCACCTATGGGCCAGGATGAAAGGTACTAAATACTAAACCACCTTTCTTTTTTTTTTTAAATACTATTGTACATGCAAACATTACCTGTTAAAACATGAAATCTGTTTTAAAGTTTACATTTTAAAAGAGCTTATATATTTTAATTCTTTCTTTATTTTTTGTATGCAAGTCTATATGTGCAGCCTCCTTTGGTTTGATGTTTATTTGTTTATAAAATATTCACATAAAATATTCACATCTACACACACCAGACACTTTAATAGGAACACCTGTACCCCTGCCCATTCATACAATTATCCAATCAGCCAATCCAAGCAGCACGATGCATAATGTCATGCAGATACAGGTCAAGGGCTTCATTTAATGTTCACAGGAAATGAAAAATGTCATCTAGGGCCTCATTCATAAAACTTTCCAAAAATCAGACTTATAACGCCCGTGTGTACGCAGACCTGCATGTCGTTTCTATTTTATAAATCATAATCTTCTTGAAAATGCATGCAAGTGAATCAGCCACTTCTCCTGCCCGGTTACCGCCCACAAATATCCATGGTCATTATTTGACATTCACATTTACAGATGCCCTTATCCAGAGCGACTTATATTGATCTCATTTATACAACTGAGCACTTGAGGGTTAAGGGCCTTGCTCAAGGGCCCAGCAGTGGCAGCTTGGTGGTGCTGGGATTTAAACTCTCAACCTTCTGATCAGAAGTCCAATATCTTAACCACCAGAAGAAAAAAAAAATGTTGAATGCAAAGTGGAAGTGCTTGTGTCAAAGGAAAACTGTTATTTGGTGGCTTCAGTAGTGGCATCACAAATAAATGTTTGTGTAAAGTTTACTGAGTGGTAGTATGTAGCTGCAGCAGTGAATAATCTTAGTGCCATACTGTAGCAGAGATTTGAAAAAAATCCATATATTATTATTATTATTATGTATTATTGTTTTAATATATGAATGCAAACCACAAAACCACTGTAGCCGCCAGTAGCTGAATGGACATGGTCCCTGGTGCCCCACATGCCTCCGGCAACGTCTCTGTGCCCCACATGCCTCCGGCAGCTTCTCCAGTGCGCCACATGCCTCTGGCACCATGCCATAGCTCTACATTTCTGTTCTTGGTTGAATTACAGGAGCACCGATGTGGTCTTTTGCTGTTGTAG
Organism: Cranoglanis bouderius; assembly: GCA_023630585.1. NCBI lineage: Eukaryota > Metazoa > Chordata > Actinopteri > Siluriformes > Cranoglanididae > Cranoglanis > Cranoglanis bouderius. The sequence continues at coordinate 14,709,773 of CM042546.1, forward strand.
CCAATCCACTTCAAGGTTCAATGTGTTGTGCATCCCGAGATGCTTTTCTGATCACTGTGGTTGTAAAGAGTTGTTATCTGAGTTACTGTAGCCTTCCTGTCAAATTGAACAAGTCTGGCCATTCTCCTCTGACTTCTCTCTCATGGATTTGTGGATATGTTTTGATTTGTCTTTGAAGTCTTAAATGAGAAACAACCAAGTTTTACAAAACGTTCATTGAATTTGTGTGCAATTGAAATCATTAGCTTAGTGATTTAAGTTAAAAATTTAACCATGACAAAATAAACACTATATGAAACTGAATTAACTTGTTGCCAGTTAAAGCGATTTATAATTTAAAGCCGATCAAAATTGAGCTTCACGTTAGTCCGTCTCTTTATACATAAATCTACACAAAAACACAAGCGATTCGTAGGATACGAACATTTTTCCGTACTTACAGGATTTTTCTGATGATACCACTTTTTTGTGTGTAAAATGCTCTTGCGAACAATGCCCTTGAAGTCCAACAGGAAAATAGATTTGCATTTGGTACTCCACACTAGTCAGGTTCTAAAGTAAAACCTGGTGAATGGTGATTATTATCCACACAGGGTCACAGGGAGCCTGGAGCCTATCCCAGGGCACAAGGTGGGGGACATGCTGGACGGGGTGCCAACCCATCGCAGGGCACATTCACACACTACAGACAATTTGGAAATTTGGACTGGGGGAGGAAACCAGAGTGCCCGCAGGAAATCCCCGAAGCACGGGGAGAACATGCAAACTCCGTACACATAGGGCGGAGGCACGATTCGAACCCCTAACACTGGAGATGCAAGGCTTTTTAATCCACATGATAACCTGTAGTTAAACGGCGAACGATTATTCCTAACAATTGCTAAATTACGCTAAATTAGCTTTGATGCATCATAATGTTTAAAAGGCAGTAAGGCAGACCTTACTTACTCAGTGTTTTCTTAATATTTTCTAATTATTAGGCTGCAAGTTTAAAAAGGATGACATTTCAACTGATTTTCTTTGGCAGTGATGAAATCATTTGGCTTTGGGGGGCTAAATGTAGAAGTTATCCCTTAATGAGGGTCTTGGCGAGTGTCCACATTGGTAGACTGTCCTCAGTCTCCTCAAAGTGGTCCATTAGGGGCAAACTATTTTGATTTAAAACATTAATAAGAGTTATATGGACACTGTGCATTGCAGAACGTAATGACTTGAAGATTTATAAATACCATATGACATTAGATCCTGTTCTTTAAAAAAAAAAGAAATTAAGTATACAAAGAGCTGGCATATTGAGCCAACATAGCTCTATAAGCAGTATTATTTTAATTTTGGGTAATTGCGTCCCTGTTCTTATGGTGCTTTCTTCCACATCAATTTCTGCCTGTCATTTTACAAATAACAATGGATTTTACTGGAAAAAATATCCATATTGCGGAAATTTGATGAGGGGGACTCAGTTTTTCATTAACTAAGCCTATTTAGTTTTAGTTGCACAGTGATTTTCATGCCAAGTAATGAGGCACCTTCAGAGCAATTAAAATTACCCTAATATACAGTAACATCCAGTTAATACTGGTGCCATCAGCATTGTAGCAGATGGAGAAGGTAACCCTGCCAAGATCTTCCAGCCAAGATGCAAATACTGTAGACTTTACTGAGTGCTTTACAGACATATTTAAGTGTCTACTGCCAATACACACAACTGACAAGTTAAAGGGCATCTGGTTGAAAATAGAGGTGTGCGTCAGGACCTGCGATCCATCAGGACCATCATGCAAGCAAAGTGGTTTTTACTTTCACATGAGTGCCTGGTTAAATTAGGCTACTAGTTTGATCATATTTTGGGGAATAGAACTGCATGAGTGGTATTAAAAATAAAGAAATAAATAATCCTGTGCATCTAGATCAAATACGAACTTGAGTGATGTAGCTGACGTTGAGGAACCATCAGAACAAGAATTCACACATCTTGCAGACAGTCCTGCCCTTTCTGCCTTTCTGTTTTTGGGGGCATAGCTATAGGGTCTGGTTTAAGCCACTCCCACTTCTGGTTTAAACCTAAAAAAATATATAAAAATAGGAATATTTGCAGCACTAAACCGATACAGATATAGATAGTGGCAGTGCATTACACACATAGTATATTAGCCTCTGAACTTCTTGGTCAGTGGCTTATTAAAAGGAGAAATCTTCCCTGTTTCACTTTTCTATTCAAGCAGCTAAGCAGTCTTCATGACAATTTGTCTGCATGGCTTTTCGTGTTACTGTCAGCCTGCATGTCTGCACAGCCTGGGTACTTGTTTGAGAACTTGTCACTGCAATTGCATGCATGTCAGTTTGCTTGCTGGGCATTCCTGTACGCTGCTCAGCTGTCCATATGTCAGCACGAGCCTGTGAACAAGGATTGTCTAGCACCAGACAACTGTGACTAGATGTCAGGGGTGTAGTCTGGTAATAGGAATGCCTTAGCTGAGACACTGGTTACTTCGATAGTGATTAATTGGTCACAGTCGGAAAAAGCGATAACCTCTTTTTCTTCTTATTCTGTAACTGAAAATAGTGTATCAAACAATTAACATCTAAACATTGCAAACTCACTTGGCACAATGGGAATTTAAAGAAGGGGAGGGTGGACGACATGAATCTGTCACATGGGAGAAAAGGAAAAAAGAAAGTAGGCTAAAATGGAAAGCTTGAGAGCCTGGTGAGGAGAGGATATGAGTAAAGATATACGAGTAGATAAAGTGGGTCTTAAAAGCTTACCCAGACACATTATAGACCTGTCAAACCTGTGAGAGAAATTAGAACAGAAAGCAGGCCTGCTGCTATAAAAATGGCTGCTTATATGCAAAGCATTGGAGAGAACTTTAGATCTAAAAACATAGATAGGAAAGTAATAAATGAGCGAAGGAAAGCGTCACACTTCAGTTCATACAAGTATAAATAACAAAACATAAAATGTTTTCTTTTATACCACTGCATGGAAGGGGGACAAAATTAGGTCTGGGCAGAAATGGAGGAACAGATGCAAATAATGATAAGCATTGCTAGAGCTGTTCTGGTGTCATAGTGTGTCTTCATACTAAACTCTTCTGTATTTATCTTGCCCTTGGTGTAGTTTTTTTTTTTTTTTTTTTTTTCATACTGATAGAATCTTTTACTCTACCCCCTTGGTTTACAATTATTATTGTTATTATTATTATTATTATTATTATTATTATTATTATTATTATTATTATTATTATTGGTGTTGGCTTTGTGTGTGCATCCAATGTCTACACTACAAATGGCTCATATAGCTTGTATTCATAATTGTAAAAAACATGTTGTAACCAGAAAGTCATCAGTCATCATCAAAATGTTTTCCTTCATAAAGCTCAGTTTATTTGCTGTGGTCCACTTCTGCTGTTCACCTCAATACAAACTCTTAACTCAGGTGAAAATAAAGAATTCTCCATCTTCCTGTGTAAACCAGTTGTCGCATTCCATGTAGCTTGCATATGACGCATAGTGGCCTCTTTTAGCCAAACTTTAGCATAGTTACACATGCCATTCAAGACGCAGATACTGTATGGCAACTCAAGACTGACCTAAAGTAAACTTATGTAAATTCAGCACATGGTGACATTTAGAAACAGAACTAAACAGAACTTGTAACACAGATCAAGATTTATGTCTGATTTTGGACAGACAAAGAGTAGAAAATTGTGTACGTCAACTTGATTTGGACTTGAATGCTTTAAAACAGAAAACAAGGTCTTGGAAGAATTGAGACCTTATAAGATCATTTGGTTTACACGTACACGCCTATTGCTTTGTTGTAAAAAGTATCTGTTGAGGCACCAGTAAGAAACATGATTCTGAGGATTCCAGATGTGAAGCACAGAATGCTTAATAAGAGGATGCCACCAGAACAGACTTCACTGCACCCTGGAATTTATTCTGCATTGTGAGAGCTGTGAAGAAAACCCCCAAAACAACAAGACTTATCTGTTCCTATACTTTTGCCCACCTAAAAATTGGGTGGTCAGATACAAAAGGTTCTAAGCTTTGTGTTGTTTAACACATCTAGAAGTAAACACCAGGAAATAAAAGCTGAAATCCTAAACTCTCGTCTCATATACATCTTCAGATCTCAAACTCAAATGTCTTTGGTGTACAGCACAAACAAATTAATTGGCCTTCCCGTTAGTTTTGGGGGGACTGTAGGTCCTGATTGTGTGCATTAGCCTTGTGGTTTTGCCCCTTCTAAAACTCTGAATTCGATCATTCGTAATTAGCTAATGAGTTAATATGGTAAAATGGTAAACTCTGTAACGATGTGACCCTCCAAGACACTCATATAAAAGACAGGCGATTTTTAGATGGTATGGTGAGCAGCTCTTTCAGTCATAATCAGATTGCTCATAGCCGGGTTTAATTTCCTGTGTCACTTTTAATAATAACACAATAACCACCCCTTAATGGAATACTTTATAAGACTTCTTTATAAGATTCTTACAAAGCCTTACTTCATACAGAGTCTTGTAACAGTATGAATTATTTTGTATTACTGAATGCTTGGCTCATAAAGATTAATAGATTCACAGATTCAAGAACAAGAATGTCACCAGTGTAGAGTTGTGTGGAGGACTGTATTTTAATTTCAATCCAGCCCTCTTGATTAATCCCCTCCTCTCCTAAGACACTTTGGAACAATCCTTCTCATTCCTGGAATAGCAAGGGTCGAAACCAGGAAACATGAAATAAATAAACAAAGCACTTGGAAGAAACTCGCAAAAATACTGGCAAGATAGACAAACTAATCAGAGTGTAACACAGAAGAGATGAATACAATCAGTAACGGACCAATGACAGGAAGGGGCTTAGCCATCATCTCCATTGCAAGGGTCAAAGGCCAATTCGCACTATATACACTCCATACATATTCACAGGGTCAATCTTTCAATATGCATAGGATGGATTAACATTTTTCTTTTTTTCTTTTCTTTTTTTTGCTAAATCCTGAAAGAGTTGGCAGCTCAGTGAACCATCACCCACACTTCATGTTCACATAACGTCTTAAACTGATGCAGTCCAATCTGTGATGCATTATTTATGCCTTCAGTCATTAATTAGCGGCCCTATGGACTGGAGGTCGGGCAGACTGGTGAGCAGCACAAGGGGCCTAAAGAAGCTCTCATCTAATCTCTGTCACCAGCTAAATGATATGAGGCCTGTCATACAGATCCTGAGAGATGAGAGAGCGTGTGAAGTTGGCAGAGGAAGACAAGTTAGGTCTCCAAGCTCAGCTAAACATTCAGCTACAGCCTGTGTCCACCACTGTCATAACAGCCATCAAGAGACAACATATCAAGTTAGATGACTCATGGGAACCAAAAGAGATAAAACTGGACATCATATGGTTTGATATTGAATAATATTGCACCCTTTTATGCAGCCATATGTTATATGTATATGTTTACATGTTGCATATTGTATTTTGTTTCGTCCAGGGGCTGAATTGGGCTTTAGGAATCTGAAGCCCTTATATATATATATATATATATATATATATATATATATATATATATATATATATATATATATACACTAACAACATTTCCAAAAAAGTTGGGATTTTTTCGAAAATGCAATAAAAACAAAAATCTGTGATTTGTCAAGCCAAAAACTTGAATTAACTGACAAAAGTACAAAGAAAAGATATACCATGTTTTCACTGACCAAATTGTATTTTGTAAATATAAACTAATTTGGTGCCTTCAACACACTCAAAAAAAAGTTGGGACAGAGGCATGTTTACCGCTGTGTTACATCACCCTTCCTTTTAATTACACTTTTTAATCGTTTGGGAATTGAGGATACTAATTGTTGCAGTTTTGCAACTGGAATTTTTGCTCATTCTTGTTTGATACAAGACTTCAGCTGTTTAACAGTCCTTGGTCGCCATTGTCTGATTCTCTTCTTCATGATGCGCCATAGGAGACAGATCTGGACTGCTGGCAGGCCAGTCAAGCACACGCACTCTGTGTCTACGAAGCCACGCTGTTGTAGCACATGCAGAATGAGGCCTGGCATTGTCCTGCTGAAATAACCATGGGCTTTCTGGGAAAAGACATTAAAAGTCTCTTTAAAATCCCAATATACGCCACCGCGTCAATGGTACCTTCACACATATGCAAGTCACCCATGCTGTGGGCTCTGATGCACCCCCATACCATCACAGATACTGGCTTGTGCACTAGTCTGGTTGGTCTTTTTCGTCTTTGGCACGGAGAACTCGACGTCCGTTTTCCCCCCGAAAACAAGCTGAGACATGGACTCATCTGACCACAGCAGACATCTCCACTGCCTTTCAGTCCATCTGAGATGAGCTCGGGCCCAGAGAACTCAAAGGTATTTCTGCATAGAGTTGATGTGTGGCTTCCTCCTTGCGTAATAGAGTTTCGGGTTGCATTTCTGGATGCAGCGGCGGACTGTGTTAAGTGACAACGGTTTTCCTAAGTACTCCCAAGCCCATGTGGTTATTTGTGGTTATATTAATCACAGTAGCATGACCATTTCTCAGGCAATGCCGCCTGAGGGCTCGAAAGTCATGCAAATTCAACAGTGGTTTCCGGCCTTGCCCTTTACACAATGAGATTTCTCCGGATTCCCTGAATCTTTTCACAGTATTATGAACTGTAGATTCAAATTAGTGTTACTTGAATATTCTATAAACTTTTCAGTCTTATTTTGCCTCTGTCCCAACTTTTTTTTTGGAGTGTGTTGAAGGCATCAAATTCAAAATTCGTTTATATTTACAAAATACAATTAAGTTGGTCAGTGAAAACATTGAATATCTTTTCTTTGTACTTTTGACAGTTAATTAAAGTTTCAAGAGACTTGACAAATCACAGATTTTTGTTTTTATTCCATTTTAGAAAAAAACAAAACTTTTATGGAAATGGGGTTAGCCTGTCTATAAAACTCTGAGTTGACTTTTTCGGTTTTTCGTTAAAATGTATTTCATCAACAAGTTGGTCTATTTTCACCTTGGTTTCCTATTTTACCCAGAACACCATTCAACTATCTGCTGACAGTAGCGCTAGTGGGAATTCATCTCTACCTAAAGAGAGTGATGCAGCAGCACTTTAGTCCTTTAGTCTGTCCAGCTCTCTCACATCCTCACCTGTGCAGTCTGCTCAAACAGACAAGGTCCGAAAGCTTAAACTTTCATGCTGATACAATGTGTGTAGATTGTTAATTAGCCAAGCTAAGTCTCAGCTGCAACTCACCGCGATTACATCATATGGTTGCATTGCATTCTGGATCTTTGAGTCCAACATTTGTTGGACTCCACTACTTCTAGGTTAAATTTCTTATTAATATGATGTTGAACGTCACTGAAAAATGGTTAATGAGGAAAGAAGCGTTATCTCTACAGAGATCTTTAACAGAGAAACCTGACTGTTATTTGTCCCGGTTTTTACAGGAATAGCATAAATAAAGAACCAACTAACAAATTATTACTGCTCAGCACATCACAAATATTTCAGTATAAACATAATTAGTGTGTTTCAGCATGGGGTTCTCTTTTAAGTCATGCTATGCTTTACATTTTCAGTAAATTATAGTACCACATTGTTCACATAAATCAAAGATGTCAGAGCTCCACTCATACTGTAAAGTATATGCTGAATGTTCTCACACTGAACAGCTGATTCGAATTCCTGCAGAGTGTGTGCATTTGACGTGCAAATAGTTCATTCTAAAACTGATTAATCTTTAATACTATTATACTGGTACGGTATTACACTAGTATGAGATGGTATGGTTACAAAATACCTAGCAGAGGTCAATTTGGAAGCAACTAAGGAGAACAGATACGGCTTCTGCTGCAGTGCCGAAAAAACAGTACATTTTTGGACACCATAAATATAATGAACCAGACCCAGGGTATTATCCTCCCTCGACTGTCATCAACCTCCCTGACGGTCAAGGGGACAATTCTTACATTAATAATTTGTGAGGCCACTCTGACTAAGACAAATGTGCATGATCATCTAAAGAATATGATTTTTTTTCCCCCATCACCCACATAAATGGCCTATTTTTGCACCAAAAGTGAAATAATACAAAAATATATATTTTAAACATTAAACTGTATGAACTCTATTTCTCAAAATTTCCATTTAGAACTGAGAGTAACTAGGGGAAATGAAAATGTTCAGATTCCCCAAGCATGGAAAATGCTTAACATATAGCTTTCAAAAGTGAATTGGTGTTTTGCGCAAAGTCACTGACTAAGGAACAGGTTGGTGTGTGAAGAAATAAACTGTAAAATAAAAATGTATTAGCATGCTAGACAACTTGGTTACTCAGATGATGCAATCAGAATGTAAGGACACTCCTGAGAGACTAACAGATGGAAAAACACTGTTTTAATATTACACTCAGGTTCAGTATGCTCTGTCTCAGTTGTTGTCAGTGTATTAAACTGTTCCATACAGACGCTTGTTATTAGAAAAGGGACCCCATTAGAAGAAAACCTTTGTTGTGTGTCAAAACTTTCAAAATTAAATATGTAGTTTGGCTTCCATTATTTTAACTATTATATTGTGCCAATAGACAGCAGCTTTGCAAAATCAGTCCATGCATTCTTCTTTCAAAGACGTTTGCTTGCATGAGTTAAATGTCTAAATGTTATTATGTAACCAGCTATTATCTACAAAAAGATACTATCTATGTTTTTGTGTGTTTCAGCAGGTTTATCAAATTATCTAATGGATTAAATAAACTAGACCATGCTTTCTTTCTGCCATTACAACAGAGCAACACATGTCTGCTAACTTTGCCTGTGGCCAAGTGAAGCCATGTGGGTCTCCCTCTCTGTTGAGCCTGCTATGTTAGCACAGATCAGATAACACAGCAACACTGGGACTGCAGTTGGTTTCCCTCTATCAACTTCGCATATTTCCTGCTGGGTCAGGTCCTACTGGCTAGCAGGCCTGTATTTAAGGCACTGCTCAGCTAGTCCTCGAGTTCCTCTTACCTGTTCTGAAACATCGCTACACATTTGGTGTAGCGAAATCCATTTGGTCCATTCAGATGGATCTCTCCACCACTCGCTTACCAAGACTGCAATGGTGCTGACCTGCTGCATGTGCCTGGGAGAGAGGCATCTGCAACCAGAAGTGGTGTCCCACATCTGGGAAAGGTTTGGCAAGGCAGAGATGGACGACATCCCTGATGGCAAATCAACTTTGTGTTGAGTGCGTATCTCCATATTAGAGCCAGACAACCTGCTAGGACAAGATAGACTCATGACTGGCCCCTACATCTACTGTATGTACATGACAGTGGGGTGGTCATTAAAGCATCATGGATAGCAGCTCGCTGAGGGTTTATAATGTTTTATGAAAGGTCTGTTTGTCTGCAGGAATCTGGGGGGAGTGGCAGACACTCATTATTAAACTGAAATGGATGTCTCTAAAACTGTCTTTTTTTCTAGAACTAAATGCCTTGGGGATAAGCTCCCCTAGCATGCATTGGTGGCCAGATGAACACAGGATTTCTGACCACGGTCATATCACTCAATTTTCTTGGCAATCCACTGGCTTTGGCATGAAGATACAGAGTGATCCTTGTGTTGCCTAGAATGCACCCTGTGGTAGTATTTGGACTGCACGGTAGCTATTCAATCTTCGGATCAAGTATTGGCCTGTCACAGAGAGAAGACATGGGAAGCTCCCTTTTTCTAAACAGAGACTGGGCCACTGGGTGACTGATGTCACCATGGGCAATGTTTTTTATAATGACACCAGGTGCAATTTGAAAACATTTTTTGAAGCATTTATATCTAGAACTTGGTATGTTTTTATGTAATGTTTTCATAAGCTTATGAATACATACTGTTTTGTTCCTGTATAAGTACAAAGTGAAAAGACCTTATGCATGTGAATTTTAAGTGGATATACACACTAGAAGTATATTTTAAATTACAAAAAACAAACAAAAAACCCCCACAAAAGTATCTGAATACTTATTTCCCCTCACTATGGTTTATTCTCAAAATCATTCATTCTTAATGTTGTAGGACCTTTGTTTTGGTGCCATTTCTCATATCAGCTGAACAGGGACAAGATTACATTGCTATTTTATTGTCTAGAATATTACCCACTACCTATTCAATATAGTGTTATTACCTGGCATCCCTCTACTGCATATGTGTTGGTGATGAACTGTGTAAACACAACATTTCCCTATTAAATAATACACTTCAGCATTACCAGCAGCCACGTGGGGTTAATTATATGCTTGTTAAAGATGCATAAGCCTGATGAAGTTCAGTAACAATGGGTAAATTATCTCTGTCTCGCTGGTATCGCCTCACATCTTATTACTGTGACTCACTCATCAGTGAACTCACTGACTTCATGTTTGTTTATCTCTGCTATAGATATGCTGCAAATGGATAAAAAATTGTGATTTTTTAAAAATAAAAATGCACACTTAATTTGAAACATAGAGTACACCTGTATCTTGATAGTTGGTTAGATTTGGCAAGCCCCTTTATATACCCATATTTCAGATGTTTCAAATTTCTAAAACTTTTGAGATTTAACATCAAAGCAGTTTTCATGAAGTACCACAGGGTCCAAATGCCAGAGTCTATTACCAAGAAACAAAAGAATTAGCCAGCCCAGATGATATTAAAATCTAGCACAGAAACGCATGAAGGATTTGAAATGGTCACTTCATCATGCAGCTGAACCAGTGATTCATAAAGATCTCAGCATTTGGCTTTCAAGCGGCCCCGGAACAGTCTGCTATGATTGATCAAATTTCATCTTGTTCTATTCACCAAGGCATGAAAATCTTGTTGAGAAAACGAGGCGGGATTGGAACCCCCGACCCCAGAGGTGCGAGGCAAACGAGCTAACCACTAAGCCACTGTGCCTAACAGCATAGATGCGTAACATCACAATAGATACTTAACATCAACCAAGTTTCATTAACCATACTTGATTAAAGGAAACCTATTAATGGCTAGTAATTTCAAATTTACAGCGATAGCTCTGCATTACACATAACAATACATGTACATTTTTTTCTATGAAAGAATATTTCAAAAATGTACTCTGCATGAGCTTCCAAACTATTCAACCGAATGTCAGTATTAAATCAGTAAACACCTGTTCTGAACCAAAAGAACGTAACTTAGATGGAAACAGGCTAATTCAAACAACTAATAACTAAGTAGAAGTGGATGGATTCGTTGAATGCTTATCTGTAATTCTGGATGATTGAATTGTGGACTTCATCACGGTTTTCCTGTTTTGTCCCACCTATGAACATTCCAGGAGGAGGATTGGTAAGACTAGTTGCTAAGTCTGCATGATACCCTGCGATGGACTGGTATCCCATTCAGGGTTCAGTCCAGTTTGGGTGAGCCTGTGCCCACTGTAGCCTCAGATCCCTGTTCTTGATTGACAGGAATTGTATCAGGTTGTAGCCATAGGTCTACTGTAAACCTGTAAACCTCAAGGTGCGATGTCTTGTGCTTTCCGAGATGCTTTTGTGCACTCCATGGTGGTAAAGACTGGCTATTTGAGTAACCGCAGCCATCCTATAAGCTCAAACCAATCTGGCTATTCTCCTCTGACCTCTCTCATCAACAAGGTTTTTCCACTCGTAGAGTTGCCACTCAGTGGATGTTGTTTTTTTTGTTTGTTTTACACAACATTCTGTATAAACTCTAGAGACTGTTGTAGCGTGGTCATTCTTGACTCCCAACAGTGCATATTGACAAAAACAAAAGTGCTTTTCCAGCTGCTCCTTTGCATACAGTACATATTTACCCCCTTACAATGACCAGTAATGGCTTAAAGCCAATATAGGCACTTATAGCTGTTACATTATGCTCACTAGAAATTTGAAAGAAACACTATTTAGGCACACAGCCACAGAGACGACAGACACGTACTTGGAGAAATATCACAGTGGGGGAGTAGCATGTAGGGACGCACTCGTGAGCATAGCTGGCCACCTAGGGCCTGAATAATGCAACTGTTATGTTATATAACTGTCCACAATATAACCGAATAAATTATAAAAAAACAACATCAAATAAGATCGCCATCTCCCTGTGGTTCTATCATTTCCGGAAGACCAGACAACAAAGTGGCGCAACATGATATACACAGTCCAGCGCACTGAAGACATGTGTATTAGTGTATGTTAATGTGTATATTAGTGAAACAGTTTACAGCTTCATAAATGTGTCAAGAGACATTAAGACAAATTAAAACTTCCTAGATGTCTTCCTACACCTACAGCACAAGAGATACTAATGTACACATTCTGGACCGATGAAACAACTAGTCAGTTGGGGTAAACACTACAAGTCTACAGGTAGAAATGACAGTTTTGTATTTTGATTTTTTTCTAAATTGCATGTATAAGATGTCTTCTCTTAAGCTGTAGTAACAGAAATATCCAAATTCAACAGAAAAAAAAGTTTATTTCACTATTTGCAACCACCATATTATATGAAACGTTGAAGAAAGCTTAAGCTCCGCCTATTTGGCAAAATCATGTCATATCCCTAAAAGCTTGTTTCCTGATATATGTGCCAGTCATTATGATATATATGTTAATTTCCTTATAATTTATAAACCTCATGAACTACAGTGGAAACACATTTGACCACATTGTATTTTTAAAAGCCATTTTCCTCAAAATAATTTTTTGTATATTCGGAACGAAACATCTCTGCATGTGGACTACCTGCATTTATGAAAATATACTCTCACTGAGAAGGATATTACAGAGCATTTGTGTAAAATGATGATAAAATGGAATAAAATAATGTGCTTTATATATATATATATATATATATATATATATATATATATATATATATATATATATATAAAAAACCTTGAGAGCAACTTCACAGTAAAATAAATATTCTACTTCTAACATCATCAAACAACAAGGCTTTATTAAGTATGCTTATACCACAGCGCTGTTGAATTCCCAATTCTGATTGGCTGACAGATGTTCTGAGGTGTGCAATTATTTTTCAGTAAATGCACAGCTAAAGTAGTTCCAGTCAGGTCTTGAATGCATTACAGTTCCATATCACTTCGCCAGGTTAACTGAACTAATGGAAAAGTTAGCCTACTGTCCACCACAGCAAACAGATCTAACAGCAAACAAAATGACAGACAATTTTGATTTTCCAGAAATAAGTAAGGAATAATTGACGACGGGCCGTTGAATTATTATAAAAATAATGCGCACCCGGTTTGGTAATGCGGCCACGAGGCGAAGCGGAGGCTTGAGCCATTGACATGCAGTTATTGGAGCGAGAGAGAGAGTAAGAAAAAAAGAAAGAGAGAGAGTGAGACAGCATGTGTGAGTGCAGTAATGAGACCAAAAAGCCAGTGAACAAGTATCAATGTTTAGTTATTTATTCATTGTATTTTCTGCAGTAATAAAAAATGAAAAACCCTGTGAACAAGTAGGCCTATCGATATTTACTTATTTATTTGTTCGATTTTTATATTATCAGCAAAAAAATACCAAACAAAAAAAAACAACAACTGTGAACTCTCTCTTTCTCTTTCTCTCTCTCTCCCAACTAACTGCATATCAACGGCTCAGGCCTCCATTACTAGCTCTAAAATGACAGTTTGGAGTTAGCAACGGAGGCTTAAGAAGGAATGCTTAATGAATGAGTTCCACGCACAAGAGCGTTTTAAGGACAAAAACCTGCAAATATGTTGAAATAAAACATCTGAACAATGTCTTGAGGTGTGGCTACTGTGTTATAAGCGGAATAATTGACTCCGGTCCGTTGAATTATTAGGAATTATTAGATTAGTCATCGGCCGCATTACCGTGGTGTGCATTATTTTTGAATAATTCAACGGCTTGTCGTCATTTATTCCTTGCATATTTAATTAGATGAAGTCTCATTTGCCTACATGATGTACATTTTGGAAACAAAGTTCCGATACAAAAAATATTTGTAAGAATATAAGCAATCACCTGACAAAGACCGATTATGATATCCGTTGCCTTAATTTCCGAAGAATGACGTCTTGACCTTTATCCTGGGGTAATGTCAGTCTCATGTTGTCATAGGAGCGAACAACACAATATTTCAATTCCAGCTGTTTTCTGACCAGTCAGTAGAGTTTAGACGAGTGGCAAATGTTGTTCATCAGTGAAACACAAACCTCGTCTCCAAGACTTAAAGACATTTTAAAGAGAAATGTCTTCATATTGCCAAGGGCGACCTCTTTCTCTATACAGGCTTTGCCTCGAGTGTCTGACAAAGCCTCTCATCAAAGAAAACATCCAAGAGGGAATGTGAAACAAGAAAAAAAGGAACACAAACAGCAGGGTGGAGACATCAGAGCAACAAAAGATGGCGAGGGAATAGAAGCAACTTGTGTTTCCCATCTTATTAACATTGTTTCCTGAGTGCAGCGCTAATCAAATTTAAGATGTACGGCGTTTCAGGAGAGAATGATTAGCATACAAATAAAGTTGTTTTGATAGCTAGGTTAATGAGTGGATGGTGTAAACAAGAAGCAAAAGTTTTGGTTCACAAGTAAATTGAGAGAGTTTTTAAATATGCTCCATGTCAGAAAGTCATGATATAGGACGGAATTCTGCTGTAATATTTTGAGGTCAGATATTTGAGGTCAAAGAGCGGATCGCAGTCTGGAATTCAGCGAACAAAACCAAGTATTTGAAAGAAAGAAAAAAAAAAACTTTAGCAGAGCTGTTAAACGTATGTTTGCGGTTCAGCGACTCTAGCCTTATATAAACTAGCTTATCACCTGTTGCAGTTGATCCAATCAAATGCAATTATGTAAATTGTTTAGTTGAAAGTAGCTCATCTGAACAGAGACTAGATACAGGGCTAGATACATTAGTATATTATGTACACTCTCTGGGCTGATTAGAGACCAAAAAGACTGAGTGGTGTAATAAAATCAAAAGGTGCTTTAGTAGCAGTGGTAGCTCAGGGGTTAAGATGTTGGGCTGCTGATCGGAAGGTCATGAGTTCAAACCCCAGCGCTGCCACTGTTGGGCCCTTGAGCAAGGCTCTTAACCCTAAACTGCTCAGATGTATAAATGAGATAAATGTAAGTTGCTCTGGATAAGGGCGTCTGCCAAATGCTGTAAATGCTTCAACAAAGGATCGTACACACTTATGCTGCTAGGTTATTGTAAGTTTTTTTATTTTTCCCTTTATCCCCTAAAAAACTTTCTGATTGTTTTTCACTTTATACAATACTATATACTAATATACGAATACTATAATACTAGTATACAATACTTTGCAATTTCACATTAAAATTGGAGAAAAGATCTGACATGATTTACCTTGGTTTGATTTATTTATTTATTTATTTATTTGATCACAGAATCCACTGTACGTTTTGGAAACAAAATGTACAATGTTCAAATACAAAAATACTTGTAAGAATATCAGCAATCATTGATATTCCGACTGATTATGATATTTGTTGACTTAATATTTGAAGAAAGACGTGTTGACCTTTATCCCGGTGTAGTGTCTCAGAGAACGGATGACATGGCTTGTTAAAAAAATGTATACGAATAATTTACAAAGAATATGAATTTATTATTTATGTTTAAAGACAGAGACGTATGCGTTTATTCTCTGCTTCCGTTTCCAGACGTCAGTCCATACAGGATTTTACTGAGTTTTCTGTGATTGTTGCGGCCAAACATGCTTGATTCGGCTTTTTAAAAAATTTGCGATGCAACTTGTGGGTTTTTTTGCACTTTTTTGTTTTGTTTTTTTTTCAGAAAACTACTTGAATTGGCGAAATTGCAATTGCACGAAACTGTTTTGCATGGTCTTTTGCAGTGACATTTGTTGGTAACAACGTGCGTGTAACATGAAAAAAAAGAAAAAAAGAAAAGAAAAAAACTTTTTTTTTAAAAAAGCCGCAGCAAAATCAAGCATTTTTGGGCACAACAATCACCAAAAAAAAAAAACTCAGCAAAAACCTGTATGGACTGATTATATCCTGTGGTTGTTTTCTTTATTTATTTGAAAACATTAATGTGTGTACACAGAAAAAAGTACAGAACAAAAGCATTTAATCTCACACAAAGCGAACAAAACAAATCGCTAATAAAGGAGACTGCCCCAATTAACGTGCAGAACGTACATAAACACTCGGCATATAAAGGTCATCGTATTTATATTGTTTCACATGTTCATGCTGAGAAAAACAAGCATATCCACATGCTCGGGTGAAAGTCGGCTCCTTAGTCTGTTAACAATAAGGCCGGCTGCAGAGAAAACGTGCTCCGCCACCACAGACGTTGCAGGGACACACAGATAACGGTTTGCTAAGCGAGCAAGTCTGTTGAAGCACTTTGTATTTTCTCTCCACCAACGAATTGAAAAATAAAACAACGCGTTAAGCTTTGGCTTTAGCTGAAGTGTATTAAGTCGCCAAGAAAACCCGTTTGGAAAACTGACTTGTTTGTGTTTGGCCACGCCTCCTGTCAGTCATTTTATAGACACTATACTCTACAGCGCCACCCAGTGCATTTAGTTATAACTGTGAGGTTTAGTTTGGGTGCTCAGGATGGCGAAATCCGAGTAGTATTTTTACTTTTCGAATAATTATTGCGCATTATTGAAATATTCGACTAGTCGCGCACGCCCCTACTCTGAAATAAGTTGGACTGTTTAATTGTTATATAACCATAATTGTGGGACCTCAAAACATTGTCATTTGAATGACAGTGTTTTTTCAGTGTTGAATTTTATTGCTTATCATACTGAGCTCTGACTGTCATCTAAAGACTGTTATTGCCGAGATTCTTGCAGTAATCTCTATGGGCTCCATATTCCTATCAGCCCAAGCTCAATATGCTGGTTAAGGACGGCTTATTGCTCTTTTGGATGAGCATAAGACAATGTTTTCCCATTTCCACCATGTTGTTATGAGCATGTCTGTGATCAGAAATGAAAGTGCATGTTGTGATGTGGGTGGAGCTGTGCAACAGGGGGTTTGGCTGTCGAAACACATGGACACAATGGGATTTTCACTACTACTTTGGTCCAAAATTGCAGTGTTCCCGTCTGCCGATGTGTGTTATGTGTGTTTGGCTGTGGAAGCCAGGATCTGTACTAATTGTAGTGCACTTATGTACTATAGAGCCACTTTTTCCAGTTTTTTCCAGCCACTAGATCCAGTTTTTTCGTATCTGCAGTATATGACCTGAATTAATCTGATAAAACTGAAATGTACAATTTGAATATAGCTTTGAATTGAGGAAAATATATGACTAACATTAACTAGCTGCTGTATTAATGGCTCAGAGTCAAGGCGTGAAGCTGCTTTTGTGTTCGGGTGCGTTGACAGTCAAAAGGTCACCGCCCACTAACACGTAATATGTAACTATTTTATCATGAATTGGGGCGTGAAGGTGAAACCTAATGTCATTTTCAACCTGGAGCAGGCAAGCAAGCCATAAAAATGTATGTATTAACGTAATTTTATTATAGTTGAATTAACTGTTTGTATTAAAGGGAAAGAGAGGTACTGATCTGATTGGATATCGCAGCAGCACACCTAACCACACCTCTTATTAATAACAAGCCTGTTTACATCTGTGCCCTCTGTGCCATGCAATCAACTACACAGATGCTCACTAATATACCAAAATACATGCAAACAAAAGACTTCAGTTCAAAACAGCTGCATACAATCAGGAGACTAAGTAACTTGGATTATAAACTGGAAACACATTAAAAAAACATAATCTAAAAAAAAAAAAAAAAAAAAAAACCCTGAGGACACACCTACAGAACTTTTGAGAACCCAGGTTCACCAGAGTTAATTATTCCAAATATAGAACAACGAGGCCTATTGATTTGTAAAGATTTTGTGCTTGCCAACGGCCTGTGAGCAAGACTCTACAGACCACACTATGGTCTGTACACACACACTAAGTGTGATGTGTGTGTTTAATGAAGGCCCACTGTAACTTAGTGGCCATGATTAATGGAAGACCCATATAGCTTTGTTCTCTCATGGTGATTTAGGACAACAATAATGGCTAACTGCAGCAGTGTGAATTTCAGGCCATTAAAATAATGACCCAGTTCACAAACGCCTCATTTAAGTCATATACAAGTCATGTTTATGTTTAAGCCAGTATATGTTGAATCATGAGAATTCTTATGTACACTATTCGCAATTGTGGCACCAGATTTAACCAAAATAAAATGGTTTGAAATTCTAAATACATGAAACAATGGCTTAGCAGTGGTACACAGATGCAGTGGTGCCTCCCCCGTATTCCGACTCATGCCTCAAAGTTTCCTCTGACCCACATCCTTCACCTGAGAACATAAGGAACATGGAGAAAGGAAGGTTGTGTAGGTACTGCTTTTTTTTACTAAGCACTTTTTATAGTAGCTTGTGTAGTAAGCCTATGTTCCATATCAACAAAAATCTCCAATGAATGATATAATAATAATATTACAATTGATGTTATAATTCATGTTTATTTAGTGTATCACACTAAAAAAATGTTATAACTGATGCTTATTTAGCGTATCATATCATGTATGCGCACATGTACCCAAACCTACACAGTCTAAGGCGAAAAACTGTACAATCAATCATGATGTCACTTTACAATGAGGGCTCAGTGAGTGACGATGGCTTATTAGACAAATATGTTTGCCCTTGATTCCTCCTAGTCTTATATTCTTTCCTTTCATCCTTTCATTTAATTGAAAGGACGAACAAAAGGATTTTACAAGTATGCAGCCTCACATTTTAGAAAATGATCTTCAGTGTGGCAATAATTTTGGCCCATATATTGTTGAGAGAAAATTCTATTATTAAAAAAATATTCTAATGAGAATAATTTTTCTGCTGGGTCAAGGATAAACAGATGGAAATTTTGAAATTTTTGTCTAATGCTTGTTTTTTCTCTCTAATCATTTTAAAAGGCAGTGTAACTTAAAGGGGAAAAAAAACACTAAATGCACTTAAAGGAAAGTGCTTGTATTTAAAGACGATTAAAAGCGGAAAAACAAAAGTCATGAGATCACGACATCATGAGGTAAATGTGGTAAAAACAGAAAAAAGACCATTTTTTTTATTATCCGGAGCCCATTAGTACCCTATGCTTCAAAACAGAAAAGGAAACAGGAAAATAGGAAAGTTGTGTATCACAATTGTGTAATTGTGTAATATAATAATTGTGTAAATTCTGTTTGACTGGTGTTTTATACCACTCCTTTAATTCAGTCCCTCCAGGATTTTGCGATCTCAGAAATGAATGCAAAATCAAGGAAACTCCGCTATATTCAGAAGAGCTTGCAATTTTTCAAAATTACCGCAGATTTTCCACCGATTTGGGCCAAGACGCGCCATGTGACGTCATCACGACACACATTCAGCCAAAGCCCTCTTCGATTCACGTGTGTCAAACATGAGTACAGCTAAAAGCTCTCATTTACCAACAAATATCACTGTGAAAGACCGTGTAAAACAGTTGTGTGGAATTGCGATTTCGCCAATTCAAATAGGTTTTAAGCAAAAAAGCACAAAAAACTCCACAAATTGCATTGCACATTTTGAAAAAAGCAGCAGCAAAATCAAGCATTTTTGGCCGCAACAATCACAAAAAACTCTGTATGGACTGTTAATTGCTCTTTAGTTAGTCATCCTCAGAGTTTTTTCCTAAAAGTAGCTGATGGAAACATCATTTATGTTGTTGACTTCTTGGAAATACTGTTTTTTTTTTTGTTTGTTTTGTTTTTTTAATTGCATAAGAAGTGTACTCCATGTTACTTTTCAAAAGAAATCATGTTAAAATCTGCAGCATCATCAGGTGAGGAAAGGCACCTTCAATATCAACATAAGAAATAACAACTAACTGCTTATCATCTGAAGGTGACATTGTGTGAAATCCTGAATTGGTCTTGCATTGCGTTTTTCTTTCTCTAGATTTTATGGTTCATGATTCAACTGTGCATTACTTTAGATATATTAGGTATTAGATATGTATGGTTGTGTTTGTGTGGCCTGACTGAGGTCATTTAGCATTTAGAATGATCTAGGATGACATTAGCTTTTTTCCCTGTACTGCCAGGTGCGGTACAGTCTGGGACACGGATTTCCAAGTGTCTTTATTAATAAGCCAAACGGGAGGGTTGAGGGATGTTGGCAGCGAGTACTGGCGCCTCTCCATGCATTAGCAGTGTTCACGCTGTAATGCTGCTGCTCCTTCAGTCTCAATTTGCATCAAGCAACAGGAAAGCCCTCACCTCACAGTGCATACTCTCTGTGTTTAACTGGCATTTATTAAAAGTCCATTTTATACGCTGTATTTTTTAAAGCTGCATTTTCTTATTGAAAGGCGGAAAGAGCTCATATAAAACTTTTTTTTTAAAGAAAAAAGGTTTTTTTTTAAAGAATAAAGGTAACATTTCTTAGAGATCCATGGCACCTATATAAATCCTTCATGATAAGTGACACACACCTACCTAAACATTTGCAAAAGCTAATTTCAACAGGCATCTGCTGCCAAGCATTTGACATAATGGCTTTGATGTTGACATTAAAACCTGTGCTTGATTATAGATTTTGTTGACACAATGTTTGTTACAATGTGTTCAGAAAATATTCCATTAACACAAGTAAACAACAAGTATTCCTTTATTTATATAACTCTTCTTGGGGATGATGCTACAAGCAATCTCTGTCAGTTCATACGGGGAGTGTCACTGTACTCCGCTTTTCAGCTCTCTCCAGAGGTGTTCAAATCCGGGACACTTCTGGAACACTCAAGAACATTAACACACTTCTCCCACCACTTCCGTACTGTCTTACTTGTATGTTTTGGGTGGTGTCATGTTGAAAGATGAACCGTCACCTCAATCTGAGCTCATTAGCGCTCTTTAATCTGTTCATCTTTCCCTCGAGTCTGACAAGCCTCAAAGTCCCTGCTGCTCAGTCCCTTGATCTCTGGAGTTTCTTCAGAGTGACCTTTGGGGTCTTGGTATGTCTTGTCAAATTAAGTAGAAGACAGTCCTACAGCATTCAGTAAATTACGTCCTTTACACATTCCTTAACCTTATTAAGCTTGTGTTTGTCATCTGGTTTGGCTAAAACATAGTTGCATGTAATCAGTGGTTGCAGTGGAAGCTAATGCCATGTTTATCAATGAGTGTACCCACAATTAGCTTACTGTATATAAGCCCTAGATCAAAACCCTGCAGAACACCAAACTTTGTGTACATAGAGAAGTCCATCCATCCATTTTCCATACCGCTTATCCTACACAGGGTCACGAGGAAGCCTGGAGCCTGTCCCAGGGAACTCGGGGTACAAGGCGAGGGACACCCTGGACAGGGTGCCAACCCATTGCAGGGCACAATCACTCACACACATTCACACACCACGGACAATTTGGAAACGTCAATCAGCCAACAACACATGTCTTTGGACTGGGGAGGAAATCGGAGTACCTGGAGGAAGCCCCAGAGGCACGGGAGAATGTGCAGACTCCGCACACACAGGATGGAGGTGGGATTGGAACCCCCAATCTCAGAAGTGTGAGGCAAACAGCTTGGCCACTAAGCCAAACTTCAGATAAAACACTGAAAACCGCTCAGGTCAACATATAGCAAATAGATGCATGTCAGGTCAATACAAGCAAATAGATGCATGAACAGGTAATTTACTACTTTAACCAGCACTGTTTCAGTACTGTGATGCTAGGAAAGTATAAACTCAGTTGTTAAGCTTCAGTTTTATTGGTGCTTAAAGATAAAGAAGAGGTTGGTATCAGAGATAGTACACAAGTTCTAACTGATGAAGTAATACATTTTGCAGTAATAGTGCACAATTCTGATTCTGTTCAGTGTTACATTTTTGTCACAAGAAAATCAAGGTCTCAATCTCTTTGAGACATCAGTTATTCCCACTGATTATTTGAAGATTTTCTCATTATCAGACCATAGTGTATATAGAATTAATATTGAAGCATGAAATGGTACAAATCCTTAAGGCTACCTGGATCCTATTGCACAATCATATTTGAAATGATTTGCTAGTATATTTCCCAGAGACCACTTTACCTACTTTCTGTGGCAACCAAGTCAAAAAACTGAAAAGTGAAAGAAAAATGAGGAAACAGAAAATCATGAGGAAACAGAAGCAACATGAGAAGAATGATAAGCATTCATCTGGAGACTGAAGCTTCAGGGTTTGCCTGGAAACATGGGCTAGCTCCTAGTGATGTGAGATTGAGACAATAATCTCTAATTATGTCAAATTAATTAGAGTATTTTTATGTGAAAGGTGGATTTTTCTTGGTGCAGCCCTGGATTTCTCCTACTTATGTGTCATACAAAGAGAGCACATATATGTACACACACACACACAGAGGCCTTAGAAGGCTAATGCTGTTTGACAGTACCACAAAAGAAAGTAATGATAAGGGACTGACTGTCAGAAAAAATAAAGTCACATAACCTTTCACAAACTGACAGTAAAGGAGTCACATATAGTTCAGTGGACGCACACCAGAACATAAGCATCTGCAAATATTCATCTAAACAGACAAAAAACTGATCTCATTCTATCTAGATTCTGTATTTTGTATGTGTTAATATACTACCTCAGTTTGTTCATTTATAATGTGTGGGAAAACCCTACAGATTTTAGCATTTGCTATTATATATAGTTCAGAAAACTACAGACTTTTCTGAACTGAAATGCAGCAAATATCTTTTGCATATATCTTGCATGTCACCTTTGCAAATCACATTTAAAGGTTCCGTTCCGATTCCACTAAATGACAAAAAAAAAGTCATTTAGGAAATGAATTCTCACTTAGATTATTAGCATCATCCACATCAGTCTTTGTCTCATGACCTGGGGTAAAAGTCATTTTCCACATTTAACCACTGTTCACGCTAACATGGGAAATTAAATATTCACTGATTAATTCAGTCAATTATGTTCTGTTGACTAAATTTCCCTTTTTTTTTTAATTAGGTCACTTAAAGATTGTAAAGATTGAGTCCACTATACGGATTTGATAAGTGCTCTTTTCTGTTTTGATGATGATTTGATGTCACATGAGCATCACGGACATTTTGACAACCAATATCTGATTACAAGCTGTGGCAGGGATAGCTCAGTGGTTAAGATGTTGGGAGAATGATCAGAAGGTTGTGAGTTCAAATCCCAGCACTGCCAAGCTGCTACTGTTGGGCCCTTGAGCAAGGCCCGTAACCCTCAACTACTCAGATGTATAAATGTAAGTTGCTCTGGATGAGGGTGTCTGCCTAATGCTGTGTGTGTGTATATATATATATATATATGTAATTTATAATTCACATAAGTTATGTATAAATAATTTCTGGGAGTAAAAGCAATCACGGGTTGTGCCGTTTGATGACTGTACTAACACAGGATCAGGTATTAGTCATTTTAAGAAATGAGAGCAATTAACAATGTGGTACCATTTAAAAGAACAATATAGCATGAACACAATTTCACCAAATGAACAAAATAGTGGAAATACAAAATATTTAAACCTTTTTTTTTTCTCCAATTTTTTTTTTTATTGTCTTTCTTATGCACCTGGTAATAAATATCTGAGCCCGAAGCAACCTGTTGTTGTGACTGTTCCCTCATCTATCTTGGGAAACTCATTTACACTTTGCCAACTCATTTAGCACCATGCAAAACTTTTCTTTTCAGACGATTCCATCCCGGACTACACAATCTACCTATGTCTGCTACATTTTCTGTGATGAATCATCCAAAAACAGAGACTGTTGCTTTGAGAGTCAATCTTGACTGACAGCTGCATTTACTCATTTCCTTTGTCTTGCTTTTTCTCACGTCTGTATAACTCCCTCACCATACTGGCTCGGGGAATGCAGTTAGAACTGAAATGAAGTTCCCTGTATATAAGATTAGTTACTCCCGAGATGTGTAGCTCAGTGCATCATCGCTGGCAGATTTCGAAAGACTCTGTTGCAGTGTCAGCATGATCAAGTGAATGATACAGACATTTGTGGTACAGAAATACACACAGTTCTGACTATTGCAGGTCAGACAAACATTTACATGTTCAAGATATCAGTGTGTTTAAAAAGAGTTTTTACTATTTCTTTCATATCATAAAATGATGAACCTAGAGGTCTGCTAGGATTTGCGTTCAGCCCAAGCCCTCTTCGATTCACGTACGTCGAACATGAGTACGGATAAAAGCATTCATTTACTGTAGCAACAAACATCATTGTGAAAGACTGTGGAAAATAATTGTGCAAAAAAGCACAAAAAACTCCACAAGCTGCAACGCAAATTTTGAAAGAAAAAAAAAAGCCTCAGCAAAATCAAGCATTTTTGGCCGCAACAAACACAAAAAAACTCTGCGAAATCCTGTACGGACTGACTAGTCCGCTTCCATTACTTCCTTGTATCTTTTTGAAGTCTTGCTTGACTTGTTTGTGAGGCCCATTTGTTTTCTTCTGGTTGATTTTTCACTGCTTGATCATTTATTTATTGTTTGCGCTTTTGGTATTTAACCCTTGGCCTGTTTGAACAGTATTACTGTAGTTACATTTTTCTAGTGTCTGCACTTGGACCATACCCATATCACTGTGATACTGTTCGCATATCTAGAGTTGCATGGCTATAAATATTTATTAGTTGACCAGTAATTCAAAAATGTAGTCATCTTTTCCATAGTTATACCAAAACCAGATTCAGGATATCGCTAGTTTAGGCAAGTTTTTAGTGCAATTAAATGCTCAGCCGAAATAATTGATTCTGGAACTGAGAGCACACATAGCTGAAGCTCATGACTGTCCATCCTTGTATGGTGGATGCTTTGTCTGGGGCATATTATTCATGCTGATTATGACCCGGTATTGAACGACCATGATCTCAGTATTGTCCAAAAACGACTCTGGATTTGCTTCCTCAACACGGTTGCCTACTCAAAGATTTTCTTTAACAAAGCCTCCAGTCATGACTGTGAAATTAGAGGACTACTGAAATGAGAAGTAAGCCATGCTTGTGCTGTTTTCACTGATTTAATTACAGGAGTGACATAAGTAACATAACCATTAATCAGCAAGGAATAAATGAATACAAAAAGACAAGTGCAAAGTAGAAATAGAAGGTTTAATGCCAACATTTTAAAATTAGACATAAAGAGGACTGGGTATCATCTCTGCATGAGTTCCACATGACCCCTGGATCGATACACTTATTTCTTAATGAGCAGCCTCTTGCAGCACAATAGTACACAGAAGTTCAATTGACCTGTGTGTGTGTGTGTGAGAGAGTCAGTCAGTTGGAGATTTCCTTTATTTGCTCCTGCACTGCAGCTGCACACTCTCATTCTGATCTCAATAAGATCTCAGTTATTGGAAGACTCAGACAGAGAGCATCGTGTCAACCACACACACTGTCTAATACACACATTGTCTTTCTTTTTTGTAAAAATGACAGAACGTCTACATGGAGCCTGTAGGGTATAGTTTCTCAACAGCCCTGTGACTTGCTGTCCCACACAGTTTCATGTTTCCCATGCTTAAACAAGCCTGAAATGAATTATAAAGAGCTTAATAAGGAGCCCATGAGCTGCATCAGGTGTTTTAGGACTTAAACAGGTGTCCTGAACAGGAAACAGAAAATGTACAGCTGAGTGGGGGGTGGCTCCCCAGGACTGAAGGATACCAAGTTAAAGCATGGTAGGGTAACTGATATCACTGTGTTACTTTTCTAAACAGGAGAGTAGTCATTCGTTCATTCATTCATTCATTCATTTATTCATTCATTCATCTTCAGTAACCATTCAATCCTGGTCAGTATCGTGGTGGATTCCAACCCTGTCCCAAGAATGCTGGGCACAAGGCCAAAATACACCAATCCATCACAGGGCACCACGCACACACACATTTACAGACTCAATGCTGAAGACTAAATAAACACTCGACTAATATGCATTACATGGCCGAAGGTTTGTGGACCCCTGACCATCACACCCATTTGTGTTTGTTGAACATCCCATTCCAGCTTTAGTCCCCACTGGCTGTTGTAATAACCTCCACTCTTCTGGGAAGGCTTTCCACCAGATTTTGGAGCGTGGCTGTGGGGATTTGCTCATTCAGCCATAATAGCATCAGTGAGGTCAGGCACTGATGTTGGGTGAGGAGGCCCGGGGCAGAGTCTGTGTTCCAGTTCATCCCAAAGGTGTTCAGTGGCGTTGAGGCTAGGGCTCTGTGCAGGCTACTCGAGTTCTTCCACACCGACCTTTGCAAACCACGTTTTCATGGACCTCGCTTTGTGCACAGGAGCACTGTTATGCTGGAACATGTCTGAGCCTCTTAGTTCTAGTGAAGTTAAATTGTAATGCTACAGTATACAAAGACACCCAATATAATTGTGTGCTTTCGACTTTGTGGCAACAGTTTGGAGATGAACCACATATGGGTGGGATGGTCAGGTGTCCACAAACCTTTGACCATATAGTGTACGAATATGCCTAACCATTATTAAAAGCTATTACTATAGCCAAAAGAGCAAAATTACTATAGCCAAAAGAGCAAAATTGGCCCTGCTCTCTGGGTGGGTAGAGAAGCATTACTCTTTCCCCTAGTGATCAGAATGGCATTAAACAATCACGGGCATCTGTGAGCTCATGTATGTGGAAGCTGCCCTGTAATGTAGCATAAGCAGCAGTCTGAAAAATATGCGGTGGCTGGCTTTACACGTCTCAGAGGAAGCACATGCTAGCCTTCACTCTACCTGGTTGGTAGATGTCATGTGATAAGGGAGGAAAAAAATTGTTTTGGCAATGACAAAAAATTAGAGAAAATTGGGCAAGGTGAAAATTAATAAAAATAAAATAAAGTTTTTGTAGTGGCTTGGACTTGTTTTGGACTAATTGGCATTTGTGCTTATACTTGTCTTGTAAGTATGCACAAAGTTTGATGAGAAGTAATTCATTCTTCTAGAAATCATAGTCTAATCACTGTCGTAATGCATTAAGGAAGTCAACATTAGTTGGCCTCAAAACACAAAAGATTGACCTTTGATGGTTTTCATGCTCCATCTTGACTTGGACTATCTTTTATTTGGACTCGATCTTGACTCTACTAATCCTGGTCCTGGGCTTGACTTGGATTTGACAATGGCGGTCTAGACTATGACCCTACTGAAGCCTACTGTATGTAATTATACTTTAGTAATTGTGGCATAACAACAGAATATCCTTGACTCTAATCTGAGCATGCTGTGAGAGATATTCCTCAAAGAAGACAATATGAGAAATACAGCTCAGGTTATATATAGTATGTATAGAACAATAAGAATGATAATGTATCATTCATCATTGGGATCATTCATCAGGATCCCAACATTCTCAAAATGCTCATAACATAAAGGGGGTTGTCATGACTTATATTTGATGTGCCCTTGAAAAAATGCGAAAATGACAGAGAAAACTTTTATGATTCTGAATAATGTTGAAGAATGTTCTTCACTTCCATCAGCATTAGTTCTGGCTGTAGGTCAAGGAAATTTTCTTTGAGCTGGGTATGTGTTTGGATATTATGATTCAACATCAATGCACTTTATCGAGGCAATTTGTCTGTGTGCTTCTATTTAAAAAAATAAATAAATAAATAAAGACTGCAAGTGACAAGCAAACCTGCGTCCTCTAAGAAGTCTATAAATTCCATTAAAAATTCTTACAGATGTTTTTACATCCAGGAATGTCTTCAAAGTGCTGCTCACACCAATGCAATAACACATTTCATAAGCTAAAATTATGAAAAAGATCCTTGTGCACAGAGGAATTCCTAACTGAAATGCCTTAAAGACAAACAGAAGGTGCGACTCTATATTTGATATACACAATTACAATATGTCTCTTAGTTGCAAATTAAGAATTTGCACAAGCCAAGTCATGTTAACGGTAACAAGATTATGCTTAAGCGCGTGGGTGGCGTTAGCTGTCATTTAATTAAATCCCACTTCAATTAGAATAATGTGTCGGGTCAGGTTGGATATCTCAATATAATATATTGGTATATACACTATAGTGCAGTATATTAATAACAACAAAGACAACACACAGCTCCAGGGTCCCCTGTTCAATCCTGAGCTCAAGTTATTGTCTGTGCATGTTCCCTCTGTTTGTGTGGGTTTTCCTCCCTCTGGTTCTCTGGTTTCTTTCATAACTGGACAGTTGAAGAATAGAAGAAATGTCACCTGGTCTGAGATTACTGTTCTTGGCTGACAGGAATGGAACCTGATGTTGTGTTCTTCTGTTGTAGCCCATACTCCTGTATGCGTTGTGCTGCTTCCACATCATTGGTTGATTGGATAATTGCATGAATGAGCAGGTGTTCAGGTGCTCCTATTAAAATGGCCAGTGAGTGCGCAGAGGTATATCGATAATAAGATATAGAGGGGCCCAAGTGGAACTCGAAATTGACTTGGAAGCTAATGAAATTCCAAGTTTTCACTTTATAACACGTCTTTGTAGAGAAATAGTGAAGATATTGACAATCATTTGTGCCCAGATCATGTTGCCTAACATGTTCCTCTCTACTTTCCTGACAGACATTTCCTCTCTAAGCTTTACAAACTTATCTGATGTGGTGATTGAATCTTCCACCATATTTTCACCACATCAGATCACCCTGCTGTTCCATATTATTTTTTTTATATGTCCCTTTCTTTCTATTCTCATTTTTTCCTGTTGTTATTGAAAAAAATAATAATTCCACTTTCAGTCTGAGCAACAGAATATCAAAGTTCTGTACATCGCACAGCCTCACCAGCCATCAGTAAGGAGAGACCATGAGAAAAACCCATTTAATAGATTGATCAGTGGTGCTAGTGGAAGGAGACAGCAAGGGGATTAAAGAGTGAACCTGCAAGAAAGTGTTTGTATGTTAGGCTCAATGCTCCAAATGACCTCTGCAGTTTGGTGTTTGCTATGAAAAAACAGAGTGTTGGAAGCTAGGGAAAGACAGTGTATGTTTGTGTGTTTTTCTGTGTAACGTCTGAATGTATCAAACTGATTTCTGAATCAGCCTGGGTTTAGCAATGAAATTTCTCTGTCTCCTTGAGCTGTAAATTCCTATCTGTTTAATGACCACTCTGGCCCCAGTTTGACCAGATACCTTTTGAATGCTAACGACCAACCTTCCCCCCTTCGTACACACACACACACACACACACACACACACACACACACACAAGCTACCTACATGCGCACGCACACACTCACACACACAAGCTTACCTTACACACACAATGGAAAAATCTCTCTCGATTGTAACATGTAATTATATGTAATTATTCGATGCCTAAATAGTGTGATGTTATCTTGTTTACATATATTGTGTGTTTATGTGACCTAACCTTAATGATTTTAGATAGTCTTAACTTAGGATATTATTTTAAATGTCTGTAACCATGTTTTACTTGTAATATTCGTTACAAGTCCATCGAATTTGGTATGTGGTTAATCGTCTTGCGATACCCTGATTGATTATGCATATCATATTGCAATGGGATACAATATTTCATGCTTTCTCTTAATTTCATATATAATACGGTATAAACTGGCTCCTCCCTGGGCATGCAAATTCGGGTCTGAGACAGACAAAGAGCGTTCATCCCGCCAACAAATCCAACTTCCTGATTGGCCCATAGCCCAAAGAGGCATGTGTGCTGGTGTTGTCTTTAAAACAACAACACACTTTGAAACTCCTCGTCAGTCGTCTCTTCAGTCTCTCTTCTTCACTCTTCAACTTCACTTCTACACTCTTCCGGTTTCTCTCCCCCGGGGCCACGTGCCCCGGGAAGAGGGAGCCAGGATTTCTCTCTCTCCTGGACAAAGGATGCAACCGCCTCACGGCCCACACCTTTTGCAAATGGTGCAACGAACCAGCGAACTCTACACAACCTCGCGCGAACTTTCAAACCGAAGCCATGCAAGTATAGTTAATGGACCTATATCTGCGTTTAAGATTGCACCCCTGTTTACAGGACATTTAAGTTCGTTGCTGGTTTTGAAAAAGGCTAATTAGTTGTGTTTTTGTCTGCCATTCCCTTTTACTTCATTACTTTCTCTCTATCCCTTTTCTTTTCTTGTATATAGATGTACATATGTATGTTTTGTTTAGAGTTAGTCATGTGTATCCATAGTTACATCTAGTTATTAAAATCTATTATCCCATGCTTGATTTTCTCTGTTTTTGTTTACGTGATGAGTCAATTAAACGATGCGATCTCGCTACGCGCTCTGGAAACGGCGTTTCCTTCCTGGCCAGAAGGATAAACTCCCTCTTCAGAGTTCATAATTCCAAACTAGACTACAGCTAACCCTAAAAGCTGATCTAGACCACATACATAGTCATAATTAATTATAATCTGTTGTAGTTAATTATCTATATGTATATGTGCAGGTACATGAATTCCCTTTCATGGCTGATGTATATTTATAACTGGTCACAACACACGTTGATTAGATATATAGATATATTTCATGCCATTCGAGCTAATTCCTTATATAAATTGGAGAATACATTTAAACGTGTTAAACATCTTTTAATTCGTTACATAAATTATAACTGGTGGAGAATATTTTTAAATGTTGCAGATTCATCTGAGTTACTACACATTCTGGTAGATAAGGCGGGCACGCTTTAAAACTCGTCTCCTTTAAAAAGGCGCCTTGAATCCAAGCGTGCGCTTCTGTTTCGTTTTTCATGTTTAAAGTTGATCCATTACATTATTCTGGTGGAAAAGAATAATGCTAGTAATGATTTGATTCGTTACATCTGTTTGCATGAATATGCTGTTGCATGCATGCTTGTACTCACACTCATTGACCGCTTTATCTGATACACCATATATACTGATACCATATACAATTTGCAGGTTACTCAATCTAGACCATCTGTTACTCTTTTAATCTGCTACTCCTTCAGCATATTTCACATGCTCTGCCATGTAACCAAACAGTGCCACTGGTGTGGTTGGTTTTCCTGCAATAAATTATGCACTGTCATTACTGACCCAGCAATGTAGCCTGGATTCCTTGCATGGAGTTTGATTTTCCTTCATTCACCACTCACTCTTCCCATCGGGTCCGTTCTCCCGTGCCATCTAATCAACCAGAAGACCTGTGGCTATGGTTGAGTGGTTTTCCATCACTATAACAGACACTGTTCAACGCTAAGCCTTATCTGGCTAGATAGCCTTATCAGGATTTACTGAGGGATTGTGGTGAGCCTGATATCGGTGATTTATGTGCCCTGCTTAAAGCTCAATGACTGCTCGTCCTCCCCTCAGCTTTGCTCTGACTCAGGGCCTTGTTGATACTAACCCGCAACAATTTGACACTCAAGGATTCTACACAACTTCCAATTCTAGATTTGAGTCTGAACTGGTTTCCAAAGACCCTTTTTGGTATACTAAGGTTATCAGATGTAATCCATACCATGTAACCACAGGATTAGTTCAGAACAGTGGATCTACAGAATTTCCATGTTCCTATCACCCAAGAACACAGATGCATTTTCAAGTTTCCAGTTCAAAGCTCTACCTATTGGCCTCCCTGTAGAACCATGAGTGTTTTCAATATGTATGCAGTCAGGATACTGGCATACTTAGCACATTAGCTCATGTGCGCCACCACTATGGAGCAGGCACCTCCGGACATGGCCTCCCTCCCACATGCGGCAGTTGGTCTCATGGTGAACTCAGAAAAGAGCTCTTTAACACTGAAAGAAGCCACAGAACATATTGGCGTGAAGATTCAGGATTTCAAGTGGCCCTATGTCAATGCCATCCTTTTATTTTAGCCACCTCACTCTATTATTGCTTTGACTGTCAGTCTCCTCTTCTGTCTTGAAAACTCACTGACAGCAGTATTTACCCAAGAGGAAGATTGGGCTTATACGTTGTGCCGTGGTGATGCCAGAGGCTTAAATAGTAGCACCAGCCGAGCTGCCAGTCACTCCAGATTGTGCAAGCATCAATAAGAGAGAACTGATGAAACTCACTGTCAACTCCAATTGAAATGACAGCTACCTTGAAAGCACACACAGCCGTGTATCAACTTTGGTTGGATTTGGTAACAGTCTGCATCTGTATATATTATGGATGTGTCAATGGTGTCTATGATTCGTGTAACTGTGATTACTTAACATCAGCCATTCCTTACAACGAGTAGAATAAATGAGAACCTTCTACATGCGTTCCGATATAGTCTGTAAACTGTTGCGTCTCTCACACAGCTCAGATCTGTTTATTTCATGCAGGCGCCACACCAAGAAATCTCCTGTTGCGATCTAGCAGTTGTGGTGCAGACTTTATGAAAAGGGCAAATGTGGCTGGGCTGTTTCCACCCTCTGCTCGCATGACACGCTTGATATTTAAGGAGCTGACATACAACACAATTTTCTCCACCAGCCAACTTTTTTCTCTTCCACAGTATCACTAGATCCGCCAAGCAGACAGGCTGGAAACATGTCTGCTCTGAACAAGGTCTCTGGGCTTTTAGACACTTTAATGAGGCTGCACTTTAAAGGGCTGTGGAAACTTCTACAGAGGTCAGATTTCTCACACTTTAACTTCATCTGTCAAATCTAAACTCCTTGAATTGAATTCATCCTTTTATTATACTGCTACACAGTGTAAGATGGTGTGTACAAAGCCCGCAAGCAAACTAAGATAGGGCAACTTGTTCCCTCCTTTGTCATCTGTATTACAGAGTCATGCTTCTACTGTTGACAATATTGTTGGGGGGGGTGCTTCAGTTTATCAAGAACAGTGTGGAGTGATATGAATTGACTATTTTCCAGTAACACCATGGCCCAAAGTATTTTATTCCTCAATTGGCAAACAATTACAATTTTGTATTACATAAATAATGATACTTCATGCTTTTCATTTTGATAGTTAGTTACATTTAACGTTTTGAAACGTTCGCGAAACAAGTTAATAAGACTAATTAACGTGCATCTCAATCAATCTGAGCTGCTGTTTTAGAAAATTAATCTACACCTTCTGTTAATTGGCGTCAAGCATTCAATACAGCACTGTGGTCTAAGAATGTCTGAGAAGTGACTAGTCTTTACGAATTTATAGAACGAAGGGATTCTGCAATGTTGTGAGGGATTCTATCCAGGGGGTTGAATAATTTTGAGACTGGAGAAGTCATTATAAGTTGCATTTTCAGTTGAATTTGGGGAAACCACTTGAAGCATTCGTTGTGTTGAACTATTTCAATTGCTTTTGTTTGATTTGTTCATTGCAAACAGCTGAAAGTCTGTAAATTTTGACTGCAACTCTCTCTCTCTCTCTCTCTCTCTCTCTCTCTCTCTATATATATATATATATATATATATATATATATATATACATATATACACATCGCATGCCCTCCATATTTTATTAGGACCAAAACCACACACACCTACATGCAGTTGGGATTGATTGTGCAAGGGGCTCGAAGGGGACATTTCATTCTGCTGTGGCTCTCATTCTCCATTTCCAACTTGCAGAATTCTACTCAGAGCTCACCAAGCTGTCAGAATCCCTCCATTCTCCACTAGGGTGAAGTCAGGAGGTCAACATTTTGGAGGACTTGGAAGGATATCTTGTTATCTCTCACTCTCTTGAGTGACAAACCACAGAGTCTGGACATAAAAAAAAGCTTCCCAGTGCTTTAGGAGATGTAGATAGGGTTGGACGAAAAGAAAAATTGGAGTGTACCTGAACAATGGAGTGAACAGTGGCATTGAATTATGAGCAACTCATAACCAAAAGACTGATCTGATTGAATAGATTAGCAGGCATATTCTAATAGTTCAAGTTCAAGTTCAGTTTATTTGTATAGCGCTTTTAACAATGGACATTGTCCCAAAGCAGCTTTACAGAAGTATATAAATTCAGGACATAGATTTTAAATTTATGAATTTATCCCCAATGAGCACGCCAGAGGCGACGGTGGCAAGGAAAAACTCTGAGATGATATAAGGAAGAAAGCTTGAGAGGAACCAGACTCAAAAGGGAACCCATCCTCATCTGGGTAACACCGGATAGTGCAATTATAAATAAATAAATTTCTTCTATAAATGTACCAGTACAACACGGTCAAATAGCAGTTGTGAGACCATGAAAAATTATTACAGTTTTTATATGAAGTCTGTTTTGTTGAACTTCACCACTGTAATCTCAATGATCTTTAGGCTGCACCATGTGGGGCCATCTGCAGCAGCAGCATGTGACTTCCAATTGATGAGATCTCCAACCAGAATTAGGGCATCAGGATGGATCAGGCAGGTCCAGAGAGCAGAAGAGGTCGGGATCACTGGCATCTCAATACATTAAACTAATTCAGAGTTGAGTTAAGCGCACATAGTGAGGAGTAAGGAGTTAATGCCGAAATAGCCCACATCAGTACTCGGAAGTCAAGCATAAGGTTAGGTTTGCCTAAAACAGAAGCATGCCTCAGTTACGTGCAGTTCTGACCTTGTGCGATATCAGCGTGATTAAATAGCAGTATTAATGTTTTGGGCTGTAAATCCATATGCAATGTCATTCAGGGGCAAAATTAAATGCATAAATATGATATTAATTAATTAAGTGAGTAATGAACTGCATGGTAAAATGTCTCATGATTTTATTCAGAAACAAGAAAAGAAATGACAGATGGTAGCTAAATAATCATTTGAGCCCAAGGCCTTCTAATACCCCATGCTTCAGAAAAGAAAAGCTGTGTGTTTGAATTTGTGTTTTAAATGATGACATAATTAAGTTTATTCACCAACTCTAAATACAACCCAGAAGGAATAAGTGTCAGAATTTCACATTCACTTATTTAAAGAGAAAGAGTGGAGATAGGAGGATTAAGGAAGTCGTACTTACAGTGAGTACAATACACATGAGCTTCAGATCATAGCACCATAACACAAAGAAGTTTCTTCTTAATTACTGGAAAGGCAAAACACACTGGGATAGTGATGAGACACTGGCTCTACAACTGCTGTGCTGAGACCTTACATATATGCTCTTGAATGTTCACCACTTAAAACTCTCAAATTCATAAATTCTGACAGGACAAGTGCCCTTTTTGCCTCACTTTATTTCCTTCATTTTTTGCCATATTTACCACCTCCTGTGAAAAAATGGGAAGACACAGCAGGGGAGAAGGTACGACAGTTCTCCTTCCTCCACATTTCCTCAGTATTGGTAGTGTTGTGTCTCACAGGATAGGAAAAGTGTGATTTGTGGAGTATCCTCTGTTCCTACAGATGCCAAACATTTCCATAGAGATCTGATGAAATGTGCTGTTATCACTATGGTGCAGTACAATTCTCTTCACAATATAATTGCAAATAATAGGTGATTATTAACAGTTAAATATACTGTATTGTTATTATATAGTAGCCCCTTTTGGGTAGATCTACTGAGGTGTTGTTGGGTGGCATCATGTATCACGAATTCCTCCTTTCGTGCATGTGGCACAGCTGCTCTTGTTTGTTATGTTTTGACTTCATATCATGTTCTTTGTTTATGTTACAGCCATGTGCCTTTGTTTTAGATTCAGTCGTGTCTGTAGCCCTGTCTTATCATTGGTTTGTTCCTCTAACGTGTGCACCTGTTCGGAGTTTAGTAGTCCTTGAATAGTATTTATACCCTGTTTCTCCTCCTCTATGCAAAGTCTTGTTGATGGTCATTGTGCATTTCCAAGCCTTGTTGTCTACCTCCATGTTTCCTGCTATTGACCCTTGCTTGTGTTTTTGCTGTAGATATGGATCGTCCCTCTTTAATGTCGTCCACCTGTGCTCCGGCCATCGATAATGATTTACAGACTGCCCATAATAAACACAAAATCGGTTTACACACTTGCGTCCTACCTTCCAGAACCCCAGGTTACACTAGGTTTTTAGTCTAATGCTGCTTTGTCGGACGTGGTATCCATATGTTATCCGTTTAGAGGGTACATGCTTCAACCTGCTAATATTATTTATTACGTTCATGCGTTGACCCTGACCTTTGGAGAGCACAAGACCTTTTAATCTAGAAATATTTGTACAATTTATACAAATTTGGTCATACTTGGTCATTGTAACACGTGAATGCTGATCTAACTTGTAGCAAAAGCAGCTATCTTGCTAAATCTTAATTCATCAGTGTGGAGAATACACTGCACAGGGCACGAATTTGATATTAAATTGTAAAAGAACATCTCAAGTAATCCTAAAATATAAGCACACTGGATTATTAGACATTGTGTGCATGATAGAGTGTGCATGTATGAGATTGTGTGGCTTTGTCTAGCTGAGTTTTGTATGCTTGCAGGCATTTCACAGGCCACAGAAAGTCATTTTATTGGAAATCACACAAATCTACCACTTGCTCAATATTTAATGAGCTGAACAAATTAAACACAAAATGGGATTTATTGTGTCTTCCTGCTTGATTGCTGCAGCCCAAAGGGCACAAAAGTCATCAGCGCCATTCTGAGTAATGCAGAGTTTCCCTTTTCCCATTATTCCTGCTAAATAAAGGCCTCTAGGTGATTCTAAAGCTCACCTTAAATGACTCCGTAAAGATTTCAGCACAACTCCACCAAAAATCGGTCTTGCCTTTGCCAAAAGGCATGCCAAGATGCTAGCATGAGTATGTATTATGGATGCTACAATGACTCTGCAAAGCCAGTAGAACGTCTATAAATAATTGAGAATTTCTCCAATACTGTATTGTGACTAGATGTATAGTGTATAGATGAGTATCAGTATAAAACGTTATGCCAATATTAACGCTGGGAAAGATTCATAATCACAGACGGGTTACAAACCATCAACTTTCTGGGCTCACCATTTTGATTATTCAAATCACCAGCATGTTATTCACACCTCTGTATTGCAAGATCTTTCTTAAACAGAAGCAGCGAAGCTGAGGCTTTTCAATAGTGTCAAGACCCACAACCTTTAAACACAAGCGGTTGCCTTAATTTATTTAATAATAAATTATAGATATAAAATGTGAATTGAAGAAGGAAATAGCATTTTTGGTATTAAACTCTGAATTAAATCTCAGAATATAGCCCATTGAGCATATGTCCATACATATACACACACACAGACACACACACACACACACACTGTATGGCTAAAGGTTTGTGGACACCTGGCCATAACACCTTTTGAACATCCTATTCCAGATGTAGCTCCCCCTATGCTGTTATAATAACCTCCACTCTTCTGGGAAGGCTTTCCACTAGATTTTGGAGCATGGCTGTGGGGATTTGTGTTCATTCAGCTACAAGTGCATTAGTGAGGTCAGGCACTGGTGTTGGGTGAGTAGGGCTTTGGGTGCAGTCGGTGTTACAGTTCATCCCAAAGGGGTTCAGTGGGGTTGAGGTCAGGGCTCTGTGCAGGATACTCGAGTTCTTCTACACCAGCCTTGGCAAACCATTAGTTAGAGTGAAGCGAAATTGTAACGCTACAGCATACAAAGATGTCCTAGGCAATTGTGTGCTTCCAATTTTGTGGCACCAGTTTGAGGAAGAACTACATATTGGTGTGACCTGTCCATATGCTTTTGGCCAAATAGTGCGCATACAGTAAAATGTTTTTTTTTTTTTTTTAATTATTATTATTATTAATCCATTTCACCATACTGAAGTATCGTTCTGTTATTTCCTGTCATGGATATTAACTGGCGAAGACTAATTTTCGACTGAGGTCCTGAGGCTAGGCTATCTCTGCCATCTCTGCCTCTTTATCAGGTTAAACAGATTGACATTAGCCAAAGCTTGCCTCAATTACCCACCCATCAACAGCACAAACATTTAATTCTCTACACCCACATCCCCTACTCCCTTTCCACATCCTTGGGAAAACACCTCATTTCCCTCTTCTTGTCTTCCCATCCTCCAGGCATTTTGACCCCCTGTTACACCTGCCCATGTCATGTCTATATTTGTGAGTGAGAATGAGACAGATCCCAGGATTGTGGTGGGCGAAGCAAAAACGTGCAACCAAAGCCGGTGGACAAGTCTCTAGAATCAATACCAGCTTCGTGCGTGTGTCTGTGTATGCGGGCAATGAAGAAGAGCACATTATTTAAATAATAAATCCTAGTCTAACCAGGAGTCCATTTCTCTAGGCACCCTAATCCCCACACTCACTCAGCTAAAGCTAATTCTGTTCATGCCATGTTTCAGCTTTCTTCTCCCCTCCCTCTTTATTTCTCAGTTCAATCTCAACTGTACATGAATAGAATATTACAGAAGACCTGAAAAAAAAAAAAAATGTAAGTGCTATTGCAACCTAATATCTCATTATTTCCAGGTATTATGTCATGACTTTAATTTAATATCTCAGACTACTTCATTGAATATTAGCTTACAATTCTTATCCCGTATGCTATTTCCAAGGTAGTTGAAATAATGAGATAACGCCAAATAGATATTAAGAATAACATTAAGATATATTAAATTATAAAAACAGGTTTAATATAAAAATATTAAACCAAAATATATTATATTAAGCCAAAATAACAAAGTAGCACTTAATTTAAAAAAAATGAATAATTAAATTGTGTTAAAGAATTATTACCACCGTTTAACAGTCACATCATTAACATCACAGCCGTACAGTGTGTGTAGTTTGTGGTGACCTGGATTCTGTCTCTGTCTGGCTGTGTCTCAATAAAGCAGAAAAGCCCTGGGCAGAGAAACCTGTCACACTCTCCTTAATCACTAGAGACCCCTTCAGCCAAGCACACTATATTCCTCTCTAGCTCTTTCTCTCTCTCGTTCGCTACACCTCCCAGCTCTTTTGGCAGTTTCATCGCTCTCGGTCCTACCCATCTGTTTTCCTTCATTAGGACAGATCCGCTTCTGCGGGCATCTGACACCTTTTCACGTTGTACTGCACAATATAATTAAGATGGGCCAGGAATTCATATAGGCTTTAGTCGAGCCAGATTCTTTCGCTCTTTTTCTCACTCTTGAACTTCCTCTTTCCTCATGACATTTCATTTCGTGCACATTTACAGTGTGATATGGATGATATTCAGCCTGATATCCATATACTGTCCATGTCAAATAGGAAACAGCAAATTTTCCACAACGGTGTACACTAGGTTGTACATGGAAAGGTTATGATGGCAATCTGATAAAGTAAGTAGCTACATAATTAAGGAATATAATATGACAAGGCATGTTATTATAAGAATAGAATCTATCTTTGTCAGTGAACATCATGTGCATTTTAAGTTTATAGTTTATATACATTTAGTGTTGTGGAATTCCTACGAAACCTATGTTATAACAGCTACAGTATAAACATACATTCCCACACCAAGTTAATAAAATCGTTTCTCATGGTGGAAAACTCACTGACTGTTACAAAGTGCTGACACTAGAGACTCCTTCCATGCATATTAAATAAATGTTTCCTTACAGACAGTTTCACCATATCAACAATTATACCTTTTGTTAAATATCATCACATTGTCCCTGCGAGTTGTTACTGTAGACACAATAACGTATTCGAACGATCACAGTAATATAATCCCGTGATTTGAATTACAGCTGTTATAAGACATTGATCAACATCTTCTGACCAATCAGATTTGAGAATTCAACAGCACTTTATAATGTGTAAAACATGATAATTTTGCATGGAGAACCAATATGCGTCAATATCAGATGAACAACAGCAATTAACGAGAAGGTTTTTCAAGGGTTCTAAAGGGTTCTAAAAGTGTTTTACTTGGAACCCCTTCTAATAGGGAAATAACCCTACACTCTTGTGTAGGGTTCTAAATGAAAAATTAACAGTTACAGAAATACCTCAGTATATACAGTAAATACACCACTGAGTAATACATATGATGGAGATTTTCTATAAACATTGAAACCAATAACAGACTCCGACATTAGGCCCCTCCTGTATGTAGCTTTAGACAGACATTAAGACACTGAGTAAGCAGATCGTCATGTACACAACAAATTTTGCCAAAAAATGAAGCATATTTCTAATCATGTTCCAGGCTGGGCCAGCCATCCGCTGTGGAACAGACCGGGCACAGTGTGGCTCTGCAGCAGGCAGCTTGTGCTAGCAGGGTTTCTACTTCACTTGATTTCTCCATCAGCGGGTAGTGGACCAGGCTTAACACCCCCTACATGTGCAAGCCATTACATTTACTTTTCATGTTTGCTCATACACAAATTTGTCTACATGGTTGTCCAAGCAAATGTGTCTTTAGTTGCAGTTCTACATAGTGACGGCAGATGGTTACCTGGAATTGATTTCGGGGGTTGGGGGGTGGGGAGTCAAAAACAAAAAAGAACAGCAACACCAATTGTTTTTTGCTTGTTTTTTACTATACACTGAAGACATATGGATTTGAAATCAAAAGATGAAGATGAGACGATAGATCAGAATTTCAGCTTTCATTTTATGATTTTGATACATAAATGTGCCAAACAACTTGAACATGGCACCTTTTGTTTTTCACCCACCCATTTTTCAAGATCAGAAATATTGTAACACGTGATTGACCGGTGTTTTTTGTTGCCCAGGTGTGCCCTGTTAGATTGATTGATTAAACAATTAAGCTCTGAATGTCTACTCTAGGTTGAGCCCTGGGTTTCACCTGTGAAGACTGCATTTGTTGTTAAAAAAGAATAAGCCAGCATAAGACCAGAGAGCTGTCTATGGGAGAAAAGCAAGCCATTTGGAAGCTGAAAAAGAGGGGAAAATCCATTTCACAAGCATTGGGCATAGCCAATACAACAATCTGGAATGTCCTGAAACAGAAAGAAACCACTGGTGTACTAACAACCAGATGTCAAAAAGGTCGGCCCAGGAAAACACCAGCAGATGATGACAAATGTTGTGAGAGCTGTGAAGAAAACTCAAAAACAAGAGTCAGTGACATCACAAACCATCTCCACAGGGCAGGAGTGAAGGTATCACAATCCACCATTTGAAGAAGACTTCACGACAGAAATACAGTATAGAGGCGACCCCACAAGATTGGAATTCGCAAAGAAATACAGAGATGAGCCACAAAATTTCTGGAACAAAGATTAACCTCTACCAAACTGATGGAAAGGCCAAAGTGTGGCGAAAGAAAGGATCTGCTCATGATCCAAAACATACAAACTCATAGGTCAAGCACGGTGGAGGTAGTGTCATGGCTTGGGCTTGCATGGCTGCTTCTGGAATGGGTTCACTAATCTTTATTGATGATGTAACTCATGATGGTGGCAGCAGAATGAATTCAGAAGTCTACAGGAACATTCTGACAATTTAGAGAGAAATGCATCCAAACTAATTGGGTGGAACTTCATCACGCAGCAAGACAATAATCCAAAGCACACTACTAACACAACAAAGAACTTCATCAGCAGAAAAGGTGGAAGGTTTTAGACTGGCCAAGTCAATCACCTGACCTTACCCCCCAGTTGAGTAGCATTTCACCTCCTGAAGAGGAGACTGAAGGGAGAAACACCCCAGAACAAACAATAGCTGAAAGAGGCTGCGGTACAATCCAGGAAAAGCATCACAAAAGAAGAATGCAACAGTTTGGTGATGTCAGTGGGTCGCCAGCTTGATGCCGTTATCGCAAGCAAGGGATATGCAGCCAAATATTAAGCGTTATTTACTTTGATTTACTTTAAGACTGCCACCCGAGGTGCCATGTTCTAAGTTGTTTAACACATCTAGATGTAAATATCAGGAAATAAAAGCTGAAATTCTGATCTATCGTCTCATCTTTTGATCTCAAACCCAATTTTCTTCAGTATATAGCAAAAGCAATAGAACTGCCCTGCGATTCCAATAGTTTTGGAGGGGAATGTATTTTTCACAGCTAATGAGAAGAAAAAAAAAAGTTGCACACAAAACGCATCAGACTATTCTCACATCATCTCCTGTGTCAGATTGATTCTTTTCTTTCTGTTTGCACTCATCTCTCTTTGTAGTAGCTTTATCAGAGAAAGTAAACATTGATATATATGAGGTTGCTTAACTATGACCTGCGTGTGTGTGTGTGTGTGTGTGTGCCCTGATATTCTCTGAGGTAAACTGGAGAAGATAACTCAAGAACCTACTGTTAAATAAACTTCAAGTCTGACCCTGAGAAGCATCACCTGGCCACAGAAGCACTCTGAAGTTGACAACGGTCAACATTGACAGTTTTGACACGATCTACATAGCAGACTAAACTTTTCCCTGGAATTTCATTGGATTTTCACTCCATCAGTGCAGCCTGGGCGTTCCATGTAGAGAAATGAATTTGTCAGTGTCATCAGAGAGAAAGAACCAAACCTTGCAAATGAGTTATGTTTATGGAACCAGTGATAATGGAGTCATTACGCAGACCACTAAACATGAGAAACAACATCATAAAACTGAAATAAGTAAGGAATAAAACACCTAGGTGTGCTGCTATAGGAAATAACCAACGACAGGGTGGTGTGATGCAGCCCATTGCAAAGTGGAGTTACTCTTACCACCCCAAAGTTTAATTTTCTATAACAGCACAGTGTTTTATTCCTCTTATATAGCAATTTGCTGATGATTACAGTTTGGGGATTTTGCGAAAGAAATATTAAAAAAGCAAACAAGAAAGTGGTAAAAATGAATTATCCATGAAAACCACATTAAATTATCTCAGCCATCTCTGAAGAACTCACCGTCAGAAGTCCAATTTTGAGGTCTGATAGGAATATTCCTCATCTGGAGAAAGTTTTGAATTATGTGTCCACAAATGAAGTCAAAATAGACTAGCTTTGATCACTGTGTAGTTGACCATCAGTTAGCATGATTGATAGTAGCTAGCATGTCAGATTTCAAGATGGTTGACAGCATGGGGTCAGTTGTAACCGTGTTACCAATACAAGAGATACCATTTACTTGAAGAATTGTTTCCTTCATGTAGAACCTCAAGGACAAAGCACTAAGACCTGAGTATTTCAGCTGTGACTGATGTATAATGTGCGTCATGTGGTGCCCAACGTTTATGCACCTACTGACAGAGGTTGAAAAGACAAAGGTGGATATTAATACACTCGTTTGAATACGTTATTGTTTCTAACAACTCGTTCACATTTTTACTCATAAGATTTACAACAACAAAAAAAGTGACAACTGAGAGTTGTTTTATATATAAATGGATGAGTAATTATGATGAATTGAATCTATGTCTACACTGTATCTGATATAACCAATAATAATAATCATAATACAAAAGGTTCCATATTCGGTTTTTGCATCAGCCTGATGTCTCAGCCCACATTTGGGGGAGAAATTTGATCTTATTTTCATCTTGCATCATGTGTATTGCATCACACATCCATCTCCCAAGGGTATCCTCTTCCACCACTGAAATGTCAGTGAATAGTATAGTCTACACTTGTGCTGCCCTACTTGCAATTATATGCCATATTTATCCAGCTTTGCTCATTTCTAATGCTATCATCACCAACCTTTCCTGTATTTCCTCTCCGACTGTCCCATGTGTGCTGTTAAATTGCACAGCTTTCTATAAGAAACAGCTCCAGTATATTGATTTTTCTGTTGAATGTAGTGAACACGTCTGCCATGTGTTCATACATAAAAAGATGCTCCATGTAAGCAGAAGAAAAGGAACAAGAAGGAATAAAAGAAGGAAACTATAAAGGAAACTTCCAAACTATAAAAAGAAATGAAGAGATCAAATATCTGATTTGTAACACCTGTTGTCCTGTTTAAGGATCTTTATACCAAAAGGCACTGATTTGTTATGGTCCTAATTAGTGCATTCATGTAATGAGCATTTCATATTATAATTAGCAGGCAGATAAACTAAATGTTTTTTGGGCGTTAAGCATTAATTACCTTGACAAATAAGCATTTCCTGAAACACCGTTCACTCTGTGGACACGTTAAAACTACATTCTGGGGAAAACATGATAAAATGGACACAAGACCATTAAGGTGTAAATGTGAATATTTGATATAATGTGACTGTGGGAAAGAAAAACATAGTCCAAAAGTTACGTCAACATTTTCACACAGAAAGGTTACACGCGCACTTGCTGTAAGTCGATTTTCTGAGTCACCCGTTC
This sequence comes from Cranoglanis bouderius, assembly GCA_023630585.1. Classification (NCBI taxonomy): domain Eukaryota; kingdom Metazoa; phylum Chordata; class Actinopteri; order Siluriformes; family Cranoglanididae; genus Cranoglanis; species Cranoglanis bouderius. The sequence goes on from CM042546.1 coordinate 14,753,984, forward strand.
GAATGACGCAACTCACACCTCAAGTTTTGAACCCACAACTCAAACAATCAGAAGCACACTTTATCTCTGAGCCACAAGCTCTGCCCCCTCAAGTACAAGTAAAAAAAAAAAGATTACTCGAGTAAGAGTAATAAAGTATCCAATGAGAAGACTACTCGAGCAGCAAGTTACTAGTTACTTCGGCTCTGGTTAAAATGAAGGGAAAATCCTGAATCTCAGACTACATGGAGAACTCTAAGTCACACCTCTCCTTGAAAGTCTGTCGGTTCTGTGTATATGATATAAAACCTGGGTTCAAGATGAAGCAGCATATCCCGGTCCTGTGATGGGTACAATAACACACAACCTGTCATTTTCAACACAAAATCTCTCTCACACACACACATCCCAAAAAAGAAACATTTTCCCAACAGTTGACTGTCTTTATTTTCACGACATGTTAACACCACAAACTTGTTAGCAGCTGCATTTAAACAAGACAACAGAGAACGTGTGTGTGTGTGTGTGTGTGTGTGTGTGTGTGTGTGTGTGTGTGTGTGTGCATGCTCGCGTCTTCACCCTCTCTAGGACCGAACCGCTAATAAAATGAGCGGTTGTTGCGGACGCATTCAGACCACTGCAGCGCATCGCGAGACTCGTGACCTCATTACACGTAATAAAAACTAATTATTAAAAGGTACATATATTCATTAACATTTAACAGTAATGGAGGAACACCACCGAATAAAAGTACATCTTTTTCAAAAAGTTACTCAAGTAAATGTAACAAAGAAAATGTAGCATGTTACTACCCACCTCTGACAGTACATTTAAGACATTTGGCAGATGTTTTTATCTGAAATGACTGAAATGAGAGCCATAATCACAGCGTCACCACTTAGTGACAGTGTTCTACAGGCGATGGACAGTGAATAACAAAATCTACTAACACACACTATCTCTGCATCTGCCCTGATGGCTCAGTGGGTTGTGTGTGTGTGTGTGTGCATGTAAAGTAAAGGATAAAGTTTATAAAAAAATAAAAATAAAAAAAAAAGCTGGGCCTTCATCAGCTGTGGTGGTGCTATGGGTAAAGGCTGTGTCTGGCTCAGTAGTACATAGATCCCTAGTTTAAACCCTGCCTGAAATGAGCTTCTGTTACTCTATGTTGCTTTATAATTCAATACTCTCCATAGGTGGTAAAGCAAAAAAAAAATTAAATAAAATAAAAAATAAAAAATAAAAAAACTCTGCAGTTTCGGAGGAGCTTGCAACTTTTCAAAATTACCGCAGAATTTCCGCAGATTTGGGTAAAGATGCGTCATGTGACGTCATCAAGACACACATTCAGCCAAAGCCAAAGCCCAAAGTACTGCTAAAAGGTCTCATTTACCAACAAACATCACTGTGAAAGACCGTGCGAAACAATTTCGTGCAGTTGCAATTTTGCCAAACCAAGTAGTTTTCCGTAAAAAAAGCACAAAAGATTCCGCAAATTGCATCGGGAGAAAAAAAAAGCAGCAACAAAATCTAGAATTTTTGCCCGCAACAATCATAAAAAGAACTCTAGAATTCTAGTTAAAGGTAAATATTGCCACTAAATGATGTTTTCAGGCAAAAAAAAACAAACAAAAAAAAAAAAACGGCACAGCAGCGTTTTACTTCTTACTTTTTACAACCCTTTAACTTTCCCTCGACTGCTTTTTTTTTTTCCCCGACTGGATACGTCCCCTTTTTAGAGTAACATTCTGACACATTCTCTGTACTTTTACATAAGTATAATTTCTCAGTACTTTGTCCATCCTCAGTGCTAGTAAGACAAATATAATTTGCGAGATTGCAAAGGCAGTTTGATTAAGATCCTAGCATTTTCATTCGGACTACTCCCAGCAAAATAAAGTGTACGTAAGGTTCTTGCATAGAGTTTTGAATCTTAGATTACTTGAAACGAGCCTAGTGCTGGGAGTTTTAAAAAAAAAACGAAAAAAAAACGAATTGAATACAGAGTATTCGAAAACTTTTGAATGGCAGTGTATTACTGTGTCTAGACTAAACTAATGGGCACCTGTGTGTGCTCACTTAGGCATGCATTTAAGAGTGTACACTAATTGGTGTGTGTGTGTGTGTGTGTGTGTGTGTGTGTGTGTGTATGTGTACTGTACGGACAGGTACTACAGCAAGTATTATTTTATTGGTGTGTGTGCGTGTGTGTTTGAGCATGCTATTAAGTTCAAGTTAGCACAGCTAGACTCCAGCAGACAGGTTGAAACTCAGTCATCCAGGTGAATTAATGACACAGACACACACACACACACACACACACACACACACACACATACACATCCATCTGCCCCTTGCATCAGAGGGAGGCCAGTGGACAGTGGAAGGGGCTGTGAGGTGCTAACAAGGTGCTAATAAGGTGTGAACATTGTATGACTCTTGTCAATGTTAGGGGAGCGAGAGCAGGAGGTGACAGAACATGCTGAATCCGGACTGTGAAATTTCTGGCATAAATCAGAAAATTCTCACCTTTTGTTTTACAGCCCAGAAAGGTAGGATTATTATTATTTTATTTTATTTTCAACAAAATGTAAAATTGATTTTTAACCCTCAACCCTAAACCAAAGCATAATTATTACCGGTATGCCATTACTAACATGACCATTAGCATTTGAATTGAACAGAGCCGGTGCGATTCTAACATTTAAGTTACTCGACAATGATTTTAACTGCATACTTTTTTATACTGCCTACATAGCATCATTGATATGTTTGCTTCTTATATCAAATGTAAGTTTACCCATGTCATCAGTGAGTGCTGCACATTTTCACTGAAACGAAAAAGGAGGACCGTTACACGCATGTGGAGAAGCGTACACAGAACAATGACCACAGAGTTCAAGCGCACTCGCCTTTTATACGTGCCAGTGGATTACCAATACGGCGTGCAAAATGGGAAACAATAACCTGTGCTAGTATGAGTAAAATAGACAGCTGGCAAAACAGGCAGCTGTGGTGCATCATAATAAGAGTGTTACCGCAATTGTACCGCAACTGGCACCCGTGCTTTTTTCTTATCTAGCTAACAGAATTAGCCAACACAAACTGTGAATGCTATGCTAACTTTTAGTGTGCACAACTGCACAGATTTCAGATTTCAACATTTGAGGAAAAATAATACTAGAAAAAATATAAATATATATTATAACTTACCTGGCACAAATGCCCGAAGACCCCAATCCACCCCACCCTGAATCCTGCCATTTTGTTGTTGTTGTTGTTGTTCCTGAAATGGACATGTATTTATACTTAGACCTTCTATAACAAGCTGTATGTGTGTATGGGCATGTTTTTTTATATCTTAGTGGGGAGATTAGGCTCAGATTTTGGTGTATGAGTAGCATCAGTTGTAGCTGCATTAATAATTATGTCAGTGGAAGACAAACATGTGTGTGTGTGTGTGTGTGTGTGTGTGTGTGTGTGTGTGTGTGTGTGTGTGTGTGTGAGTGTGTGAGACTCAGATATGGCTCCCATACTATGTTTCGGTCCTCTGGGCCGCTGTAGGGCCTTTCCACACTCACACACCATCCATCATCACCAGAACTACACAAGAATACACAAAAGCCTTGGCCCAGAGGGATCAGAAAAGCATTATTACATTAAATATACATCAAAGAAAGCACTTGCTTTACTCCAGAAACATGGAACAAAACAAGCACAGATCTTCCCTGTAAATGGATGACTTTAATACAGACGCCTGAGTAGAAGAATTGCGTTTTTAATATCTGGGATGACTGATACTGCAAAAGCAATACCAGGCACGGTTTATGAAAAGATGCCATATCTTTATGTAATGTCACTGCCAAACGAAGCCCTGAAAGTGTTTCCAAGACCATTTTGTCGTGTTCAAAGGGATGTCAGTCGTCTCATCTGGAGAACAAGGATGGTGGAGGATGACTGTAAACCCGGTTTCTCCTTTAATATGTGCGTCGTGCAGAAGCGTCCAGGCGGACTTGAAAGGATAATCGCATTGTTTGTTAACTGAAATTGCATGAAAAAATAAAGCAATTGAAATCATTTCATATTAATTAAAGCAATGAAAAATAGTACCACTGTAACATAGCAATAGGCAAAATAATCAGAATATAAAAATGGATTAAATTATACGTGTCTTTGACTAAACTGCTCTCAATTCATTGAAAAAAACGGTGTTGTTATCTAGTGTAAATTTAAATGTAATTAAACACAATAAAAATGCGAAATTCACTCAGTAAAACCTGCTATTTTGGCGAGTACATTAAATTGTTTTTTTTTGTTTTTTTTGCTGAAAGAGAACTGTGAGAAGCAATGAGTCAAATTCATGCATTCATGCAGTACAACTCAGTTTTTCTTCCATCCACGCTGCCATCACTATCTCCTCACTATGTGTACGCGACTCAAACGTCTGAATACGTCCCTTTGCGTAATATTGGCTTGTATGGAGGCTATACACTTGAAAAACAGCAATTCCAACACCTTTGTACTGACATGTAAGTGAGCACCAACTGATAAAGGCAAACCACGTTGCTTTTCAGAAATACTGGAAAGTATCACATCATCTCCAGAGCTTTTCATTTTGCTCAGTGGAGATGGTTGTGATATACACCAGCTTCACTGAGCTCATTTAGGTTCTAGGTGGGATTAGATGTACATCTTTCGTGCACCATGTTTTGCCCACACGGAGCAAAACCCCTGTTTATTCACTCACATAATTGAAACACAAAGTGAAGAATGCCACTTTATATTCACTATATTACCCATGCAGGGTCAGCATATGAGGATGAAAAAGGAACGAAGCGAAAAGCGAGAAAGTGAATCAGACTTTTGTCAGAGACAGACGCATGAGAGGCCACTTCTCTCCCTGGTGTCACTTACCTGATTGTCAGAGAGGGAAAAGAAAAACTGCTCTCAGACTTCAATTGTATATGACAACATCTAGCATGAGTGCTTCAGGGAAATAGGCTAGGCATACTTCAAAAACAGGGAAATATCTCTCCCCCCCCCCCCCTCTCTTTCTGCTTTAACTGGAGTCAGAGCGGTTTTGCTAGAATGATAGGGTTTCACCTTCTGAGACTCACCAACCCTGCTTTACTCCTGCTGCCTATATTTCCCTTAAAGAGATCTTGCACAAATTCACAATTCAACTTTTACATTTACAGAGTGACTTTACTGGATGCCATGTCAATGAAGCCATGGGAAAATCTACAATTACTAACCTTATTTTCTCACACTGGTCGAGTCATTAGAATTGCTACAATTCACAACAATGAGATGATGTAAACAATGTTTTCTTGCGTACGGTGCACGTGAACAAGAGTCCTTCCTTAATATTTATAGATGTGGGAAAAGTTTGCAAAGTTTTGAGAGAAACTGGATGTTTATTACAAAAGGCCTTCATCAGCAAAGTGTTTCAGTGAAGAATTTCTGTCCAAAAGTAAGAATGCTTTCAAAAATAGACCTGTTAATAGTTTATATTTATCAATTAACATAATGCAAAGTGAGTGAACAGGAGAAAAATCAAATCAAGTCAATGCACAGGCAGTGTGGCTCATCATAGGAATATCTATAATCATGAACGGTAACACAAGTGAGGGTCTTGACACTGAACACGGAATATAAAGTAGGAAAATAAAAAAATAGGGCTTAGAGAAACACGAAATACTCAGACACAACAGGTTATAAATAGACAAATTAATCATGGGCTAATACAAAACATGTAAATGTCAGTCCCTCCAGGATTTTGCGATCGCAGAAATTAATGCAAAATCAAACAAACTCCGCAATATTCGGAGGAGCTTGCAATTTTTCTAAATTACCACCAAGACGCGTCATGTAACGTCATCACAACGTGTATTCAGCCTCTTCTATTCACGTGCATCAAACATGAGTACAGCTAAAAGGTCTCATCACTGAGAAAGGCCGTGCAAAACAATTTCGTGCGATTGCGATTTCGGCAATTCAAGTGTTTTTCTGCCAAAAAAAAAAAAAAAAAAAAAAAAAAGCACAGACAACTCTGCAAATTGCATTGAACATTGTGAAAATAACATGGCATTTTTGGCTGCAACAATCACAAAATAACTCTGCAAAATCCTGTATGGAGTGGAATGTGATAAAGTAATAATCCAGTGACAGGTCAGGGGTGGAGACAGAAACCAAAAACAAACAGGATCCGTTACACTTCCAAAATTCATGATCAAGGACTCTCATTATGGACGGGTGTGGCATCGCAGGGGCCCTAACCTGCGATAATTTCACAATAACCCAAACGCTTTTCTGTTATGCTAACAGATGGTAGTCTAATATGGCTCACAAACCATGTTTGTCATTATTTACTGAACCCACCAGCAATGATAACACATAACAGAAGAAATGGAATTCTGACGTGATTCAAACGACGAGTTGGTCATTAAGATCATGCAATTAATGATCGTCTTTAACTGTCCAGTTTCAGTCAACCTGTGCCCACTGTAGCCTCAGATTCCTGTTATTGGAATCGATTATTTGAGCGGTTATTTGTGTTACCGTAGCCTTGTTGTCCGGTCTGGCCTTTCTCCTCTCTCCTTAATCTTCTTCCCTCGCCTGTCAAACGCTTGCCTGCGTTTTATATTTACCCCATGGTGCTTGCTTTAAATTCAACACTTCTCACATTAACTTGGACACATTGTCAAGTGTTAGACTTTATTACAAATTATTTATGAGTCATGCCACATGCCTGAAGAATACATCATATGTCATTCTAACAAGCTGGTGACATTTTACATTTTAATTTTGTAGATTTTATCGTCTACTCCAAGGTATAACTTGGCCATACAACACATATAATACATTTCAATGCTGCTACCCACACACACTCACATCCATGCTGCTTACTGTCGATTGAATACTGGACTCATGCGTACTTCACGACTATGCATATTGTACAAATACTGTGTATTTTGTACACCAGCTTACAGTTTACGGACCTGCATACTGCACACTTGGGTATCTTATCTTATTCAGCCTGAGTTGATGAAGTGCACTAAATGTTTCTGCTAAAAAATAAAAAAAAATCAAATAAATCAAACAAACAAACAAATCAAATCAAATAAAAACTCAAGACCTCCCAAGACTCAGATAACAGTTCAAACAAATCCACTTGCTGTGACTGGGCAGATTCGTGTCACCTCCATAACTGTTGCCCATCTGTCAGCACTAATTCCTCCTTCTCACTTCACCCCATTTCACCTGCCTTTACACAAGCTTTGCTGTCAGCAGGGACTTGCAGGAAGAATCCTCTATCTCTATCTCAGCTGGTGAATGCACTCCCAGACTGGATCATTGACAGGTGTTACCATGGAAGCCTCACAACTGAAGAGTGTGATAAGCCCCACCTCCCAGCATGTGATTGGCAGTCTGGAATCAGTCCACTTTCACAGACCAAACATTACGTCATATGACTGTACGCTTGGGAGGTTCTCTCAGGAGTAAGTTGCAGAGGTCAAATCCTGAGATGACCAGGGACTGAAACACGTGAGTGGCCTTTGCGGAGAGAAATTTCCAGATGGCACAGTGAGTGAAGCTCAGTGGTTAAGACGTTGGGCTACTGATTGGAAGGTCGTGAGTTCAAATCCCAGCACCGCCAAGCTGCCACTGCTGGGCCCTTGAGCAAGGCCCTTAACCCTCAACTGCTTAGATGTATAATTGAAATAAATGTAAGTTGCTCTGGATAAGGGGTCTGCCGTAAATGTTATTGTCTTTGGAGCGTTTCGTATCTTGTCCCTGGGTCTGTGTGGCTTTCATGTGCCCTGCGATGTTCTTGGGATAAGCTCTGGATCGACTGGGACCTGACCAGGATAACAAGGTTACTGAAGATAAATAAATGAATGAATGTACTTTGTGGGCAACAAAACTTTTTTTTTTGCTGATACCTAGAGATACCTTATACTGTCTAGAGCCAGAGACATATTTTACTAAATAAAAACAGTAGAGGTAACGAGAAGGCCAACAGTTACACCGTCACTGATCTATTTGTTCTCCCACATTCAGCCTGCCCAGGAGCAGTCATGTGGAAAATTGTTGTGGGTTTATTCAAATATGTATTTGTGTTTGTCTCAGAATACAAAGTTGTTTGTGTACACTGGACAGCAACAGAAATTGCAAATTAGCTTCCAAACGATGAATAATGGGTCTTTGCTAGACATCCTTTGCTTCCCCTGCCATAGGAACGTGTGGTTTCTTGTGAAACTAAGCTTATAACATGGCCTTTGATGGCAATTTGTGCAAAGCACTGCATGAGATACATGCATATTATCTGTACAGAATGTAACTGTTATTAAAATAATTCAGCCTGTTGTATTTAGTTAGTATTTGGGATAACAAGACAATATATATTGAACTGGAGTAATATAAGAAATAGATCATGACTTCACCTGAAGTCAGGAAAATACAGCTTTAGCCATGCTTCTTCATTACATGTAGTCCTCATGAGGAGGTGACTTATGTGCAATTTGTTACCAAACTGACTTACGCCCTAACAAATTAGCAAAAGCAAGCAGTATGCCATTAAACCACACATAAATGGAAGTAGAGCTCGTACAAGATTAGCTGTTCATCCAGAACCATCCTGAGATTATTAGTAGTACCTGAGGGAAATACAGTGTTAATTAAAAGATCGGCGCTGTTCTGAATAACTGGCAGAAACAAGATTATGTCTCAAACAAGCTGTATCAGATAGGAATACACAGGAAGCATATGTTGGTTATAATGGCAGAGGTGAAGATCTAGCAAAAAAGTTCAAGGTCTATGAGTTCTTCCTACCTACTGGAGTGTTTTTTTTACTCACTCCTCAAAACACAAATGATGATTAAAGGTATGTACTCTGGAATCTGACAGTTTCAGGTGATTAGAGCAGCCCTACATCCTGGGGTGGTGTTAGTTCGCTAATTCGTATCCAATGCTGAGAGCTGTCAACGCAAAGGTAAGACAGTGCGGTCAAATGAAACTCTAACACCACATATATGGAAGTCACTGATAGTCAAAAATATAATTGAATACGAATATGGATAATAGAGTGAGTTGAAAATTGAAAACCTTTTAATTATTTCCTAAAGTTTCCATTAAAATAAATTTAAAAAATATCTTTATATTACTCCTCTATTTATCATTTGGGCTACTGTTTCTCTTAAATTAGAGATGGTTTTATAACCTTTTCCAGCCTGATGAGCATCAACATTTCTCAACAGGTCCTCAGAAATCTCCTTTGTTTGTGCCATGATACACTTCTACAAACATGTGTTGTGAAGATCAGACTTTGATAGATCCCTGTTCTTTAAATAAAATAGGGCGCTCACTCACACCTGATTGTCATACCATTGATTGAAATCACCTGACTCTAATTTCACCTTCAAATTAACCGCCAATCCTAGAGGTTCACATACTTTTGCCACTCACAGATATGAAATGTTGGATCATTTTCTTTAAATAAATAAATGACCAAGTATAATATTTTTTGTCTCATTTGTTTAATTGGGTTCTCTTTATCACAAGTACTTGTGTGAAAATCTGATGTTTTAGATCATATTTATGCAGATCATTCTAAAGGGTTCACAAACTTTCAAGCACCTCTGTACATAAATCAAGTATTACATTGCTGTACATTGCATTAATAAAAGCACAGCATTCAAGTGCTTTCACATTGATTGTGCGTGCGCTTCAGAGACCACCCTACTCCCAAAACAATACACCCAAAGGAAATCATCGACAATTACAAATAAAAGTAAGGTTAATGAGATGTAACGAACCTCTCTGTAACTTTGAAATATGCACACTTAATAAGGCTTTTTTTTTCCAATGCTGGTATGTAAACATTGAACAACATTGAATAACTGATAGTTATTATATATTTCTAAATGACATCTATATACAGTTTCAACCCACATCATCGTTTCTTTAAATGACCAACATTACTGGTCGGTTCTACACGAGGAATTGTCCAATTCCCAAGAAGAAAGAAAGCAACCTTCCCATACAGTCTGAAACTGATTTTATATTTTGATACTGTATACAGCATTTATATTTATCTATACTATTATTTGTATGTTTTTTGCATTATTTTGACCATCCCAAGTTTGCTGTATTGAGAAATCTGTTTAAAAATCAACTCAGGTAAGACCGTTTCATAAATTCATGCAGTTATGTTACTGATATCATGCACTGTGACTAATTACTTCTCATAGAAGACAGAAGCGAAAGGTGTCTAGTTGGTGGGAAAGAGGCCATAAAGTGGCAAATTAGGGGCATAATTACCCACTTCAGCTCCCTCAAGCATCTTCTGAAATGGCTGTTTATTTTACAACCCCAACAGAATTGACTCGACATTTTCAGTGCTCCTATTCCACAAAGGCATCAGTTCAATGTTATTTGTACAGCACTTTTTTTATAGCACAAAGCTGCGTTACAGTAATCTGGATATACTGTAGATTTAGATCTCTAATGGACAAGCCAGACGAGATAGTAGCAAGGAAAAAAAACTCCCTGGGACGACATATGGAAGAAACGTTCATAGGAACCAGACTCAGAAAGGAACCCATCCTCTTCTGGGTGACACCGGATACTGGTATTATACATCATTACTTTTCTAGAAGTGTAGAGTTAAAAGTCAGAAACACAGGATAGTCTTTATGATTATAGCAGCAGTACTTAGGTACGAATCGACAGTATGCAGGTGAGATTATCCACTGAAGTTCACAGACACACATTCTTTACAGCCGATAAATTGATGCGAATAGAGATTGGTTGATCAACAGACTAAAAGCAAATGGGCACACATGCAGCAGATATAGCTATCTTTATGAACAACTGTGTAGTAAGCGTGTAGTGAGCCCCAGCCATCTGTTCATACGTCTGTCCAGCATTATAGCTACCACAGGGTTTTGTGCACCAGTCCAATTTCATGAGAAATGTAAAAGGTTTAAAGCGAGCAAGATCATTTCTGTTGGGTTTCATGTGAATGGAGTTATAAGACCTAAACCTAACACTAACTTTAATTGTTCAAACCTTTTCAAATGGGCTCATGAGAATTCAGAGGAGACGGCCATACTGGTTCCAGCTCACAGGAAGGCTATGGTATATATGGTAAATATCCACTCTTTAAAATGTGGTGAGCAGAAAAGCATTTTAAAATGCACAACACATAGAACCTTCGAGGTGGATGTGTGACAACAGCAAAAGACCACATCGAGTTCCACTCCTGTCAGCCAAGAACAGGAATCTGAGGCTACAGTAGGGAGAGACTCACTGTAACTGAACAGCTTAAGATTGGAACAACATTGCCTGGAAGTTTTCCAATATGAGTGGTTATTTGAGTTACCATAGCCTTCCTGTCAGCTCAAATTAGTCTGGCCATTCTCCTCTGACCTCCCACATCAACAAGGCATTTCTTCTTGCAGTTTACCACTCTTCCTGAACTCTAGAGACTGTTATGCATGGAAAAACCATTAACTAAGGCTCTGGTGCCAGGTGATGGGCTGATTTGATAATTACATGAATGCACAGGAATAGCATTAAGCCAAAACCCTATTATAGAGAAAATGAGTTGGTACAACAACAAAAAAACAGTACAGGTTAAGGGTTATAGTGCTCATTAAAGTGCTTAGTGACAGTGACAGCTGTTTGGACAGCCAGGGGCAGTTCATTCAATCACCTGGGTGTCAGTACAAAGAAGAATCTTGATGCATGTCTTCCTTGAGGCTGTATGGTGTCTACTTGGACAATATATCCCTGTCATCCTGAAGTAATTTTTGTTTAACACTGGTCAGCAATATGACTCGTCAGTTTTGTTAGCCTAAATAATTGGACTTGTTTCCCTAGGGCAAGTATTGATTGGAAAATATGAACATTTAAAGGGCCTCCTTTGTCCATCAAGGGTGTATCAAGTATAATCTGAAAGTGACATGTGAAGGCCAATGTATGGTAACCCATACTTGGAATTTGTCCTCTGCATTTAACCCATCCAAGTTAGTGCACACACATTAGGAGTTGTGAGTAGTGAACACACATTACAAACTGTGAACACACCCGGAGCAGTGGGCAGCCATTTTTGTTGCGGCGCCCGGGGAGCAGTTGAGGGTTAAGGGCCTTGCTCAAGTGCCCAACAGTGGCAGCTTGGTGGTGCTGGGATTTGAACTCATGACCTTCTGATCGGTAGCCCAACTTCTTAACCACTGAGCTACCACCGCCCCCCAGGGGTGCATCTGTAGGGATGCTTTTGTTTTCTTCACCATAAGCAAGCTCATTTGAGGCAGCGTGGTGATGGTGGACAGCCAGAGGAGCCAGTCAATGACTAAAATGAGTCAATCTGACAGAGAGGCACGGACACGAAGAAAGGTAATGGTGGTCCCTGGAGAGCTCAGCATTCCACTTTCAACACGGTTTCCTGCCTTGTTCTGTAAGTTGCAGTTTGCTTCTCTCTCTCGCTGCGATCAGATTTCCTCATAATCAAAGGAGATTCTTGGGGCTCATTGATTTTTGTGAAGTGGAGTGCGCCATCCCATTCTGTGCTCCTCAGACACTAGAAAGCACCCTTTGACGAGCTTTAGAAAACGTGGCTACAGCCGTGATTGGTTCATCAACCACCCCAGAATCAAGGCTTAAACAGAAAGCACATCTATATCACTTTTCAGTCAGACCAAATTCACGTCAATTCAACTATTCAGGAACAAGCAGTATAAGAATACTGAACAAATAGAATACCCAATAAAAAAACACACATACACACACACAATAATGACAAGTAAAAGGTAACAACCAATGAGATTTCCTGTTTTAAGCAATTAATGGACAGTGAAGGTGTTATCTTGCTTATGCGTTTGCTACATACTAGCATTTTGTATACGTTGTCTAGTGAAAGCTGAATGTTTTAAATACCAAACACACTATTGTCTTTAGCTAACTCTGTAGTGTCATCCCCCCCCATAAGCTATTTGTGCTATGGTTACATTTACATTTTTAGCGGTAAGGAGACGCTCTTACCCAGAAGTGCTTTATAGTTTCCATCCAAAAACATATCCTCACTATACTGAAATAGATCTAAGAATAACATTAAGCTAAAATCCTGTTAGACAGGAGTAAGTACAAGTACAGAAGTGGTGTAAGGAAATGCAAGTCTGCCAGCCAATTAGAAATGAGCATTAAACCTTTTCAAACAGAATGTTTCTTCTTCAGAATGACCCTCGACTGTGTTTCTTTTGGCACGCATTAATTTCTGTTTGTGTGGATTCACTCCAGGCGTATGTAGGCATATTGGCCCTGTCAGAAATTACGCCGCTAGCAGCTTGCTCTTTATTCACTTAAACATGAAGAAAGAAGCTGAAGGGCATGCTGGTCTTTTCTTGTGGCAACACACATTCCTGTTTAGCTTGGCCATCTGAGTGTAAGAAGAATGGTTTAATATCTCTTGGCATAACGAGTAAGAGCAATTTAGAGATTAATAAATATGCTCAGAACATGGATGCCGAGCAGGAAGGCATATCTCAGCACTGGGTCGCACTGTCAGCTTGAGTAATTATCACCAGTGAAGACTGCCAGACTGGAGAGGCTCACTGAAGCAGAGCAGTGTGTCAGAGAGAGAGAGAGAGAGAGAGAGAGAGAGAGAGAGAGAGAGAGAGAGAGAGAGAGAGAGTGGACTGGATAGAAAGCACTTAATATATCTGATCTTGTTTTGTAAAATGGCTAATCTAATTTTAGACTAAAATCTAAAAAAATCTAGAACTAGATTTTTATTTATATGCACACGCCTGGGCAACGATTTAAAACACTAACCAAATTATAGTTTAGCATACAGTTTTCTTCCCATAAATGGCTGGGAGAGGAAAAGATAATTTGATAGCACATATCTTCAGAAGTGGTGATGATATTCACCAAAAATGGCGTAATACTATTTTTACAAATTTCATGAAACAAGTGTAGTATTACGGCCTTAAAGCAGAAGCATAGAGCCCACTACACAAAGCCCAATTTACTGTAAACCCAATATTATTCAACCTTTATCATAATGTCTGCCTGTCACAATGAAGGGTCACACACACAAACACACAAGGTGTTACCAACTGCACCAGTAAAAACCGGTAAATCACTGACCATCTGCTTGCTACCTGATGGGAAAAACAACCTCAGGGACGAGGTTCCCAACACATACACAGTATCAATATCCGCTCAACAAATGTTCATCTTTATAAAGTCCTCATTTACAACTCCATACATTTTAAATTCTTTAACTTATTGCATCAACGGGTCAGGAACTAGAGCAAGAGCTAACAGAGGCCCACTGGGACAGGAATCACGCTGCCCCATACTCACTGTATGAACATTTTCAGTGGAGGAGGAGCAGCAAACGGGACAGTTAATAACACGGTTGCCAGACTGAGCTAGTTTAAAAAAAATACTCCACAGCTGCTGAGATCTTGTTTTATGGCTAATAACTGGAATTAAATCGAATACATTTCTGCAAAACAAAGGCAAAGTGTAAGTGCAGACAGTGTACAGTATCTATTATGTACAGAACCACTTCTATTGTAACATATATTGCAACGATTGGGAAAGTAAAAGAGGGATTAAGGAGTGGATAATGTCCGTACATCGGAAATACACGTGAACCACGTGTGAAGGTTGTTTCCCAAACAAAGTCTGGAAAAAAAAGGAGAAGAAAAATGTGTCTCCATTGACCAGTGCTCAAATTTGTAGGGGCTGGTTTCAGGTCTTTTGTGTCTTGGGCTAGAAATCTTGCTGAAATGATGTCAGCTCCTCTGACTTCATCGGGTACATGGGAACACAACTGCTGTATTGAAGGCAGTTGAACAAAAGTAGACTATACTGGATCAACTCTCCAGCTGTCAACTCTCAAGTGCTTATTACGAGGTTACTCTAAAAAATAAACGCACACTTTATCCTTCTACAGAAAAGCCAGTCCTGACCGTATAGGGAAGTATATCAACTATACATCTACACCTGCACAGATAATGTCATTGTGTGTGTGGGTGGAGTGAGAGAGATGAAGAGGGACGGACAGACAGAGAGAGAGAGAGAGACAGACAGACAGACAGACAGACACCAGTATTACTTATATAGAGGCACAGCATGATTCTTCATCAGACTTCACAGGCTTGGTCTTATCTGTTATTTGAATAGAGGTTCCCTGCTATGATAAATCGATAAAAGAAATAAAATAAAGAAAGAAAAGAAAGTGGGAAATAAGAGCTTGTGTTCTTGGATATGAAGCCCCATACTATAGACCTTTTTGTACATGACTCTGGTGGAGAAGTCAAACACAAAGCCAATGCACTGGACAGTATATAAAAACAGTTAAAAAAAAAAAAAATGCCCTTGACATTGGAAATAAAATGCATAAATATGCATGCTATAAAAGACTGCTTATTATTCAGGAAGCTAATAGGCCAAATAATCTGATTTAAGTCATAATTTAAAATATAAATCTTAGTCACTAGGTTTAATTATTTTTTTTAATTGTGCTCATAATTTGGTGTAATATTTAAGATAAAGATATATACATAAAATGCTAATGCTCAGAATAAAAAAGGAACCTACAATAGGTTTGGAGTATTATTTATGTCTTATCATTGTTGTAATATAGACTATATGGACAAAAGTATATGGACACCTGACCATCACACCCATATGTGGGTCTTCCCCTAAATGTTGCTACAAAGTTTGAAGCACACACTAGTATAGAATGTCTTTGTATGCTGTAGCATTACAATTTCCCTTCACTGGAAGTAAGAGGCCCAAACCTGTTCCAGCATCACACTGTGCACAAAGCGAGGTCCATGAAGACATGATTTGCCGGAGTTGGAGTGGAAGAACTCGAGTGGCCTGAACACCTTTGAGATGAACTGGAATGCCGACTGCACCCCAGACGTCCTCACCTGACATCTCACTAAATCCAAATAGCCACGCTCCAAAATCTAGTGGAAAGCCTTCCCAGAAGAGTGGAGGTTCTTATAACAACAAAGGGTGACTAAATCTGGAATGGGATGTTATACAAGCACATATTGATGTGATGTTCAGGTGTCCGCAAACCTTTTGGTCATGCAGTATAGTGTAGCATGGTCATCCTGAATGTATAGGCCTAATCTATACTTTTATTTTTACTCGCACTCATTCTAATGGGTTTTTCTTGAAACCTTTTTTTGTGAGAAACTAGGGCTCTACATAGAACCATTAATGCTTCTGAAGAATCCTTTAGAGTGATAAATGGAGCCCTTTTTTGTACTATACTATTATATGAATTATATTAGCTACAATTTCCAGGTCACTTCAAAGTCCCCCCCTCTCGTCGCCAAACCGCCTTAATACTCTCCTTGTTCCACATCCATTTACATTTGTACGGTTTAATTTTCTTGGCGCCCTGTTCCAGCTTCGCTCGTTGTTTTGTGTTGCTTCAGTGTTAATGGTTTGTGACAAGGCGCTAGGCTGCTGAGTGGAGGGAATTTCAATGGGGAGAGAGAGAACGAAAGGAAAGGCAAACCTTTTAAAAGTGTTTTCTGTGCTGCATCTAATATGTCTACCAAAAAAAGTGCTTTATAGGGATATTAGAGGGTTGGTAATATTTTTCTATAAAGCCTGCTTTAATACACATTATAACTATGCATCAATTTCTTCCTAATACGTCTACGATAAGACATGATCTACGGTCAGCCAAGATTGTGGTGGTTAAATGTAGTGGAATCATACCGATGAAATTTTATGAAAAGGATTACAGAGCAATTACTGCGCAAAGCAATTTAATTTGACATGTACAGTATCTCACAAAAGTGAGTACACCTCTCACATTTTTGTAAATATTTTATTATATCATTTCATGGGACAACACTGAAGAAATGACACTTTGCTACAATGTAAAGTAGTGAGTGTACAGCTTGTATAACAGTGTAAATTTGCTGTCCCCTCAAAATAACTCAACACACAGCCATTAATGTCTAAACCGCTGGCAACAAGGGTGAGGAAATGTCCAAATTGGGCCCAAAGTGTCAATATTTTGTGTGGCCACCATTATTTTCCAGCACTGCCTTAACCCTGTTGGGCATGGAGTTCACCAGAGATTCACAGGTTGCCACTGGAGTCCTCTTCCACTCCTCCATGACGACATCACAGAGCTGGTGGGTGTTAGAGATCTTGCGCTCCTCCACCTTCCGTTTGAGGATGCCCCACAGATGCTCAATAGGGTCTATGTCTGGAGACAATCTTGGCCAGTCCAACACCTTTACCCTCAGCTTCTTTAGCAAGGCAGTGGTCATCTTGGAGGTGTCTTTGGGGTTGTTATCATGTTGGAATACTGCCCTGCGGCCCAATTTCTGAAGGGAGGGGATCATGCTCTGCTTCAGTATGTCACAGTACATGTTGGCATTCATGGTTCCTTCAATGAACTGTAGCTCCCCAGTGCTGGCAGCACTCATGCAGCCCCAGACCATGACACTCCCACCACCATGCTTGACTGTAGGCAAGACACACTTGTCTTTGTACTCCTCACCTGGTTGCTGCCACACACGCTTGACACCATCTGAACCAAATAAGTTTATCTTGGTCTCATCAGACCACAGGACATGGTTCCAGTAATCCATGTCCTTAGTCTGCTTGTCTTCAGCAAACTGTTTGCGGGCTTTCTTGTGCATCATCTTTAGAAGAGGCTTCCTTCTGGGACGACAGCCAAACAGACCAATTTGATGCAGTGTGCATGTGTATGGTCTGAGCACTGACAGGCTGACCCCCCCACCCCTTCAACCTCTGCAGCAATGCTGGCAGCACTCATACGTCTATTCTGCAAAGCCAACCTCTGGATATGATGCTGAGCACGTGCACTCAACTTTTTTGGTCGACCATGGCGAGGCCTGTTCTGAGTGGAACCTGTCCTGTTAAACCGCTGTATGGTCTTGGCCACCGTGCTGCAGCTCAGTTTCAGGGTGTTGGCAATCTTCTTATAGCCTAGGCCATCTTTATGTAGAGCAACAATTCTTTTTTTCAAATCCTCAGAGAGTTCTTTGCCATGAGGTGCCATGTTGAACTTCCAGTGACCAGTATGAGAGAGTGTGAGAGCGATAACACCAAACATAACACACCTGCTCCCCATTCACACCTGAGACCTTGTAACACTAATGAGTCACATGACACCAGGGAGGGAAAATGGCTAATTGGGCCCAATTTGGACATTTTCACTTAGGGGTGTACTCACTTTTGTTGTACTCACTTTTGTCGGTTTAGACATTAATGGCTGTGTGTTGAGTTATTTTGAAGGGACAGCAAATTTACACTGTTATACAAGCTGTACACTCACTACTTTACAATGTAGCAAAGTGTCATTTCATCAGTGTTGTGTCATGAAAATTTATAATAAAATATTTACAAAAATGTGAGGGGTGTACTCACTTTTGTGAGATATTGTATATCATCAGCTATGCTGTATATTTGGTAAGCAGACAAGAATAAGCATTTGTTCTGCAAAGACAGAAATCGTCAAGAATGTTGCAGCCTCACACAAACAACTTTCCACATATGCAAAAGTCCTGCAGTCATCCGTGTTCTACGGTTGTAGCGGCACAGTTTTATCCACTGGGCGTATACACAGAATAAAAATAAAAATTTTAAAAAGTGTGAGCAAATGTTCTACAGAAGGTTACAGAGGGCGAGAGAGAGTTGTGAAGACATGGAAATGCGGGAGAAAAACGAGGAGTGCAGAGAGGACAGAGGATATCGCTGTGATGGATATGTCGAGGGGGTTTTTGTGTCTTTCACATTGTTCCTTAATTACCTTGTGACGGATAATGTTTTTGTAGGGAAAAGTGAGGGATGGGGAGCGAGGAAAAGGACGAGAAGTGGCAAGAGACTGATGTTGGCTAATAGGCGTCTGGGAAATCAGCAGCGAGTCATCTGTTATCTGTGTCCCGCTCAGTCTTGACTCGCATTTAAATTGCTCAGCGACTCGAGAGTTCCTCAGCTCTCGTTCTCACCTGGGATGTGAATCTACCTCTGCTTTAACTCTCACCCACTTTTTGAGTCTACCCTCTTTTTAGAAACTAAAAGTGGAACAACACGAACCTTATTTGTCCAATGTGAAACTCGAAAATGTGCTTTGCTCAAGTTGGGCATGAAAATACACTTTTAAATGATATTTATTAATTAAAAGACTACCAACAGCACAGGGAGTATTCCCAGGAAATGTCTTACTTTATTTACTGTATCTGTTAGCACACAGATAAATGAGTGCTCAAATGCCTCAGGAATGTGTTTCAATGATCTCTAACTTTCTTATCAGTTGCGATCCATCCATCCACCTGTCCATTTTCCATACCGCTTATTCTACACAGGGTCGCAGGGAGCCTATCCCAGGGAACTCGGGACACAAGGCGGGGGACACCCTGGACGGGGTACCAACCCATTGCACGGTACAATCGCACACATTCACACACAACGGACAATTTAGAGATGCCAATCAGCCTACAATGCATGCCTTTGAACTGGGGAAGGAAATCAGAGTACGCTGAGGATACCCCGAAGCATGGAGAACGTGCAAACCTTCAGAGGCAGGAATCGAACCCCAGTTGCAATCCAATGCAATCTAATCCAGGGAGTATTATGAGTAGTATATGTCCTTATATAAAGTTCTGGCTCCATTCCCGTTCTTAAAGATTTTACAACTTTCTCAATTCAAACTGCTCAACACATGCTTGCATGACATTTCTAGTAAATTCTAGAAACTGAAACTCAAACTAGCTTAATATGAACATATTAACAAGGTCAGAGAAGTTAACAGAGTTTCTGCCGCTCAACGTAAAGGTACAGGTCGAAAAGTTCAGCAGAGTCACGCTATATATTACCCTGTGTAGTTGCAGCTCAGTGTAATAATGTAGCATTATTGACATCGACAACATTTGTGGAATGTCAAAGAGATGGGAATTAAACAAAATTAACTTGGAAGAAGCTGGAGTTTAACATTTACAGTGGGGGAAAAAGTATTTGATCCCCTGCTGATTTTGTATGTTTGCCCACTGACAAAGAAATGATCAGTCTATAATTTTAATGGTAGGTGTATTTTAACAGTGAGACAGAATAACAACAAAAAAATCCAGACAAATGCATTTCAAAAAAGTTATAAATTGATTTGCATTTTAATGAGGGAAATAAGTATTTGATCCCCTATCAATCAGCAAGACTTCTAACTCCCAGGTGTCTTTTACACAGGTAATGAGCTGAGATTAGGAGCACTCTCTTAAAGGGAGTGCTCCTAATCTCAGTTTGTTACCTGTAAAAAGACACCTGTTCACAGAAGCAATCAATCAATCAGATTCCAATCTCTCCACCATGGCCAAGACCAAAGAACTGTCCAAAGATGTCAGGGACAAGATTGTAAACCTACACAAGGCTGAAATGGGCTACAAGACCATCGCCAAGCAGCTTGGTGAGAAGGTGACAACAGTTGGTGCAACTATTCGCAAATGGAAGAAGCTGTCAGTCTCCCTCGGTCTGGGGCTCCATGAAAGATCTCACCTTGTGGAGTTTCAGTGATCATGAGAACGGTGAGGAATCAGCCCAGAACTACACGGGAGGATCTTGTTAATGATCTCAAGGCAGCTGGGACCATAGTCATCAAGAAAACAATTGGTAACACACTACGGACTTCACTATGTGAAGGACTGAAATCCGGCAGCGCCCGCAAGGTCCCCCTGCTCAAGAAAGCACATGTTCAGGGCCGTCTGAAGTTTGCCTGAATGATTCAGGTGGTCAGTTGCGGTCAGATTTCTTTGGCATTAACTCAACTCGCCATGTTTGGAGGAGGAGGAATGCTGCCTATGACCCCAAGTCATAACACCATCCCCACCGTCAAACATGGAGGTGGGAACATTATGCTTTGGGGGTCTTTTTCTGCTAAGGGGACAGGACAACTGCACCACATCAAAGGGATGATGGACGGGGCCATGTACCGTCAAATCTTGGGTGAGAACCTCCTTCCCTCAGCCAGGGCATTGAAAATGACCTTAATGACTTGGAGAGGATCTGCAAAGAGGAGTGGGACAAAATCCCTCCTGAGATGTGTGCAAACCTGGTGGCCAACTACAAGAAACGTCTGACCTCTGTGATTGCCAACAAGGGTTTTGCCACCAAGTACTAAGTCGAAGGGGTCAAATACTTATTTCACTCATTAAAATGCAAATCAATTTATAACTTTTTTGAAATGCGTTTTTCTGGATGTTTTTTTGTTGTTATTCTGTCTCTCACTGTTAAAATACACCTACCATTAAAATCATAGACTGATCATTTCTTTGTCAGTGGGCAAAGGTATAAAATCAGCATGGGATCAAATACTTTTTTTCCTCCACTGTATATTGATCCATTATTAGAATTAAAAACCCATTTCAGTGTTGTTGCACTCCCACTTAAAAATTTAAATGTTGACCCAAGCACAACATAAAGATTTTCATTCTACCACTATATACATCATCTATTTAATTAGAAACACCGTTATACCTATTCATTTTTTTTTTTTTTTTTTTTTTTGCAATTATCCAATCAGGTCACAACTGTGTAATGCATAAGATCATGTGGCTACAGTTCAAGAGCTTCAGTTAATGTTCACATCAAACACTCTGACTTTGACTGTGGTAAGTTTGCAGGGTAGTTTGAGTTTTATGGAAAAAAAAAGAAAAAAAAAAAAACTAAACAAAACAAAAAAACATCCAGTGATTAGAATCAGAATCCAGAATGGCTAGACTGGGAAGACTACGGTAAATCAATGAACCACTCTTTACAACTGTGGTGAGCAGAAAAGTATTGCAGAATGCACAACACGTCAAACACTGTGGCGGAGGGGTTACAACAGCAGAAGACCACATTGTGGAATCCATGCCACAAAGAACTGAGGCCAAAAAAAAAATTTTAAAAAAGTGTTTTTAATAAAGTGGCAGATGGGTATACTTTTATCTCAAAGGATGAAGCATTACCAAGTTGATTTCCACATCAAATACAGACCTGCATAAAATTATTTATTAAACTGAACCAAGCTTAATTTTGTGTATTTTGTAAATACGTTATATGCTTGTGTTCTTTGTATTTTGTCCTGCAGCCATTGCTGCTGACCAGAGAAAGTGCAGCGGGAGAAATATTGGAGAACGCTTTAGGAGGATTTTAAATTACTCTCGTTTTCTCACTCTGTTCTTTAGTTCTCCCGGAGCGTTTTCTGTTACATGAGCTCTGAGAATTCCCCATCTCTACTCTTATCAAACTTTTACCATGGTTAATGATAGGAGTTTTGCATGTTAAACAAAAAAAGGGGGAAACCCCTTGCAAGAGAGAGTGTGGTGTGGTGTGGTGTGTGCCTGCAACATGATCCCATGCTCAATATCATTACACACAGTCACAAGTTAATACGTCGATAATAACATCTCCTGTGACATGGGTCTGACGGGACGACTCGGGCACAGATTTCCAGCAAATTACCCATGTCAACTGCTCGTGCTCTGGGGCCTTGTGAGGCTGAATGAGGAAGTTGAAACTGGAGCTGTGTTTTTTTTATTGCTGCTAATTTATTTATGACAGCTTTACTTATTTATGCTTTACTGCTCAGGAGATTACGTGCTCTATTTTGAATGTACATTTGTATTTTGTGTGCGTTGTGTAAGGGACAGGGGATTTAGCACAACAAAATATATGTTATGTTTAGACTTCATGAGGCAGTGTGACACAAGTAAAAAAAAAAAATTGTCATGCGGATAAGATCTTGTGAATTATTTTTAAATGGGGTTCTGAAAAAAAAAAATTATTTTGTATTTATTTAATACTAAGCATATTCAGCTTTCTGCCACTTCTCTGCCCTATAGAAACCCAATCATTGATACGTATACATTAAACATTATTAACAGTAATATTTAATAATATAATTAAGTAACAGTAATAATAACACTACATTAGTCATGTTTAAATTGCAGTTTGTATCAAGGAGACCTTGTTTAGTCTTGGTTTTGATATAACTGAGCCTTAGATTAGAAAATCTGTGCGTCTGGAATCAACCGAATAACTTGACACCAATGTGATAATAGTTGGTAGTTGCTGATCTTCACTATATTGCTATACCCAACTGACCCCTAGTTGTTTGTGCACTCCACTTTGAGAACCATACATCTATAGACTAAGTTACCCAGACAATTTACAAGATGTTTTACAAAGATAATTGCAAAAAGTAATGCAGCAAAAGATGAATCAATATACAGTCCCTCCAGGATTTCGCGATTTTGCGATCGCAGAAATTAATGCAGAATCAAGCAAACTCCGCAATAATCGGAGGAGCTTGCAATTGTTCGAAATTACCACAGATTTTCTGCAGATTTGAGCCAAGACGCGTCATGTAACGTCATTGCGATGCACATTCAGCCAAAACCCTCTTCGATTAACGTGCGTCGTACATGAGTACAGCTAAAAGGCCTCATTTACCAACAAACATCACTGTGAAAGACCGTGCTAAACTGTTTCCTGCAATTGCGTTTTCGCCAATTCAAGTAGTTTTCCGCAAAAAAAAAGCACAAAAGACTCCGAAAATTGCCGCAAATACCGAACAAAGCCACAGCAAAGTCAAGCATTTTTGACCGCAACAATCACAAAAAAACTGAAATCCTGTATGGACTGAATACAGATCACAAACATGTGCTGTACAGTATACTAACAGATAACAGAGACTAGACTGCCACTGTCAAGTCCAAGACCAGGACTAGCCGAGATCGGGACCAAGTCTTAAGGAGGTCAAGGCTAAGACGAGATCAAGTCCAGACGAAATCGAGACAGAATACCATCAAATCCTTTTCAAGGCCAATCCTTTACTTCAACTAGTTGGCTTCATTTGTGCATGGCACCAATGATTAGGCTGTTTTCTAGAAGAGGGAATTACTTCTTGTCACACTTTGTGTATGCAAAAGAAAAGACAACACATACATTATTTTTAAAAACCCTCAGACCATATTTAATGAGGCCAACGCCCAAGACAAATGCAAGTACAAATGGCAGTATGTCCAAAACAAGTCCAAGTCAATACAGTCTCAAAAGACACTGATGGACTTGAGTCCTACAGCCCTAATAACAGATCTGGCATTCTTTATATCAGGGCTCAGCGACCTATTTATTTGGAGGCTACATGCATTCATTCATCTTCAGTCAGCGCTTTATCTGGGCCAGGGTCAGGGTCCTGGTGGATCTGGAGTCTATCCCAGGAATACTGGGTGAAAGCTGGGAATATACCCTGGATGGAACGCGGATCCATTGCAGGGCACCATGCATACACACATTCCCTCATGGAAGCAAGATAAGAGTGCCCAATCCATCTACCGGCATGTTTTCAGGAGGTAGGAGGAAACCGTAGAACCCAAAGGAAACCCCATAGGACAAAACTCATAGGGAGAAAATGTGACAGTAACCCAAGCCCTGGAGCTGTGAGTTAGTAATGCTACCTGCTACATGCAGGCAGATATAACTACCTCCACTATGTACTGGACTGATGTATACATTAAAAAAGATAAAGCTGTAAAACATACAATACTCAAATTTCATAGTCTGTAGGTTTTCTAGAGCTGCACGACATAAAACAAGACACATGCTGTTTTCATAAGGTATTGTTGCATTTACCAACGCTTTTGAAGACAAGGAATATGACTGTATAAAAAGACCATGAATTGAACTTATATCTATATTGCACTTCATATTAACCAAGACCACAAATGCATTGTGCTAAAGCTCTTGGACACGATTGCTTGATAAATTTGTTCAATATGCATACAACCTAATGAACCCATAAAAGGATATCATGGAAAAGGTAAGGCAAGTACGCACTTTTGCATACATAACTCACATTGCATTTTTTCCTCGAATGCTTGCTGCGACTTACACACTCCGCCCCTACATCACCCGCTGTTCCTGATACTCCATGGGAGCTCATGATGAAAACAGATGCAATCACAAACCACATATTCATTAAATGTGTAGTTACAGCCTGAAGGAGCAAGAGCAAGTCAGTGTGATGATCTACAACATTCCTTTCCACTTATTAGGTACAGTTAAGTGCTCTTTTTTTTTTCTTTCTCCCCCACACACAAGACTAAAGCCATTCACAGATAAGTCAGCCTTTGCTGTGTAATGGCCTTAAGCATTTAGAGAATAGACGAGTAGTGTCTGTCACACATAATGTAGTGTAAACAGACTGTCACACACACGAAGGCACCATGACAGTCAGCAGACATGGAAAACAGGAGGGAGATGTAGACACTAATGACTGGAGGCGTCGACAGGGTGCAAACAAGACCAGCAAGCACATGCTCTATTCGTGATTATGAATGTATAATGTTTTTATATTCTGCATCTATAGCTTTGGGTTTATTAAGGCACACTTTACTGTAGCTGAAAACATGGAAATATCACATATGCTGCATTGATTGTGTTGTAGGTTTTGCAGTACTTGGGAATTTTTCTTTTTTAAATCCTGCTTTATTATTTCTGTCATTTTAATTAGTTTTAAAATGCATTGACTCAGTTGTTATGCTGTTGTATAAATTCTGTATAAACTACCAAATGTCACATTGGTGTTTTTAAATGAATAAATAAATATTTAATTATTTTAATTGTTCCCTAAAGTTTCAGTGAATAAAATAATTTATAAACAAGTTATATTACTCCTCTATGTATTTACAGTTCCTTTTCATTTTCCAACACATTTCCTTTAAAAAAAAAAAAAAAAAATTAATTTCAGACAGTTTAGTCTTTTATGAGCTTCCTGTTTTACTTCTGCAAGAGTTCCTAATCTCCTCACTACTTATATGTGCGGCAAGCTGAGAAAACACCTTGGATGTCGCTGTGGCTGAATTCTGGCAAAATAAGTTTGGCTTATTTTGAATAAAGCTTTTCCTCTGACAAATTTCAGACAAATGAGAAAAAAAATGACTAAAAAAAAAAAAGAGAGAGATTCAACTGGCCTTCAGTAACACTTTACAAATGCGTTCAAAACAGTTGATCAGCAGTGAAAATGTTGGCTATGAGAAACCATTTCTCTGTTTCTATGAAGGACATAGCCACACTTACCTACCTACCTACACACACAACTCTTTGTGGTAAGGCTGCTGTAGACTTTCACTATATCTTTAAGTTGCAGTAATTAGGGCATATGACATGTTAAATCGCGAGTCTCTCCCCGATAAAGGCCTTGATGAAGGATGCGATAACAAGTTGTCAGTAAATCTCATATACCACGCAGCCTTTTTCAGTTTTGTCCAAGCATTACAGATCAAACGCCCAGATTTCAGGAAATGGGTGGAGTTTTTTTCTACTTCTACATCCACTTCCATGCTTATAAAGGCCAAGAACATTTAGGCTTTTTATTTAGTACCTTGAAAAGCTCTAAAGAGAGGTACTTCAGTATTGTTATTCCCAACTCACAGAAAAGAAAACTTCCATTTAAAAAAGTGGTAGAGTGCAGAAGATATTTAATGGCCCAGGAAACCTTCAATACAAACAATTGAGGAAAAATCAATGTTATTCTCTGCCTCTAAAATATGAATCAATTACAGTTTCCCTAACCAAAGGAAAAAGCGCATTGTCTGCTTAAATCAATTAAATTAAATTAATTAAACGCATTTGCTGGGTTTGAATACAAAGTTCCAACTCTTTCAGGCGGGTAACCAGTTCAGTGTCCAATATGGTCACTAGGGGGGATGCGGGATCCTTGACCTCAGTCTCCGCCTCTGCAACACCCACCCCTTCTTATACTGAGACTGGCTGGGCACACAACACCTCCTTTTGCTCAATCAGAGCTGACCTAATGTCCACTTTAGTAGCTTGCAGATTTTAACTGATATCAAAGAACTTGGCTTTGCAACAAAACAGCTTGTGTATGTGTGAACCAAACATGAACCACTGTTCAATATATACAGTGGGTATAGAAAAGAATCACCCCCCTTTAAAATAATTACATTTGACAATGACCCAAAGCACACAGCAAAGCTGACCACACAGTGGTTGAAGGAGAAAAAGGTGAATGTCCTTGCATGGCCTAGTCAGAGCCCAGACTTAAACCCCATTGAAAATCTGTGGAATGACTTGAAGACTGCAGTCCACAAATGGTCACCATCAAATTTAACTGAACTTGAGCAGTTCTGCAAAGAAGAGTAGGCAAATATTGCAAAGTCTAAATGTGCAAAGTTAGTAGAGACATATCCCAACAGACTAAAAGCTGTAATTAAAAAATTAAGGCAAATTAAAGCAAGGGGGTGATCCTTTTTCCAACTCAGTGATTCTGTTTTTTAATTGTATTTTTTTTTTTTTTTCTGACCTGGTGTTATATCTTTCACTTGGATGTTATAAGTTGCACTGAGTGAATACAGCTGGATAAAACAAAAACTGTCTGTCTTCATTTCAGGCTGAAAAGCAACAAAATGTGATTATTTTAAAGGGGGGGTGATTCTTTTCTATACCCACTGTATCTATCTGTCTATCTAATGCTATCTGAGTTTATGATGGTATATGAAACCTGGCTGGCATGTCAATGCTCACCGAGTGTTTTATAGGCCTGGAATCCTGCCTTTCACATGATTGCTTCTTTCAGACCACCATTTATAATCTATTTATAATCCAATATCCTCACAAAATGCAAACTGAAGGGTATTATTGTGCGCAGCATTGATTACACATGAAGCAGGAAAATATATGAGTGTTGTATGAGAGTAGCCTGGAGGGAAGTGGGGAATCGATCAGCGTCTTTTGTGGGATTAAAGTCGTTCTTCTCAGCTGCCTGTGCATTTCACTACATATATAAAACGGAAATGCTATTTTGGTGAAACCAGGGGAGACAAGGCAACTGCAATGTCATGCTTCCTAACCATTTGTATTCTATTACATAAGGTATAGGGCTGTAACACAACGCAACTATCGGTATCTGTTTCTGTATATGGAGTTAAACACGAAGTGGGTGTGGCATAAACCCGGAAGCTTTTTCCTTTCTTTGTCTTCCTACGCCTTTTGAAATAGAGTTCATACTGAAACTCAGAGCTTAGCTGAATAAATCCCGTCGACAAATCATGGGAAAGTCATTTAAGCTCTAACGCAAAACCTCTTGGCCAATCTAGCATGCTGTGATGAAAATACCAAATCATTAATTAACCAAAGTTATCTCAGCATTGATTTTTGGAATAAGTGC
This sequence comes from Cranoglanis bouderius, assembly GCA_023630585.1. NCBI lineage: Eukaryota > Metazoa > Chordata > Actinopteri > Siluriformes > Cranoglanididae > Cranoglanis > Cranoglanis bouderius. The sequence goes on from CM042546.1 coordinate 14,782,209, forward strand.
TAATATAGTCCTGAAAGCAATTAAGCGACTCTGTGATGGTAAAACAAATCATAATAGAAGGTTAATTGGAAGAGAATTAAAATGAAGATTATGCTGATTAGACTGCCATATGGTCAGAGAAGGATGAAGTGCAGAAATGTGAGAAATACAGACGATCAAATGGCGACGAAATAATAACGAGCACAATAAATGTAATAATGTTGCGATAAATCTGTTCTAAATGACTGGGTTAAACGAATGCTAAATGATAAGTGCATGACAAAGCTCTATAATTAAGCATATTGTGTGTTGATTTTGTGTTTGGTCTGGAAACTGTACAAAATGTTCTATCACTCTCTTTGATCCTTCTCTAGGCAACTGCTGCTTCTTAAATGTCCACAGATATTTCCAAATGTATCTCTATTCTAAATGTGAAACAGGCATCTCCTTACAGAAAGCTTCATCATATCAATGATTGTGCATTTTCCTTCCGTTCAACAACTTCCGTTTAGTAATAATCTTCAATTATTGTGAAGCGTCCTCTACACAAGGCCTTGTTACTATAGAAACAATAACCTATTAGGATGAGCGCTTTAAAATAAACCTGTGATTGTAATTACTAGGTGTCAGAGAAGGCGTTATAGAAGACGGATCAACACCTTCTGACCAATCAGAAATGAGAATTTGACAGCACTGTGGTATGAAATTCATGTATCCATGACACGTCACCAGTGGAAAGTTTTCCACCATGGGAAAGTCGTCAGGACAAGCTGCATTGTTTTGTTTTTTTTGTTTTGTTGGTGTTGGTGAGGGAATGGCTGTTCATAGCTGATATAACATAAGTAATAATAGGAACTAATATGTCAGGGATGCTAAAAAAAATTGTAATCATGGGCAAATTGCTGGAGTATAAGACGAATAAAACGCGACAGGAGTGCTGCTATTGTTATAATCAACATTGGATGGCATCAACCTGTCATTGACTATTTTCCTATAGCTGCACTCATTACTTATTCAACACAACACTGTTTTCATGCACATACAGTACTGTGCAAAAGTCTTTTTTTTTTTTTTTAGTACAAACTTTGTTATAGATTTTTATTTTATGACTTCTGCATTATCAAGTTATTACAAAAAACATTTTAGATTCCCAATCATTAGTTTTCCAGAACAAAATTAAATGTTACAGAAACATGTTTGTATGTCATTAAAGAAAGCAGAATATTACATAAGAGACCACTTTTCAGAAGCAAGTGCGAAAGTCAAAGTCTCCAGAAGAACTGTGGCTGGTTCTGCAAGATGCTCAACAAAACTTACCAGCTCATTTCCCTCTAAAACTGCACGAATTGTACCTAAGGCTACAATTTTTGTTTAAAGCAAAGGGCTTTCACACCAAATATTGACTTTGTTTCATTTGTTACTGTTTACTGCTCTTTATAGTATATTTCTTATGTAACTTCATTATTTTTGAAGGCATCTTTGCTCTACAGCATTTTTTTGCACAGTACTGTATACGAGAGAAACTCTTCCTCAAATGCTATGCCACAGGTTTATCAGGTCGTTATTTATAGTGGCTTTAAAAATGGCATATTCTAAAACTATGATGTGACTGTCAAGACTGTGCAGTAAATGATCAAATGTCCAATGTATTTTGACTCCTTGAGATTAAAAAGGTTTTCATGTTTCATTCAAGGGTGCAGCTCCTTAGCTCTGCAAATCTGAAATATGTCAAAATCACTCACTAATTAAAGTACTAATTATATGTGCACCTGAAGAGCATGGTTATTAATTACATAAAGTCTGCGCTCTATTTAATTGACCCTAAGATCATGAAGTAAAGCGTTTAACATCTCCTCAGGGCAAAGCTGAACTTCTGGGATTTTTTTTTTTTTTTTGCCAAAATAAAATAAAAACACGAACTTTCCCAAGATAGGATCAAAAAAAAAAACAAACAAACAAAAAAAAAAAAAACAGAATGTAGGCTTATGGTCTAATGGTAAGGTGCTATAAGGAAATATTTTGAAGTGTCATCAGCATTAGAACCAACCGAAAGCAATGCAGGTACGTTTTTAAGTCAACTTGACGATATACTGTGTAACTAGTACATTTTCCCACATTTTTAACACCTAGCAAGCATTTCAGTGTTACAATAAGCAGATTATGAATACAATCTGCTAGGATTATTTTATTAAACCTTTTCTTTTTCCAAGATAAATACTCATCCAAGATAACGAACTATTACTTCTGTTTATTTGTGCATCTAAAATAATATGATTGGTGTTTATTTAGCAGTTTACCAATTAAAAAAAAAGAAAAAAGTAATAACTTTCTGCTTGTAACAGATATACTATCCAGCTTCAGAGTTTTTCCATGTGTCTGGATGTTGTAATGTAACCTGGCACATTCTACTGTTGTACATATTTTACTGTTCAATCAGCTTTGGAAGATGCACTACTGAAAATGCAAAGAGGAGATTTGGTGTAATGATTGCAGATTTTAAGAATTTGCATGAACCAGTTGGTATGAGTGGTTAAGGTTAGCGTGAGGCCAGGATCAGCGGCTATAGCTTGATTCGTGTGCAATGAAAGTGAAATGAAATTGCTCGTTAAAATTCCTATGAATTTTGCATGAGCTCATGTTTAAATAAGCGCTGCGCCGCAAAACATTGGAAAACATGCGATGTCCATTGAAGCACCTAACATACAGGAATGGATATTTGACAGCAAATTTTATCATGCACATCTCTTAATTACATCCGATCAACTTGATTTGTTATAGATTAGACACTTTTCTTTTTATGTGATAGTTCCCAGCATGTTCCTCTTAGTGATGAAGTAATAATAATAATAATTGCACACATATCTTGCTATCTTACATATCTGCAAGCATAATTCCATGTGAGGTGTTTCTCAATCAAGCGTGAATCAAAACTGTTCTCATTTACTGAAAGCAGTAGGGATGATTAGAACACAAATTATAGAGGTTTGTATTCAATATCTAGACATTAACCAAAAATATTATCCTCATTAGAGGACTTTTGCTTTGCATTGCAGACCCCCCTCCCCCCCAAATAAATGAATAAATAAATAAATAAATAAATAACACACATACACACTTTACATAAAGCTATGAATGTGACAGTCGGTGACCTTTTGACCCAGGCCTAGGTAAGAAGATTCACACATACAGTACATGCATACACAGGTGCTCTCTGCTGAACACACTGCTGAGGGTTTGGTGTGATGAGTTCCAGTGCTGTCTCTCTACACACTGTTGGTCTGACCCCGCTGAGCTGACACCTGTGTCAGGGAAAAGGTGCCAACCTTTCCAGCTCCAAATCCCTAACCTCCTCTTTTTCTGTCTAGCACTATCTTCTACACTCGAAGATACTTACACTTACCGAAGAACAGTGACATTGTAAACTTACAATTTTTCAACAGCCAGGATCTGATTACAAACTGAATTGATTGGACGTGTCATTTTCAGTATGGTACATAGCTATCCAACAACTTAATCCAAGTGTGACATTCAGTGCATGAAGAAACCTCACGTTACTAGCGAGGTTTAGGCAGACATCTAGAACATTTCTAGGCAGACTGACTGCTTATACAACCACATTTTGCTCAACCTAGACAAGATTAGAAAGTAAATAAAAAAAGATTTGTGTCAAAGTATGTTACAGTATTCAGGAATTTTTTTTTTTTTTTTTAAACAAACAAACAAAAAAACATAAAATATAGACATATTCATATAGACTGTGCAAGTTTTAGGCACCCTATTTTTTTTTTGTACAAACTTTGTTATAGATCTACATTAAGTCAGTACAAAAAAAAAACATTTTAGATTCCCAAACTGTACCTAAGGCTACAATTTTTGTTTAAAGCAAAGGGCTGTCACACCAAATATTGACTTTGTTTCATTTACTACTGTTTACTGCTCTTTACGATTTTTTTTTTGTTTTTTGTTTTTTAATGTAAAAACATTTCATTTCATTATTTTGAAGGCATCTTTGCTCTACAGCATTTCTTTGCATGTGCCTAAAACTTTTGCACAGTACTGTATGTTTCACATTTCGTAGTAATACAATACCCATAAATGGGTCAAATAATGGTGAGATTTTGGAATTACCCTGTAATTAACTGAGGTGGTCAATTTTAGCAATACAAAATGCACTTTCCCTTATTTGTAAGGATAAAATGTTTAGAACTTCCAGCATAACGTGCTTTATCACTACAACGCTTTTTGTCAAAGGCTTTTAAATAAACTATTGCTTTCTATTCATCAAGTAACACAAAGGAAACCGAGTTTTGTGCCTAATGCACTGTATTCTCAGTGTACTTTGTCTTTTCCTGTGTAAGGGCATTTTCCTGCAGACACGTCTACATGAAAACGTAACATAATAACACTGAACCACTAGAATACAATAATTAGTCATATTTTCAATGTAGCTACTCGAGACTGATCTAGCACGTAATGTGAGATCGCATAGACAAGACTAATTTTCATCTTTCCAGCCTTTTTATATTCAATCTCACAGTAGGTGATATCAGTTCTCTGAAATAGCCTGAGAATTTACATTGATCATTTTATGGCCATGGTATTACAACATTTCAGCAGAACTACTTTATTGTGCTTTTTTTTTTTTGGCAGTGAAATGAATCATTAAATTACAGTGACACATCAGTGCATAATTTCACAATTACATTGAATTCTGTTTATTTAGTAATAAAGTGATACTGTTGCTGTGAATTCCCAGGTAATTACTAGTGATTGACTGGATGATTCATTATTTGAATTACTTATTCCTTCAATGCTGAACTTCTCCTTTCTGTACCAACTCCAGAATTATTAGTGTAATTATTCATATCATATAATATTTGTATAACATTTATGTACGGTGGCTTTGTGGTTAGAACGTTTGCCTCACACCTCCGGGGTTGGGGGTTCAATTCCATCTTCCGCCCGGTGTGCAGGGTTTGCATGTTTTCCCTGTGCTTTAGGGGTTTCCTCCAGGAACTCCGGTTTCCTCCCCCAGTCCAAAGTGACATGCATTCTAGGCTGATTGGCATTTCCAAATTGTCCGTAGTGTGTGTGCCCTGTGATGGGTTAGCACCTTGTCCAGGGTGTCCCAAGTCCTCCAGGCTCCTCGTGACCCGATCTGGAAAAGACTACTAGACTACTAATAAAAATTAGCATCCATGCAACCCCTAAATTTCTGTGACTTTAACTCAGGCATTGTTGTCTGTACCAGATTTTGTTGTTGATGAGAGCGGTCAGAGGAGAATAGCTGGGCTGGTTTGAGCAGACAGGACAGCTACAGTGACTCAAGAGCAGAACCTTGGGCTACAACAGCAGAAGATCACATGGGGTTCCACTCCTGTCAGCCAAGAACAGGAAGGCTATAGTGGGCACCGACTCACCAAAACTGGACAGTTGAAGACTGAAAAAAGACCAAGCGAAGTTTTTCCAATTTTCACCTTTCCAATGTCAGCAAACCTGTGCCCCCTGTATCCTATTACCGAGGCCAGTAAGTGCAAAATTCTCATAAATATCTAAATACTCTGGAGGATTGTTAGCAGTCATTAAACATCAGGAGACTTTTAATGAGAGCCTTGAAAGACACTTGAATCCTTTTCATTTTACCTTCTGTAGTCATTATAACCTGTGATTATAAAGAGAAGAAATGGCAATTAAAAGCTTGGTGTCTCTTTTGAACAGATGAACCATACTAAAAGGATGGAAGGCATTGCACGTTTAAATTACACGTTTAATTGCACTATTTTTTTTTTTGTGCTTTATTATCCTTTTGCAAAAAGAAAGGCACAAGAAAAATGTGATATTGCAAGATTCATATGCTTATATAATTGGGACTTGTTATTTTTGTCTTATTAAATTTATGTCTGGTTTACATCCATATAGCCTTCTGTTTGAAGGAATTTTATGCTTTAGGCATTTTAAGCATGGGTTTGCAATGGTGGTGAGTGTCTAGAGGATATAAGTATTTGCATAAGGTAATGGTCACCAAGGCCTCAAGGGCCATCAAGGGACATCTTGGGGAGTGGCAAATTGCTGAAGAATTAAAGTCAAAAAGATAGATTAAATGCAAATTAGTATGGTTCAAGCTATAGAGTAATGGTTGATTAGATGGTGAGTGATACAATTAAGTATGAACAGGGTCCCTTCTTAAAGAAGAACGTAGGAAAAAAGAAGACAGGGATAGTCGGGAGAGGAGGAGCAAGATGAAGGTCACCTGAGACTCAGATTAATTGTATTTTTGTTATTATATTTTCAATCAGTTGATGGGGAGGCAGTCCTCAGAGAGCTCAAACAAAAAGGGCTGCTTAATCTTTTAACGTATGGACTTTTACCTTTTTTTTTCTTTTTTCAAATTAATCTATTTCTGTGATTCTGTGCATCATAAAAAATGTTATTGGCAGACATGTTTGTCAGTATAAAGGACGCTGTTGTCATTTTCTCACTCATTTTTGGGTCATTTAAGAATTCTTACAATGTGATGGTTTGTATCTTTGCAAAAAGGAAAATGTCATTCTGCCATATACTTACCGGTCAATTTATTAGGAATAAATATTAAATGTATACCTGCTCATACATGGTTGTTTCATACATGGTTTGAGTATTTGAGAAACTGCTCATCTTCTGGGATAACCACTCTTTACAACCATGGTGAGCAGAAAAGCATTGAACCTTGAGGTGGATGGGCTACAATAGGAGAAATCTACATCGAGTTCCACTCCTGTCAGCCAGGAACAGGAATCTGAGGCTATAGTAAGTACACGTGCACCGAAACTGGACAGTTGAAGATTGGACAAGGACAAGGTGATGTTTTTTTGTTTTGTTTTTTATAATCCCAGGAGATCAACAGTTTCTGAAATACTGAAACCAGCCCCTTCTGTCACCAATAACCAGGCCATGGTCAAAGTGACCGAAATCGCATTTTTCCCCATTCTAATGTTTGTTGTAAACATTCATTTAAGCTTTATTTCCCGTATCTGCATGATTTTATGGTTTGCACTGCTGCCAAATGATTGACTGATAAGATTTTTTTTTTTTTTGTAAAATACTATAATGCAGTATTTTATCCCATAACTGCATAGGCATATTGCAAGCCTTCCATTAAAATGCCTGACACTGCTTATGTTCTTTTCAGGTCAGAATGACCCATTTTACCCATTTTTTTATTTTTTATTTTTTTACACTAAACATATAATTTTAAGATCAAAGACTGTACATTGAGCAGGAAAAATGGTGCTGTCACTTCCACTGTGCCATTTTGAAGCAGAAAAAGGTCATGGTGGATCCAGAGCTTATCTCTGGAACACTTTTCGCAAGTCAGATACACATCAGTCCATCACAGTGCACCCTGCACACACACACATTCACACCTAGGGGCAATTTAGCATAGCCAATCCACCTACCAGCATGTTCTTGAGAGGTGGAAGGAGGATACCCATACAGATGCATGGAGAAACTCCACTGGGGCAGTAACCAAAGCTCAGGATCAAACCACAGACCCTGGAGCTGAAAGGCAGCTGCCTGCTGTGCAACCGTGCCACCCATGGACCATCTCTTTTGCTTTTATAGCAACACACATAAGTGATAGAGGGAATGCAATAGTCACAAAAATGCCTTCATATTTATGTCATTTTTTACACTTTTGCACAACAACTTTCAGATTCATAAACGGAATAGTATTCTAGCAATGTTCTACTTAACGTACAAGTAAATGACCTGCCATGGTCATGGAATATTGTCATGGAAGTTTGTATTGCAATACAAACTGTGTAGACAAAATGCAAATCACCTAAAAGACGGAGTGAGATTGTTAAAGTTAGCAAATAAGTATGGCAGCGAAGAATTAGTGAGAGCAGGGCCGACAGATTTGCACAGCATGAAAATATTACAGGGAGAAAAAAAACAGACTACATCAGAGAATGTTCCAGACAGATTCATTTCTGACCTCTGCTGTGTGTGAAGTTCTCTTGAGAAGAACCGAGACCAATTTAAATTGCCATGGTGGGCCACAGAGGGTTTTAATGGTTGTGTTTTTAAAACAGCTTGTCAATGCTAGTCAGAGCTCTGGAGTCTTGTTAGAAACCCAATTGCTCTTCAATTTGGGAGCGCGACTGGCCAGGGTGCACCTTACCATATAGTGTTTAGAGGCATCTGTTGTTAAAATTGAGCTGTAGCAGCGGCGGCGGCTAAGGTGTGAAGCAGGACTGAGGGAGCAAATTTCTGTTAATAAAGTAAGAACAGAGCTTTGCAATCAGTTTGTACACCACTGTACCAATAGGGTCTCACAATTGTAAATTTCAAACATACTCATTATAATTACTAAGAACTCAGCTGCCAACAGTTTCTATTCTTAACATTTCTGTCAATACAGTATTTCACCAGCTATCCTTAAAAGTCTCACACACTACACCAATTAGCTTCTCCATTAAAGATATTCCGAAAATTGCCAACAGCAGAGAAGGTGCTAAAACATTATGCATTTTGCAATCAGTGTAATCTATAAATATAGGATCCAAAGCCTATCCCGGGAACACTGGGAATGAGGAAGGAACACACTGCGGATGGAACTACACAAACACGATTCACAAACTATGTGCAGTTTAAAGTCACCAGTCCACCTACCGGCATGTTTTTCCAGAAGTCAGAGGAAATTGGGAACCTGAACATAACCATAAACTCAGGAATGAACCAGGGACCCCAGAGCTGTAAGGCTACCTGCTGTGCCACCGTGCTGCCCTATATCTATCACTAAAATCGATTCTCTTAGGAAAACAAAAATCTCTAACAACACACTATGTCTACATTAATTCGTTGGGATACTTTTCGAGTTTGTGTGTGTGTGTGTGTGTGTGTGTGTGTGCACGCGCGCTCCTAGGCAATCCATTCGAAAATTAAAGCTTGACTCTCATAGAGTAAGAAATGAAGTTTTATCATGAATTTACTTATCTATCTTATGAAAATAATATCAAAGAAGTTTCATGTTTACCAAAAGGTCTAAATCCATCATCATCATCATAGCTAGCTAGCTAAATTACTTCATTAGATGCACCATGTTACTTTAGCCAGCAGGGCTGGGCGATATGACAAAAATATCACATTACGATACTTGAGACATTTCAACGATACACGATGCATATCATGATACATAATTTAGCTAACAAACTGTCCGCAAAACAGTAGTAAAATAAACAAAAAAATACGTTAAACTGACTTTGACAATTTTTTTTTAATTACGTCGGATCAACAGCCAGTACCATTTAATTTGTAATTTTTAAAAACATTTTTTTAAAAATACATCACCATACCAACGATATCTCAGAAAAGTGTATCGCGTAATCATTTATCACGATATCGATATTATTTCGATATATTGCCCAGCCCTATTAGCCAGACCTACTGGATATCTCTAGCAATCTACAAAGTCAATTAGACCCTTAGATTTCACTCAGTCTACTGTAGGTCTGGCTACGGTTGTTAATTTGCTTGTGTGAATGAAAAAGCACTGCTGCGGTCCTTTTCCGCTATTTTTAGATATAGAAGATTTAGAGGTTGGTATGGATAGAGAGCATTGCATTAAAAAGAGTAGTTTGGAATGTTGGAAGCTTATTGTTAGTGAAGTGTAATTAAAGTACATATGGACATTTCTTGCAATGCATAACAAGTTACAGTCTGAGATCAAGTTGGGAACAAGACAGTCATGCAGTGAATGAAATGGCGCCTATTAACTTGCAAGTAAAATTTGCAAACAGAAACAAAATTGCTGGCATTTTTACGGAAAACGTTTCACAGTGTGCACAGTGACAGTTCAGCCAATATTTCAACATCATTTCAGAACTTGGATGAAGCTCAGATGGCTTTGTTTAGTATTTTTGAAACTTTTCCGTTCCCTTTCCCGCAGCTCTGTGAAGACTTCCATTATTTCTCAAGGAAGAATTATACTGCTGGAATGGCAAATCACACAGATGCAGTTCCCTCCACTAATATGGATATCAAACAACTGCAAATAAAACACAGGTTTACCCCCCAACAAATCTCTTTGTTAAATATAGGTGTGTGGTAACCATTGTCACCCTTTTAGTCAATACTTTGTGCTACCTCCCTTTGCCAAGATAACCGCTCTGAGTCTTCTCCTATAATGCCTGATGAGGTTGGAGAATACATGGCAAGGGATTGGAGACCATTCCTCCATACAAATTTCGAGGTCCACACTGGTGGACTCTCGTCTTCAGTTCACCCCACAGGTTTTCTATGGGTTTCAAGTCAGGGGACTGGGATGGCCATGGCAGGACCTTGATTTTGTGGTCAACCATTTTTGTGTAGATTTTGATGTATGTTTTGGATCATTGTCCTGCTGGAAGATCCAACCACAGCCCATTTTAAGCTTTCTGGCAGAGGCAGTCAGGTTTTCATTTAATATCTGTTGATATTTGCCGCACATCACAGCTATATTCCTTGGTCTTACCCATTGTTATGAATGACTAAGGTAATTTGGCCTATGTGTTACCTCATATTTATACCCCTGTGAAACAGGAAGTCATGGTTGAACAAGTTCCTGTTCCTAGTCACCCAGGTGTACTAAAAAAATGTAAAATATCAATGGGAATATACTTCAAATATATGTTTCGCATATGAAGTCGTAAGGGTGCCAATAGTTGTTGCATACCCATATTTAACAAAGTTTTTTTTTTTTTTTTGGATACACCTGTGTTTTGTTTGCAATTGTTTGATATCCATGAGAGCAGAGTATTTTTGCAAACAAAAGATCAAAAGGTTAAACAACAAAGACAATTTTTCACAGCCTTCTTTGCTCATATTTACCAAGGGTGCCAATATTAGTGGAGGGCACTGTATTGTGCTATTTTCTTACAACCTTGCATTTTTGAATAGGAGGACACTTTGTTTTTAAAATGAACTTTTAATGACTGCTTTTTTTTAATTGTATAATGATAACGATAATTATTTCAGATTTGCTTTACACAATGTGCAATCATACTGGTTCATTGTCAGATCCCTAAATGTTAACCAGACCATGCTCGTTTTTTGGCTTCTCTGCTTTCAGTAGTTTGCCCAAAATCTTTACTGACAACATATGTGGAAACAAATTAGTTTGGTACATGTTGTAAAGCTTTCCAGTCGTTTATTTAAAAGTCTCAGGATTCCCATTAGGCAAATGCAGCTTGTTAAGGAAACCCGAGCTGTCATTCATCATCACTCGCATGAGAAGGAAAGCAAGTGCAGGTTGTTAAAATATTAAATTATTAAAATATGCACAAGCAAACACAGGAGAATAAAACATTACTTGGATACAAATGGGCATGAACATGGAATGTGGCTGCAGTTACAAAAGCTTGGTACCCTAAAGCCAGAGTAACTTGTGCCTCAGGCTGAATCACCAACTGAGAACTATGACCTAGTCCAGGAAACACTTCTGAATGCAAGAGCCCCTAGCACACAAGCCTGGTGGAGGCTGTTCTGCAAATGGTGTTCCTTTCATTCACTAGACCCAGTGCACTGCCTGCTTCCCAAGATCCTAACTCTTCTTCAGTGAAAGAAAGTCCCCATCAAGTCCCCACATGTCAGCCATCGCAGCACCATGGTTGGCATCTCTCTGGGGTCTCAAAGGCCCCAGAGAACCAAACTAAATGGATATCTCTGAAAATTCAGGGTTACAAAAGCTGATCTACACTAATGTTATAGACCGTATAAGATATGGGAGCATGCCTTTCCTAACATCCTAAGAGTCTATCCTGGGAACACTGGTCATAAGGAATACCCTCTCGGTGGGACACCAGTCCATCACAGGGCAACATTCACACCTATTTAGTGTACATGTTAGTGTAGCCAAACTACCTACGGAGTGGACAACCTGGAGGAGACCCAGAGCCCACCCTGTTACCTGTTATTTCTGTACATGCAACTTTTTTAGTAACTTCATAACCATGATGAACCACCAATCAGCAAAAATCAAAATCTTTCGACAAAATGTGATGTGAACTTTGTGGCTGGTGAGAAAGTAACACTTTGGAAGTTCATCATAATGTTAATGTGAGGTATATTATTGCTGTTCATACAAATCAGAGAGAGACAGACAGTGGACCAATCAGCCATGTCTAGAACCACAGCTGATAAATTCCCTACTAAAGCAGCTATTAGTGCACTCATATTCATCACACATTTCTGAGAGTATAATGACAGAGCTCAAGATAATCGGCTAATTAAAGTTTTCAATCACAACTCAATCAGGCAGAACTAGAAAAGTCTAATTAGTGTTGAGTCTGAGCGAGAGGCACTTACAGACTAAGCTGTGCCACTATCTCTTCTTCTAAAGGAGTAAAACAGTTTTCATTGATGCTCTTAACAACAGCTCCAGATTCTAAAGATTTTGACACTGTCGAAAAAGTATGTACATCCAGTGGAGTGGCTTCTACAAATAAGCCTGGTAGCTCAGCTCTGGGAAGGGTTTGGCAAGGTGCAGACCTCTTCACCAATGCCAACTCAAGACACTGGTATTTGCGGTTCTCCTATATCACTGATTACATCATCTATTATATTTTGCAGAACCAGGATGGTCAGCAAATTCTTGGTATCCACTACTACCCAGGTGACTCCCCCTCCAAGTCACCAAATAGACAGCAAGATTTGGTACCCTAAGCCAGTGTGACTTGTGCCTCAGGCTGAATCACCAACTGAGAACTATGTCCTAGTCCAGGAAACACTTCTGAATGCACGAGCCCTTAGCACACAAGCCTGGTGGATGCTGTTCAGCAAATGGTGTTCATTTTATTCACTAGATCCAGTGCATTGCCTGCTTCCCAAGGTCTTGACTCCTCTTCAGGGACAGAAAGTCCCCATCAAGTCCCCATGTGCCAGCCATAGCAGCACCATGGTTGGCACTTCTCTGGGGTCTCATATGCTTATTACCGCCTTTCTAAAATGGACAAGGCACCTCCATCCATCACAAACCCCCAGAATAACCACTTGTGGGGCCCTTAAGGGCAATGGTCTAGCGATAAACTTGTCTTGCATGCATTGGTGGCCAGATAACTCTTAGATAACCTTGTGGTTCAAACCGGGATTTCTCACTAAGGTCATATCACTCAGCTTTGTGAATCAGTCAACTGATATCACAGCTTCTAAAGAACATGAGCCTGCAGAGTATTCCTTGCTGTGCCAGGTATGTGTCCTATGGTGTTATTGAGACCAAATGGCAGCCATACAAGCTTCAGATCAACTGTCCATCTGCCAACAAAGAAAGTCACAGGTTCCCCCTCTGTTTAAACTCTGTCTAAGGCTAGTGGGTGGACTTCATTACTATGGCCTACAGTTGGGCTTGACATCCAGCCCCTACTCTACAAGGAGCGTCTTTTCCACCCACCAGTTTCTCATGAAATATAGTGCATGTGCTTGCATAAGTTTAATCAACATTTGTGACATTTTCGTATCAAGGACAACCTAATCTGGCCTGTAAGTGGCTGTTTTACCATGGGAATGTGTGTGTGTCATAGCCCTTCTTGATTTTCATAATGCTTTCCCCATCTAAACAAAAGGTATATACTGTTTCATTGTTTCAAGATCCTCAATTCATTCAATACATGCAGGTAAAAACTAACCCAGAACAGAACCTATGTACAAAAATATGTAGCACCTGTACACAAAATTGTGGAATTTGTATTATTTTGGAACATTATAGCAAAAGTATTCAAATTTATGGCTTAGAAAAATTATTCACGGTTGTTTCACTGCGTTTAAATATCAAAAGTGGGCAGATTTGACCAGTATTATATGTAGGGGCTATGACAAGATTAAAAACAGGTATTATCATGTCCTACTCAGAACCGTTCATGACTTCCACCATCTCCTATAATTTATGCTTGTTTGTCTCTTCAATTCTTAAGTGGTACAATATAATCTAGTGCCGTGCAATCTGTAAACCCCAAGCATTCAAAGATTTACATCAAGAATACCTGATGGCACAGGATTCAACAAGCCACTTGGTTATAGTGGTCGATGTAGTGCCACTTCATGTGATCTGAAAAACGACTTAATAAAGAATGGCTATTAGGCCCACCAAGTAGTGGGAATAAAATCAAAACAACGTTTATATTAAAAAAGGAAATTGCCAGACCAGCATTCAACTTGTTTCAAAAACATTGTGTAGTTATTAACACGGCACCAATGCTTTGACATCTGAAGAACATTGTTGCTTCTGCATCACCAGCTAATATTTGAATACTTTACAATGACATAGTAGGACAATTTTGAAAATAACTACTTTTTTTAATGTTTTGACCCCACTAGCATTTTTAATCCATTTCTCAAAAGCTTCTCATCCATAATGATACACAAAAACAGCAGAAACTATAGCATCCTGGGTGTCCAACCCATGCCTTTTTACGTAATTTCCCTTACACCATTTTCGTTTGTTTTGACAGCAACAGAAAACATGAACGTTCTTACACGTCTCAGCGATCAAAGATGGACAACAGCATTGAAATAAGTTCCGCCATCTTGGAATCTTTTTTATTTATGACAAACAACTGAACATCAGTGTTTTTGAAGACCAATGTTTTCCTTATGCGTACTACAATACGTCTGATTTATCCACAGAGCAGATTCAAAATGATGGTTGAAAATGCTGATTTAGTGTGAATGGAAAGTCAGATTGCATAAGAAAAGACACGTGGTCAAATTTAAGACACGTGGTCAAAGACATAGGTTTGCGGCAGCAATCAAGTAGAAACTACGTGCCTTTTTTTTTTTTTTTTTTTTGCGATCACAGACTCATCTTCCCTACCTGCTTCATAAACGTATAAGCATTTTCAGTAATGATTTTCCTTTGGTAATTGCTAAGTGAATGCATGTGTTTCTTCAACTTGTTTCTAAAGTCAGCGTTAATAATGTCAGAGCAGGGTGTGAATTAGGCAGTGATTAACAAATGCAGTGTGACGCTGTGGGATTCCATGTTTGCAGCTTTATTTATTTATTTGTTTGTTTGTTTACTTGGTTATTTATTTATTTATTTATTCGAAAACTTGATTTTAATTGCATTACTGAGTACCAAAGCTATATTTAGAGAATGTGAGATGATAAATTAGGAAATGTGATGCTGTTTTCCTGTATGCCACTACAAAAAAAAAAAAAAAAAGGACAAAAAGGTTTTGAACTTTTATGATTATTTATTTATATTATTTGGGTTCATATTTCAAATATATTTGCCTCTAAAATAGTTCCTTACATGACAGAGAATATACAACGGCCAGCACTACAAGCTTTCCTTGCACTTGTGCACCGGTACATCTGAAGAAAAAAAAAAAAAAAAAAGACAATAATAAAAAGAAAAACATTCTCACTCAGGCTCTTACATACACTCTGACCAATTCAATATAAGGACATATGGTACAACCATGGTGTGATTGCTTCATCTTCATGTGTGTGAGGAACCGTGAAGTTTCACCACAGGATTCCACCGGTTTGTTTTTTCTTTAATGGATGATGCAATGGACAAGGTCGTGATCAGAAAGTTTTTTCAGCACTCAAGGTACAAAAATGAATGGAAGCGAATGTTGTGACAAAGGACGGCTTTTGTATATTAATTTAAAATGTGTTTTAGAGTGTTTCATTTGCAAATTCATGACAAACATGTAAATGACAAACTGTGGCGTTTTTTTTTCTTTCAGGGCTCTACACCAGGACATGATGAATGTAAGATTAAACGTTAAACGTTAAATTAAACGAATACTGCATACTACTAAAGTGGTACGTTGTGTTTCGAATATACGCTCACCGTCCACTTTAGTAAGAACACCTGCACATCCATGCAATTATTCTTATCATGTGGCAGCAGTGCAATGCATAAAATCGTACCGATGCAGATCCTGAGCTTCGGTTAATGTTCACATCAAACAAAATGTGCTGTTTTGACTGTGACATGGTTGTTGGTGCCAGACGTGCTGCTTTGTGTATTTCAGATACTGCTAAACTCCTGAGATTTTTTTTTTTTTTTTTTTACACACACAACAATCTCTAGATCTTTGCACAGACTGGTGTGGAAAAAAAAAAAAAAACATCTGTGGGTGGAAATGCCTTGTTGATAAGAGAAGTTAGAGGAAAATGGTCAGACTGGGTTGAGCTGACAGGAAGGCTACGGCAACTCAAACAACCACTCTTTACACATGTGAGGAGCAGAAAAGCATCTCAGAACATGCAACATGTCAAAAATTGCGGCAGGTGAGCTACGCCAGCCGAAGACCTAATCGGGTTCCACTCCTGTCATCTAAAAACAGGAATCTGAGCCTACAGTGGGCACCCAGACTAGACAGCTGAAGAATGGAAAAACACCACGCGATGTTTGATGTGAATATTAACTGAAGCTCTTGACATGTATCTGCATGATTTTATGCATCGCACTGCTGTCACGTAATTGGCCGATGTACAGTGCATATGTACAGGTGTTCCTAGTGGACGGTGAGTGTATTAAGCATACGTTTGTGATTAAATTTATCATATGAGGACCATTTCAAAGAAGCACCAACTGACCGTTCCTCTGAAAGTATGTTCACAAAGTAACGTACGTTGATGCCTTTTAAACACGTAGAATATTAAATCTGCACGTGCCATCGATGCTCACAACAGTCACAATGCCAAGATGCAGGTCGCAGACCGCAACACTGCATATGTCTGTTAAATAACCGAAATGATTCAACATTGCAGTTAATATGTGGATCAAATGGATCTGTGTTCATAATGGGAAATCGATCTCAGCTTGGAAGTGCAAGACGTAAAGCCATCGAGTCATATGAAGGAAGTTTGTCAGTGCTGATTTTCTGATCTCTTTGGGGGGGATTTAAGGTCATTTTCGGGTTGTGCGCATACATTTCTGTTCATTTTCCAACCCAAACTCATTCTCCATACTTCATCTAAAGGCCATTTAGGGCAAATGAGAGTGCATTTATCTGAGCCCCATTTACTCATTTACCTCAAAGCAATGAAACTGACCTTCCGTAACAACGAGACACGTTTCAATGGGAGGGGAGGAAACACAGTGCAAAACAGAAGTGGAGAAAAAGAGAGAGAAAACTGCCATTAGCTATGAACCAAGGACAAGATATACACTCTCCAACCCACTTATCCAAATCTTTACAATTGTGCGTAATGATCATTTCCATCCCTGTTATTTTAACGCACCAGCCTTATAGTTAATTCCGTCTCTATATTTCTTTCTCACGCATGCACACACTGTGGCAGGTGCCAGGGATGTGACGTTCACGTTGACGTGACATGCAATTATCGCACATGCACACAATCCCTCAGTTACAGCATGATGATACTGATATTAATAAACAAATCTGAGCGGAACGTTGATGTAAATAAGGGATAAAAAGGATTCATTAATGTAACCCTTCACCTTAATACACATTATATGTGTAATCTGAACTCTCGGTGCTAGCCTAACATCTACTGAGGTACATGAAATGTCTAGATGATGCTTGGTATAGACTTTACATGAAGCGATTGATATTTGGAATGCACGTAAAATGAGCACCGATAGGCAACACTGAGAAAAATATAGTAAACGAATAAGCATTATAATCTCTGATTGACCCAAACTGGGTTGATAATGGCCCATAGCACGGTGGGTCAGGGGTGTGGACCTGAAAGGGAACAGGCATGTCATGTAAATATTCATTTTTCCAAAATTTTCCACTGCACCAATGCAGCAGGAAAAAAATATATATTCTGAGGTATAAGACGAGAAACGTAGTTTCTGTTTTTGTTCACAGATAACTTATCATTTAGTAGACACTTTTCAAGTTAAATTTCTGTATTAACTATAGACGTTATGTTGGCAATAACTATTTTCCAACTCAATTGGCTCAACTCTGACAGCCAATGCTAACAAAAAGTATGCAAGCTAACTTTAGGGGAAACTGTGTCAGAAATTGGCTTCTTGGCTTCATAAATGTAAATTCAGATTCTTAAATTATTACATAATTATATTAACAGTTAGATTTGGGCTGCTACATAACTGATAACGTTACTTCTAGCTACATTTTCTTTGTAACATTATCTCAGATTATTGGCTAGCACTGTGATGTAGTCTTTTTTACCAAACAAATTCAAACCACTATACTGGCTCAACATACTAACCCAACCTCACTGGGTTCAAGCAACCCATGCTGGGTTTTGTCCATACTGGACCCAGCACTGGGTTTCCAAATCGACCCATTCTATTTTATCTTATTTTTTTATCATTCCCTTTTTCAAGTCCAATTATTCTGTTCTGCAAGCATTTCATTTATTATGATAAATGGCTGGTTAAGCCAAGTGCATGAGTTAACATGAATGGTAACACACAGGCCTAAAAACTATGTAACGTACAGTCGACTAGACCAGAAGCAAAAGAGAAATCTAAAAGGCTCTGCTCTTGGTACGTAAAAAACGACCTGAGATGCAAGTCAACACCTTTACCGGAATGTAGCAGATCTGAGCGATATCGCGTCCTAAGATAAATATGCATTGATTAAATATGAGTGTGAGCAGATTTTACAAGCAGGGCTCAAGAATGATGAAAACCACAACGTGACTTCAGAAATCTAATCTCACACTAAAAGCTCAGCGATTAGACATTGCATATTGAACATATAGGATGGCAGAGCATATGAACATGAATAATACTGGGTCAAAACAAATTTATATATGATTGTTTCATAGCATTTAAATGTTATGATGACCATTTTGCCTATGATGTGTATACTCTGACAGAGGCACACATGGTTTCTTCCACTATCATGGTTTCTTCCATTATCATTTTATATATATATATATATATATATATATATATGTGTGTGTGGGTGTGTTTGTGCTCCTTAATAAAAGTCCACAAAATCGGCATTCATGGTCATTTGATGAATAAATTGTGAGTAAATGCCATTTACAGAGGACCTAATAGAGAACCCTGATGCACTCTCTGGGACCTTAGTCAAATGGTTCACAGTAAAAGTTGACTCTTTGAAATGTACGAGTTGTCGGGATAAGCATATGATACATTTTGCTCAAAGCATAATCTATGATGATGGCACATTTCACTAAACATGTGCTCAGCTTTGAAGAATCATTATTATGCTGTATTGCTTACTATGAAATGTGGATGTCCGTTATTTATTGATGAGCAGTTCTCTGAAAGATGGTTTGCTTTGTGCCAAAACTAGATGTCTCCTTGCTTGGTCCTGTTCCTCTTTCGAACGTCCACACTTTCCCGAAAGTGTCAAGTCGGAACATGGCACTCGTTTTCAGCAGCTGTTGAAATGCTTGGATGCACCTGCACTATGCAAATCCTCTTCAGCAACCTGGCTTTTTCGTTATAGGATCATCAGAAACGTGGAGCGTGCAGACCTTCTGGGAAGGCCGTCTTTGGAGTCCTTGTGGATCTTATGCTCCTGCACTCGGGGAAATCGGCCAATCCTGACATCCGTTAGTCCGTCACTGGTCAGCACTGATCGGCACGCAGCCAAATGTTCAACATGCGGTTTAACGTATAGATAATACGGGTTGCCATCGTCTCGGAGGATGGTGGGACGAGGGTAGACATGGCTGATATAGGACTACCCTTTGATGTAAAGTTCAGCCACCATTCTGTTCAGCAGCAAGGCAGGAAACGTCATTTATAATAAGGGACAAGGCATACAGAAAATTTGTAGATGGACAAAATACCACACGGGGAAACCAAAGTGATAAAAAAAGCATATAAATTTGTGCTTCTTTAGTTTAACTTTATCATAGTCTGAGTCATGATTAATCTCAGAAGTTGCAGTCATTGTCCATGTGTTGATACTTGGGTAATATATCATATACATGTAACTGTACAGGTTCTCTTCTATTCAGCTCATCCAAATGGACAGCGTTTCATTTGGCCGTCCTCATTTTCACACTCTTCACCCTACATTCTGCTAATCCGTCACGAGAATTCACATTTCTGTGCAGGACAGTCTAAGGGGTGAGAGATACGTCGTCGAGATACGTAAAGGGCATTTCAGCCCGTGTTTGCCCCAACCTTCGCTTCGTCTGAAGAACTCCCTTCATCTTTGGTAGCATAATTGACACTTTGGTGTGTCAGCAACACATAGAGGGTGCAGAGGTAGGGTAGTGGGGGAGAAATAATAAACATACATACTGATGTGATGCAAATATAAAGAATATCATGAACGTGGATTCGACTAGTTGTTGCAAAACGTTTGAGGTATGAGGTATGGCAAGCCATTGATAACATGGTGTTAAATTCAGAGACAGAACCAAAGACCAATCTAGGGAGACAATGGCAAGTGCAAGTGAAGGGCGGTCAAGCCGCGCATGGAGAAACGTGATCAGGAAATGCGAGGAAAGTATGAATGAGGGTAAAATTAAAAAAAAAGAGACAGGAGAGGAGGGAGAAGGGAAGGAACATATCTGGGCAGTGTTGGTTGATGCCACAGGGGGGGCGGTGGGTGCGAGGGTATGAACAGGTGTATCATCCATCATCTGGAGAATAGCAGGACGTAGAGGCACATGGAGCTAACAAGCAGCTCGGTCAGTGTAACAGGCTGAAGGCGGCGGGCTGTTCCTGGAAGCACGGCTGGGGATGAGAACAAAAAAGGAAACCAGTTATTTCAGGTGTAGTCTTTGCAGAAGTTCTGGCTAACTGAAAACTAAGTGCACTTCTCAGAAACTCTTTATGCCAAGCTCACCCTTGTTGCAGTGGATAATCACACCTGGATACTGTAGACTTGTACCTAAAGACTGTCCTGTCAGATGCATTTCAGTGCAACACGACTGCAACACACCGATTATAGTGGAATTTACATTTACACTTTGCTCACTTTCCCTGTCTCAGGGAGTTTTTCTTTGCCATTGTCGCCTCTGGCTTGTTCATTGCGGATTTAAATCTACATCTTTGTGAAATTTTCCTCATGAAAATGTCTCTTGTTAAAAGTGCTATAAAAATGGAATTGAATTGAATTGATTATGCTGTTATGGGGATTTGACACTTTTGTTCTAAGCCAAAAAGAAGATTTCTGTCTAAGCTTTACAATGAATGCTTATTAGAGACTATTGATTTGCTTTGTGCTTTTTTTTTAAATGCTTGTTTCATCAGCAGTAGTCTCAAAATCACTTGATTTCACTGCAGTGGGACATTTGGCAAGGTTTTCGCTGGTTCGGAATCAGACACTGTGGACTCAACTCATGTTGAAGTAATTAATGAAAAATCGGTCATATATAATTATACCACATCATTAGTATATAAAAAAAAGCAATTACATGAGTGAGTGAGTGACATTCTGTATTCTTTTTTTTTTTTTTTAAGAGGTTAAATGTTCAAATGTTATTCGCCATGACAAGCCATATATTTTGGTGTTATGAAAAAGGCGCAAGAAGGATTCAGCACTCGCTATGAATCCAAGGGACAGTTACCCGGTTTTGTAATTTCTCTACATGCCATGTTTCTGTCACATGTTTACACTGTCACTATCATTGTCACATTTATATTTATTTATTTTCTACCTCACAATTCTTATTTCTATTCTTACTTTCATGCTACCGTGACACCCTCATTTCACCATGAGGAATTAAAAAAGTGTGTCTTATCTTATCGTTACATTATTACATGCTACTATCCATCCATCCATTTTCCATACGGCTTATCCTACACAGGGTCACGGGAGAAACCGGAGGCTATCCCAGGGAACTCGGGGCACACGGCAGGGGTGCCAACCCTTTGCAGGGCACAATCGCACACGCATTCACACACTATGGACAATTTTGGAAATGTCAATCAACCTACAACGCGTGTCTTTGGACTGGGGGAGGAAACCGGAGTACCCAGAGGAAACCCCCGAAGCACAGGGAGAACATGGGTGGAAGTTGGATTCGAGCCCCCAACGAGGTAAGCGTGCGTGCCCCCCATAAATTCTACTATGTTCATAATAAGCATACATTTGTTTTGGTTTTAAAAAAAAAAAAGAGAGTGAAAAAGTAGAAGTAGAAATCTTCTCACCCAATCACCCAATGTTCAATTTATATTCAACTCACTTAACCTTCCTACTCGATCCTGGAAGAATATTTGTGCAGATTTATTTTTAATAAATACCAGTGATATTGGACTAAAACTTGTGTGTCATACTCTACTACACTATAACCCTTAGCTTTCACTCAGTAATCTATTTTTAGGTGGTACAAGAAGGGGAAAAAGGCTTTTAAGTGTATAATGGCTAAAGTCCTGACTTTGAAGAGGGAATCGGAAAATTAATTTTGGAGAAGGTAGGGAAAGAGAGAGCAATTATGCTTCATAAAATGTTCTCAGGCCTTCTGAGCAGCTACAATCAAGGCAGTAAATTATTAGTTGCTTTTTGGTGTCATCATTGTACGGCTATGCCTCAGGCAGACTAAAAGCATAGATATGACCTTATCGTCAAGAACGCGTAGCAGGAGGACAATCAAAAACCGATAAAAATTCGTGCGAATCAATGGGCAGCTTTCCACAAAACTCACAGCTCTCCATGAAGTACAAACGAATGCGATGCTGTGTTTTGGTACTGAAAGAAGTTAGAAGTTAAGGCTTTCCAGCTACACGAACTCTCTCTCTCTCTCTCTCTCTCTCTCTCTCTCTCTCTCTCTCTCTCTCAAGCATCCATGCACACAAACACACACATGGAGTGCATTATGCATGCATGCCAGCAACAAAATAGGTTTAATACATAAAGAGTAGCTTTCTATTGAAGAGATCAATATTATTTATATAAAAGGTTTTCTAGGGCTGGCAGTAAATCAATACATTTTTAATAAAGTTCCTTATTCTTCCGTTTCAGTGAAGTACAACTGAAGCATCTGTCGCTTTCTCAAGGACCTTTGAAGGAGTTGGCAATTTTTCTAGAGCGGGTCAGTAATGGAAGATCACTTCAAGTGTGTTTACTGGATGTATGCTAACTATAAATGCATGTGTGTATATGCGTATCAGTACTGGGGCTGTCAAAATGAACTTACTATTCGATTAGAATTTTCACAAGATTTATATATTTGAATATCAAACCTAAACATTTACATTCGTAGGGCAGTGGTGGCTCAACGGCTCTAGGTTACAAAGGCTCTGGGTTCTGAAGATCGGGGGTTCAAGTCCCAGCACCGCCAAACTGCCACTGTTAGGCCCTTGAGCAAGACCCTTATCCCTCTCTGCTCCAGGGGTGCCGTATCATGGCTGACCCTATGCTCTGACCCCAACTTCCTAACATTGGGATATGCGAAGAAAAGACTTTCACTGTGCTGTAATGTGTATGTGACAAAAAAAGTCTTCTTCTTCTAAATATTAGGGATCCCTCTAGGCTAAATCAAACAGTTTTTGTACATTCCATTCAACATTCAGCCAGCTCCAGGGTTACTGGCACACTTGGAAAATAAAGATGGGCTAATTTTTTTTATTATTATTTATTTTAACCTTACACCGAAACTATGACTGAAATCTTTAATGGAAGTAAATATATCCAAATAAACCAGACAGTTAGTTACTTAGATAAATAGCTAGATAGATTTATTTTACTCTTTTAAGATGGCATAAATGTTTAGGAACACTTAAGCAGTCATCCATGACTTCCTGTTTCATTGGGGCCATAAATATGAGGTGACAATTATGATATATGCTATGTAGTGAGCAAATACAGTGAATAGAAAGCCATTTGGGATTCCCAATTGTTTAACTGTCTGTGGTTTGGGAGGCTAAAAATGTAAAAAATAAAAAAATATATAAACAAATCTAGGTAAATATTAGCAATATAGATATATTGTGGGTATATATAGATTTTCTTTCCCTAAGAAAATGTTTATGTGACTCGTATGATACAAAAGCATAGTGTAACGCTACTGCTGGTGTTCATTCTCTCTGTGGCAGTGCAGAATTGTAGGCTCATTACTATTCAAATGCATTCACGTATTAAATAGTTTCACTAATTAAAATGTAACTGCAAAATGTAAAGAAGTCTCACAGCCCTGATCCACACTGGGAGGTTAACAAAGAGCAATATGGCGCCTCATATGAGAAAGGAAATATCTACTGTTTGAAATATACAACCCTTAGAAGATCAAATCCTTCTCCTCTCTTCTGTCATATATAGGTGTAAGGTATTCCTCAAAAACAAAAAAAGGCAAAAGCAAAAAGGAATAACAACAGATATATAGCACGACATGAGCCTAAGTAAACACTCAATCCAGGATGGGGGTTCAAAGCAGAAGCACCACACACACACACACACACACACACACACACACACACACACACACACACACACACACACAGATATATATGCATACACCGTGTCAATGCTGTTCCTGCTACCCATTATTTTTCATCTGAGAGAGAACATAAAAAAGACACATGCCACCGGCAGCTCCTGATATGATAGCCAATGGCGGAGAGAAGACTAGAGAGAAGTGACGCAGCAAAGAAATAAAAACAGAAGAAATAGAAAGACTTAGGAGGAGCTGGATAGAACAGAACAGAACAGAACAGAATAGAATGTGTTAGAACAAAATGGAGAAGAGTGGAATAGAACAGTATAGAATAGACTAGAATATACTAGAATGAAACAATACAGAATATAACAGAATATAGCAGAATGGAACAGAATAGAGTGGAATAAAACAGAGTAGAATAGAATGAAATAGAATAGAATACAATAGACTACAGCATAATAAAACAGAATAGAATGAAACAATAGAATACAATAGAATAGAATGGAAAACTACAGAAAATAACAGAATGGAATAGAATAGAATTGAATAGAATGTGTTAGAACAAAATGGAGAAGAATGTAATAGAACAGTATAGAATAGAACAGAACTCAATATAACAGAACAGAGTAGACTAGAATATAACAATACAGAATATAGCAGAATGGAACAGAATATGACAAAATAGAACAGAATCGAATAGAGTATGTTAGAACAAAATGGAGAAGAATGGAATAGAACAGGATAGAATAGACTGGAATAGAATAGACTAGAATAAAACAATACAGAATATAGTAGAATGGAACAGAATACAACAAAACAGAGTGGGATGCAATAGAACAGAATAGAATACAATGGACTACAGCATAATAAAACAGAATAGAATGAAACAATAGAATAGAATAGAATAGAATGGAAAAAATACAGAAAATAACAGAATGGAATAGAATATAATTGAATAGAATGTGTTAGAACAAAATGGAGAAATATGGAGTAGAACAGTATAGCATAGACTAGAATAGAACAATACGGAATATAACAGAATATAGCAGAATGGAACAGAATACAACAAAATAAAATGGAATAGAATGAAACATAATATAATAGAGTGGAAAATACAGAAAATAAAATAATGGAATAGAATAGAACAGAATAGAATGGAAAAGAATGGAATAGAACAGTATAGAATAGACTAGAATGGAACAATACAGAATATAACAATAGCAGAATGAAACAGAATAGAATAGAATAGAATGAAACAGAATAGAATAGAATAGAATAGAAACATAATAGGATAGAATGGAAAATACAGAAAATAAAATAATGGAATAGAATAGAACAGAATCGAGTGGAATAGAATAGAATGTGTTAGAACAAAATGGAAAAGAACGAAATAGAACAGTATAGAATAGACTAGAATAGAACAATACAGAATATAACAATATAGCAGAATGGAACAGAATACAACAGAATAGAATGAAATAGAATAGGATAGACTAGACTAGAATAGAATGGAAAAATACAGAAAATAACACAACAGAAGAGAACACAATAAAATGGAGAAGAATGAAATAGAACAATATAGAATAGAACAATACAGGATATAACAGAATATAGCAGAATAGAATGAAATAGAATAGAATAGAGTCATAGGGAAACATTTAATCAAGGAAGATAAAGCAGGAACTTGTAGTCCCCCAACAGACTCTTTTAGAAAAAAAAAAATAAGGGTACTAAAACCTACCTTTCCTCGTCACTGAGGTGGTACCTCACCAATGTGTTCCAATGTTTCCAAGTACATGTTACATGCTAAAGATACAAACAGTGTACCCTTGATGGTGCCATGTCAGCGACGAGGAAAGGTACAGTTTAAAGCACTCTTATTTCTGCACAGGAGGAGAGTACACAGGAGGAGGAGCTTGTGGGCCTCAGAATGCAAAGAGTAGGATGAAGAGTAAAACATTTTTAGAAAGTAACTGTTTGTTCGTTTAAGTAATTCAACCAAGCATGGAACATTTCTTCCTAGAAAAATCATTTGTAGATGGCTCCATTTTTAGAATAAAGAATTTTTTTTAAAAAAAGGAAAATGAGGTACACAAGAGTACACAAGAATAAAACCAAACAAAACTGAATAAAAAATAATAAAAATGTGATGTTTTGTGTAATCTGCAACAACAGGCAACAGTTGTTATATATATATATATATATATATATGTGGCTTAAAAACATCTAATAAGATTTCCATCTCTGATTGGTCTGAGGTCACAGACTTTACTACAGGCAATGAAAAAGAACTCATATGGTAAAAAATGCATTTGGCCAATAATCCAAATGATTATTGCTCCCCAGCTTCCTCTCCAGATTGTATTTAAGTGCTTGTATTGTACATCTTTCACAACATAACACTGAAATACTGCATTCTTTGGCTCAAAATATGAAATTGGCTTAAAATAAAATTT
The DNA here is from genome assembly GCA_023630585.1 of Cranoglanis bouderius. Classification (NCBI taxonomy): domain Eukaryota; kingdom Metazoa; phylum Chordata; class Actinopteri; order Siluriformes; family Cranoglanididae; genus Cranoglanis; species Cranoglanis bouderius. The sequence goes on from CM042546.1 coordinate 14,808,929, forward strand.
GAAGAGTATTTATACTCCTGTGCTTACAATAAGAATAAGAAATGTCAAAAAAAAAAAAAAAAGTCATTGTTGAATATTGAATTAAATTTCATTGCATTTATCAAATAATCATTCGTGTGTTGAACAAAAAGAAATCGCATATTATAGCAAGTAAGGACATTTTTTTTGTTACACTAAATAACCAATAAGTAAAAAAATAAAAATAATTTAAAAAAATTGAGTAGCTTTTTATCACTAAAATTAACCGCTTATCCATAATACACAGCATATATTTATCTTACAGTTAATACTAGCACTGACTCTCTGTCTTTTATTTGTCAACTTATTTCTTTATTCTCCTTTAATAAAATGTTCATTAAACTCAGTACATTGGAAGATTTAGATCTTTGGGCATTGCTATATATATATATATATATATATATATATATATATACACACACATATATACATATATATATATATATATATATACACACACACACACACACACACACACACACACACACACACACACACACACACATATATATATATATATATATATATATATATATATATATATAATTTTTTAACTTAATTTGCATTTAATTTAACATGTACTGAATAAAATATAAATGTAAACATGACCATGAAAACTAGGTTTATACAGTTTATATCTGCCTTTATTCAGCTGCTTTTCAGTCATGTTGCAACTCCTTATCTACCTCGCATGATCCTTGAGAAGCATATGTAAGATCATATAGTAAGTAAGTAAAAACATTTTCATGTCATTTTGGCAAATTATATTTAATTATAATATATTTATTTTCTTTAAAAAAAAAAAAAAAAAAAAAAAAAAAAAAAACTGTGGTCAAAAGCAGATATTTCTGGGTTTTTTTTTGTTTGTTTGTTTTTTTGACCACCAGAATTCAGTCAGTATGACAACTCACGTGTCATGTCTATATATTTATGACCAGATTGGTCATATAGAACAAAATAGATTAGGTGAGATTAGGCTGAACACATTATCGAGAGGAGCGTTTAGCCCTGCTCTTGCAATATCTAACCAAATCAGCTTCTTTCTTTCCCTTTAAAAGCATGATGATACATTTATCACTGCAATTCAATTTCATGTCAATGCTAACAGGCAGTGGGTTAAAATTACCACCATCAGGCTCATACAACAATCCAAAGACATAAAGGAGAAAGCAGGCAAAAGGTCAATGATGAATATAGACAGAATGAGTATCAATACTGTACAAATGCTTCGCTCCACAGGTACAAGTTGTATATCGATTTTAAATTTCACATCATGCAGAATGATGGGGGGATGAGTTGAAGGGATTTCTATAGCGTGTATATTCCCCTCGCGTGTGCAAGTCAGACACCTGATGCAAACAAATCCGGCAAGGACGGGGTTACCTTTTGTCGCACCTCTGCCTGAGCTCGCTATGCCAATGAAGAAGTTAGACAGCTGTCAAAATAGCATCTAAGTGCAAATTGGAAACAAACTGGAGATATTAGAGCAGAAATATAGCAGAAGTAAATTTAGACTTACTAAAATTTAGATTTAGAGTTGAAAGTTCATTACAGTGGTGTGTTTCACTGATGTTTGGCTTTGACAGCTACATACATCTATATATTTCTATATATTTATCTTTTTCTTGAACTGATCTTCTGCTTGGAGCATCTTATGTCCAGACCCCCACCCTTTCATCTGTGCATAATCTCATCTGGACTTGAACCTAACCCTATGTTCACATTAGCATGCCCCAAGTCCCTCATGTCAGCCCAATGTACCATTTATACACATCCCTTTTGTTTAAAATGTATTTAAAATTCCAGCTTCATTTATTCCAGCATTTAACCTCTTGAGGACGATGCAGACAAATCTTTAAAACTCACATATCGATTTAAATGTTTGAAATACACCGAAATTTATCAGCATTATGGATGCAATACAGAACAGTTTTGGGGAGGTTACACGTGTGCTTCAAACTGTGTGATTTGTAAAGACCATCACAGCAAGCATCATGTGTATAACCTCAAAGAGATTTGAAAAGAGAATACTAGCTGCATACACTCACCAGAGGCATCACCAATCTCTGCTACTTCCTTCCAAGCTTTGTTTTATCTTTGTAATGTCTCTATGCACAGTAATCACGCAAGTACTCATGATCGACGCCGATACTCGTTCTCAACATCCTTTCAACATTTTAGTACTCTCCGACTTTATAGTATACGGTTGTAGAAGCGGAATGATTTATAATCCACCCAGAAGAGGTTCCCTTTTGAGTCCGTTTCCTATCAACGTTTCTTCCTCTTATCATCTCAGAGAGTTTTTCCTTGTCACTGATGCCTCTGGCTTGCTCAATAGAGATCTAAATACAAATACAAAAGCACTATACAATTTTTTTTTTTTTTTTGTATTAATGAATAGAATTAAATCATTCTTAATAGTGAGCACACAACTTTGGACTCCAGTGCAAATTATCAGTGTCTATTTGTAGTGAGTCTACTGGAGGCCCACCGAATCAATGCGATCCCATTTATCTTCACACATTAATGTACATCATCTTCATCTCAGCTGTGCATGAGGACAATATGAGACAATGGCACTCTGGACTGTCGCCTGCTTTCTTTCACTATTTTGGCACAGCATTTTTTTTCCGGTCAATATGCCCGTATTTACTCAGGAGGAGTGCTCGCCCTCCGCTGTACCACAGGGGTCTAACTGGAGAGAGGAAAGGGACAGAAACACCAGCGCTGTGCCAGGCATGAGCTCTTCTAGCTTCCACTGGATTGGCTGGCATGGGCCCAGATTATTCCCAGAAAACGAAAACCCCTATAAAGATGTTTTGTTCTCTTTAGACCACTTATCTTCCCCTCCTATCAGTACCAAGCCGTGTGATGTTCATTTGAGGAACCAGAAGCAACCAAGTAGGACAAGTAGTCGAAGTTTACATCGATTTATTTTCCTTAAGTCTCCTATTAAATGCCAACTCTGGTTTAAGACACTACAGGTAGAAATGATAGCAAAAAAAAAAAACTTTAGGAAAAGGTATAGAAGAAGTCCTTCAGAAGAAATTCATTAAAGTATCTACATTAAATCAGTCCCTTTGTGATTTTGCGATTGTAGAAATGGAACTTGCAATTTTTCAAAATTACCACAGATTTTCTGCAGATTTGGACTAAGACATGTCATGTGACCTCACTTCAATCCTGCAAAACTGTGTCGTGGAATTGCAATTTTGCCAATTCGCAAATTTTGAAAAAAGCCACACCAAATAATCAAGCATTTTTGGCCGCAACAATAAAAAAAAAAAAACCTCGAAATCCTGTACGGACTGATAAATAATTTGTTGCGTGAAAAATATATTTATGTCTGTGCTATATTGTCAATTTTATTGATTTGGTTAAGAATATAACATTGATTTCTTTTTTTTCTTTTTTTTTTTAAGTGTAACTTTGCTATAAACGTAAAAATAAGGGGAATAAATGTAAACCTTATAATATTTTATAATATGATTCTTTGTTATCATCTTCATAGAATAACTGCATTTTACAGCTTCTTGTACTGCAATTCAACTACTTCCCCATGCTATATGCATATTTATACCACAGAGCTGTTCTTGATTGATCAGAAAGTGTTGATTAATTTTCTATAACGGCAGCTCGGACAATAATTCTGGTTTTATAAGTCTTATAAATGAAACGTTATCACTTCTACAGTAACAACTTACACAGGGACTCGTATGGCGGACATTCCGCATAAACGGATTATAAAACTGCGTTCTTACAAACCATGCAAGAAACCCCGGATTTTGTTATTAAAGGGCTTTTACGGTTCCGTCACCGAATTGTCAGGTCTTTTGCTAACCACGATGGAAATGTACAGTAGATGTAGATTTCTCTAATAATATAAGCAATGCTTCAGAGTCTACCAACCTGTTTCGGGGAGCTTCTCCTGCTTGCACTTCCCTTTGGTGACGGAGACATCATCAATGGCGATGTCGCCCTCAAACCCGTCACCACGGATGCCCTCAAACACCACCTGTTGATAAAAATCAAAGTGAACGTTACAGAGAGTATGGTTCCATCATTATGGCCTCACTAGCGAGACAAAAATAAAAATATTAAATACGACTGGTCTCTGTAAATATTAAGGCAAGTCACTACTGGTATTTTTTTTGCAGTGCCATTTTGTTCCCCAAAGAAATTGCATTTCTTGATGAAAATGTAGCTTTGTCTAATTAAATATGCATGAAAGAAATGTTTATTCACTGTGAACACACTCTTCAGAGAAAGATGTTTATAGACGTTTGGTGAAATGTCATTTATCATTTAATCACAAAAATACCGTGTGTTTTTTATTGAAATGGTCTATTATGCCATTTGTCAGCATAAAATCGATCATAAATCATAAATAAAAATCTTCTGTAATATTCTTGCAATTAGGGATACCAGTGAATATGTAAAAGGATTTTGTGGTTTTGAACAAAGGAAAAAATGAGTTAATACGCATTCATTCATTTCCCCCACTAGTAAGTGTGGTTTATATGATTTATTTACATTTGTGCAAAGAGGGCGGAGCTTTTAAGCCTTCTTCGAAGTTGCTAAGATGCAATTTATCTTAAAAAAAATAAAATAATAATTCCTCCCATCATCTCCGGTATGCACAATGAACACATTACGGCTCTTTACACAGCGTACACACACTACACACACACAGCACACACACACACAGCACAGTCCTGGCTTTGACTGACAGCTTAATTATGTTAGCACTGAAGCTGCCTATACACACCTAATCACACACCTAATCACACACACACACACACACACACACAGGCCTAATTCGGTTCTGCGCTAACACACTTCATTACTCCCAAGCTGGACGCTCGTGCAAAACAAACGAATCGACAAAAAGGAAAGACAGCTCTGTACACTTTCTATTAACCCGAGACAGTTTATCAGTGGAATTGCATCCTTTTGCTACTTAAAACCGTGTGGCATTTTTAGTGCTGAGGAGATAGAGAGCGCGGCGTTATTAACAAGAAGTACTAAAACTCTTTCGGACTCCATCGTGTCTGATTATATTTCTGGACGCTTCTTTACTAGTATAAATAAAAAAACTTTAACCTATTTACTCTAAGCAGTACTAATTTATGTTTATGGGGGAAAAGGTCAACGTAAGCCAGAGATGAGATCCTCGGTATATTGGCGCAGCAGTTTTCCAGGCCCAAACCGAGTACAAGCTCCACATAATCACCAGAATAAAAGCAGCATTACTAGGAAAGATGTGCTTACTTAAAACATTACCACGAAAGAAGAAAAAACCTAAAGTTAACAAATAGGAGGCTTAAAGTTAATGACAAGAATAACAGTACAAAAGCGTGGTAATTGAAGCAATTCAGAAATGAAGGAGCTAAGGATAAAGTCTTCAGTACAGGGTGTACTTTTGTTTGATTTTTAGCTAATCCTCAACAGACTCAGAGAATGCTGTGTGAGTAGAGAGATGATATGCAAATTCCATAAAATCCACTGATTATTTTCTGAGATTTTTATGGAAAGCCTGAGAAATCCCTTCACACTGTGAAACGTTTGACATTTTCTACTATACAGTATACAGTTATATAAAAACTACACACTGTTCTGGAGCTTCCTTTTGCATTTACATCGACCACAAATAAAGTTCTAGTATTTTAAAGTCTGGTTACTCCCAAAAGTGAAACTGTATTTAAAGGTTTCATTTCAAATGTGGCACAGGATCGTAGTCAGCCATTTTGACAACCAGTACCTGATTACAAACTAAACCGATTATGCCTATGTCCACTTCGTTATGGCTGGCACCTACAGTACTGTGCAAAAGTTTTAGACACATGCAAAGAAATGCTAATAATGAAATTTAATTTTTCTACATACATATATATATATATATATATATATATATATATATATACATATACATACATATTATATATATATATATATATATATATACACATACATATATATATATACATATATATATATATATACATATACACATATATATATATACATATATATATATATATACACATATATATATATATACACACATATATATATATACACACATATATATATATATATATATATATATATATATATATAGTAAAGAGCAGTAAACAATAGTAAATGAAACAAAGTTAATATTTGGTGTGACGAAAATAAAAAAAATACAAATAAAAATAGTAGTCTCCGGTACAATTAGTGCAGTTTTATAAGGAAATGAGCTGGTAAGTTTTATTGAGCATCTTGCAGAACCAGCCACAGTTCTTCTGGAGACTTTGACTTTCGCACTCGCTTCTTATTTTTGCAGCAAAACCCAGCAGCCTTCATGATGCTTTTTTGTCTGAAAAGTGTCTCTTACGTAATATGCTGCTTTCTTTAATGATGTCCAAATATTTTTCTGTAACATTTCATTTTGTGCTAGAAAACTAATGTTTGCGAATCTAAAATGTTGTTTGTACTGACTTGATCATGTAGAAGTCATAAAATAAAAATAAAAAATCTATAACAAAGTTTGTACTAAAAAGAAAAATAGGGTGCCTAAAACTTTTGTCCAGTTTTGCAACTTGATCACAGTGTGACATTCTCTGTGTGCAAAAAATCATATTAGTTAGCAAGATTGTAGTCATCTTTAGGCAGCCTGACTGTTTTTACCACTACATTTGTTAAACGTGATCATTACAGATACCCCAGGCAAGATTACAAATTAAATATAAACATTTCCATGAAATTTCGGTGAAATATATTTCTTCGATTACAACTGAGTTGTCAAAGCATCTTATTGACAGAAAAAAGCCCAATTTTAGCCAAACCCACTTTTTCATCTTTTGCTTGTTTGCCAGAATTCAGTCCCAGCGTCATCTGATGGTTTCTAACAAACCATATATGAATGAGTGTGTGTGATTATTTTTTTTTTTTAGTATTCTTGGAGTAAAGAAGGATTGTGTTTACTGAACGACTATAGACAACTGAATGAAAGTGTTTGATATGTTTCATTCCATAGTAGAATAGATAACATGGACTTGAACCCTCAGAGGTCTATGCCTGTTTATGATACCGACATTTTGTTCATATAGATCTGACGTTTTATATCTTTTCTTTCCACCACAGATAGGCTGATGAGGCGCAAAAACATGTTGCTGAATGACCAGATTCATGATTGGTGTAGGAACAGAATAACAAAATGTAAGACTGGTCAAAACATCTTGGCTGAAAGCTGTAGACCTGCTGTTTTGCTAGTACAATTGTAACAATTTGTGTCTTGAAAACAGCAGGCAAATAAAAATAAAACTTCACAAAATCTTAGCAGAGAACTGGTTGATAAAACCCAAAAAAAACCAACCCTCTTTCGTGCTATACTGTGAAGCTACGAGTGGTTTCGCAATCACAATTTCTTTTCCCCCCAGGTGATGCGGAGGTGCAGTGTTGCTGCCTCACAGTCTGTGTGGATTTCCTCTAGTTGCCTCCCACCTACCAAAAACAGTAGGCAGTAGGTGATTGGCTACACTAAATTGCCTCTAGATGGGTGATTGTGTGTGTGTATATGTGTGTGTGTGTGTGTGTGTGTGAGTGTGCGTGCGTGTGTGTGCGTGTGTGTGTGTGCATGGTGACCTCCGATTGACTGCTGTCCTATGTGGGATGAATTCTCCTGCCTTGCGCCTAGTCCAGATCCAACTCGGTTCAAATCTAGATCGGCATTTGATCCTTACTGAAAGTGCTTGGACTTCACTTTTTCCAAGCGAGACCAACATTTTCTCAAAGAGCAAAATAATAATACTTATGTAGAGATACAGAAAGTCTACAATGGAGATTAGTGTATTTATGATATATTTGTATTCATAAGAGTAAGTGGACTGTCAGGCTCTTTGAGACTCGGTGTTGTTAAGAGCCCTTAATGCCAGACAGAGAAAGAGAAACAGACAAGTGCAAGGTCAAGCCTCCTGACTAGAGAAAACTCTCCACATAAACACTTTGACTTCTGATTTTCCCAGCCAGTCCAATTAAACAAACAAACAAACACACACACACACACACACACACACACACACACACACACACACACACACACACACACACACACACACACAGAGAGAGAGCCACCATATTATTCTGACCCTTAGCTTAATCCCTACCTAAGTCTCTTTGAACAGGATGTTGTTATGAATAAGTAAATGAGAAGAATATAGGCTGAGGGAGAGGAAATCTCACGCTTCTACTCCATAAGACTGGCAATAGACTTCCCTACTCATTTCTAAGGTGGGCTAATTTGATTTCCATTGCTAGCATGCCTGTGGCACTAAGCCTAACCCTCTCTCTCTCTCTCTCTCTCTCTCTCCTTCTCTTTCTCTTCTCTGTGCTAATTGGCTACCAGGCCATGGGAAAGACAGAGAGACAGGAACATGGGTGAAACGTCAAACACTGAAATGTCACCTTATAATGTTATAAGCCTTTTCTGTTTTCTGTCGCTGAACACACACCCCCACACATACTATTCTTAACCCTGCTGATCTGTTCAGTGGGTTGCTGTGGATGCTCCTTTAACCTGGTCATCTTGTTAGATTTTACAGCCATAAAAATGTGAAATCTATTTTTAAACACACACTATCCATCCATTTTCTCCCGCTTATCCGGGTCGTCGGGGCAGCAGTCTAAGCAGAGATGCCCAGACCTCCCTCTCCCTAGCCAGCCCCTCCAGCTCCTCCACGGGGATACCGAGGCGCTACCAGGCCAGACGAGACATATAATCTCTCAATCTAGTCCTTGGAATGCCCCGGGGTCTTCTCCCCATTGGACATGCCCGAGACACCTCCCCAGGGAGGCGTCCAGGAGGCACCCTAGCACCCTAGACGCCCGGACCACCTCAACTGGCTCCATTCGACGCTGAGGAGCACTGACTCTACTTTGAGTCCCTTGATGAGAGACACTCGTATAAAATTTCTACTACTGGTCTTCACTTTTTGGATGTATTTATTCTCTCCTTCTTATCGCAGACACATACACTGAGCATAGCATGCATTAGTGCTGTGTATCTCATTACAGAAAAAGACCTCACTTACACTGCATACACGCCTTCATAACAGACTCCGGGGACTCAAGGCTAATGCTTGAAAGGCCGTGATTCTCAGCATTCGAGTACGCTTCGTTTATAGACGTACATGTGCTGCCATTTTTAATAGGATCACTCGTGGGCTTGCGCTTTCATGTGTGTGCAAAACAGAAAGAGAGACGTTAATTAGTGCATGTGGGTGCTGAAGGTTATGAGCGAGTCGTATCAATGCTGGAAGTCTCTTGTGTACGCCGACCATCATGGAAAGAAAGAACTGGAGTAACAAGAGAAGAGAAAGGAAATAAAGATGGGACACAAAGAAAGGGGGGAAAAACAGGAAAGACACTAGTAGGAATGAATAAATGACCAAGCGAGAGAGAGAGGGCGAGAAAGAGGTTAATGGACATCGCATATGAGAAGCTCAGAGGGCTTGAGAGCAGCTTCACAAAAACATGATGATGAAGAGATATGAAGAAACGAGAGATGAAGGTAGTCACCACTCACTCAACTCTGTTCTCGAGTGCTTTCACTTTTGTTATGATCTTAATTCCCTTGATAATTCATTAAAAAAAAAAAAGTGCGGCTAACAGTGGGGCCATAGACACACAGCAGAGAATTGTGGGTAAAGTGTGATTTAAAGTGTGAAATCTGCTGTTATCTGATGTACAATATCAAAGGGGATATTAGCTAACTTTAGTGGGTTTTGGTGTCTCTTTGTTCATTTTTTTTTTTTTTTACATGGGAATAAGTTTCAAGTAGGGGAACTGCCAACTGAATTTAAAAAAAATAATAATAATAAAAAAAAGTATGATATGATTGTTTTTATAGGTGCAGAATAAAGTCTGTATGGCTTGTGTGTCTAAACGATCAGCCTTATTAAATTTTTACTTTGAATATTACTTAAAATAATAACAATAATAATAAAATTTTATATTATTTTGTGCTTACTTTTTTAATATTTGGGTAGAATTTCTACTTTCGTCGCGTTAGACCAAGTGTGCTTGATTGTTGTTGACTATTCAATTTAAAAAAAAAAAAAAAAAGAAGGGAAAAAAAATAAATAAAATAAATAGATACAGTATCTCACAAAAGTGAGTACACCCCTCACATTTTTGTAAATATTTTATTATATCTTTTCATGGGACAAAACCGAAGAAAATGCAAAGTAGTGAGTGTACAGCTTGTATAACAGTGTGAATTTGCTGTCCCCTCAAAATAACTCAACACACAGCCATTAATGTCTAAACCGCTGGCAACAAAAGTGAGTACACCCCTAAGTGAAAATATCCAAATTGGGCCCAATTAACCATTTTCCCTCCCCGGTGTCATGTGACTCGTTAGTGTTACAAGGTCTCAGGTGTGAATGGGGAGCAGGTGTGTTAAGTTTGGTGTTATCGCTCTCACAATCACACTGCATGCCGAACACTGCATCAAATTGGTCTGCATGGCTGTCGTCACAGAAGGAAGCCTCTTCTAAAGACGATGCACAAGAAAGCCCACAAACAGTTTGCTGAAGACAAGCAGACTAAGGACATGGATTACTGGAACCATGTCCTGTGGTCTGATGAGACCAAGATAAATTTATTTGGTGCAGATGGTGTCAAGCATGTGTGGCGGCAACCAGGTGAGGAGTACAAAGACAAGTGTGTCTTGCCTACAGTCAAGCATGGTGGTGGGAGTGTCATGGTCTGGGGCTGCATGAGTGCTGCCGGCACTGGGGAGCTACAGTTCATTGAGGGAATCATGAATGCCAACATGTACTGTGACATACTGAAGCAGAGCATGATCCCCTCCCTTTGGAAACTGGGCCGCAGGGCAGTATTCCAACATGATAACGACCCCAAACACACCTCCAAGATGACCACTGCCTTGCTAAAGAAGCTGAGGGTAAAGGTGTTGGACTGGCCAAGATTGTCTCCAGACATAGACCCTATTGAGCATCTGTGGGGCATCCTCAAATGGAAGGTGGAGGAGCGCAAGGTCTCTAACATCCACCAGCTCTGTGATGTCGTCATGGAGGAGTGGAAGAGGACTCCAGTGGCAACCTGTGAATCTCTGGTGAACTCCATGCCCAACAGGGTTAAGGCAGTGCTGGAAAATAATGGTGGCCACACAAAATATTGACACTTTGGGCACAATTTGGACATTTTCTCACTTTTGTTGCCAGCGGTTTAAACATTAATGGCTGTGTGTTGAGTTATTTTGAGGGGACAGCAAATTTACACTGTTATACAAGCTGTACACTCACTACTTTACATTGTAGCAAAGTGTCATTTCTTCAGTGTTGTCCCATGAAAAGATATAATAAAATATTTACAAAAATGTGAGGGGTGTACTCACTTTTGTGACATACTGTACACACACACACACACACACACACACACTGTTTTAACCTAATTTATGGTGTTACTTTTTAAAGCTATAAGAATAAGAATCATAAGAATAATGAATAGTGTATCTCATACTACTGTAGTATAATATCCACTATAATGTAATTAAATAATTAATGTAATTAATTAAATGAATAAAACATTAACGCACATAAATATAGGCTCCCTCGGGGTGGGGGGGATAATTGCCCTTAATTTACTGTTTCATATTCAAAACCTGTTTCTACACCACAGTGAGCCCTTGAGAGAGAAAGGTTTCACATGGAGAAAATTGAATATTTCACTCCTGCATAAACAAGTTCACAAGTTCACAAGTAAACATCTGTTCACACAGGCCAATCGGTTCTATTCCTTCAGTGTCCGTCAGTGTAGCAGAACATTGCTGCTGGTGTCATTCAGATTAAAAGGATACACGAGGTTCAGTACAGCAGCTGACATGTTGAGAATCAGCACTATTACTACTCTGGACATGACTAACAGATATTACACTGTTTGATACAAACAAGATCTGTAAGCTTTTGCAGCACTAGTTGTGAGAAATATGTACAGTATGATAACAATCAGTATCTGCTTCCAGCTTCACATTACAAAAATGTCATTCAATAAGATTTATACCACTGTGCTATCGAATGCTCGATTCGGATGTGTTGATGGTTTTTCTAAAACAGCAGCCATGGTTTTAATGCATCGTCGCATCAAATTAATGCATTCATTGGAATATGTTATCATTTCTATATTAACATCTTGCACACGGACTAGAATGGTAGACGCGCCACACTTAACCAGATTAAAAACGACTATATACATTTTTTTGGAGGTCTATTCAGCATTTTTAGGAAGAATCTTCCGTGTCGGCGATTTGTAACAATCAGAGGTCAAGCTGTAGCTTTAAGCTTTATGACGTGGGAAAGGTTTCACGATGGAGGACTTGAAAAGAGAGGCTGCTGAGGGGACAACGGTTTATAACCGCTAGAACAAAAGTGTTAACAGGAACACTCGTCTTGCAGATGCTCCACAACATGAAATGTAACCGTAGACAGGCGATACTGTAAGAACAGCACGTTATTTAATTAACACGAAATTGTAATCGTTAGCAAATTTCTGTGGTATAAGGAAAATCGAACATATCGGGACATGCTGTTACTGGAAAATAATCAACTCTGCGTGGCATCAAACCAGCCCCTCGTCGATTATTTTCCTATAACAGCACAATCCAAGTGTTTTATTCCTAATAAACGTTATGTATAACATAAGGTTAACTAAGTAATAATTTCTGATTGCCTTATCATGGTACTGTACGCTGTTGTACTGGTACACCGTCACAACCACAACCTCTTCTCTTCTGGCACCGATATGTGGAAAGGAGGAAAACATGACTGGAGTCTGTATTCGTTTACTGTTGCACAGCGAGGAACGAGGGAACAGGGAGAACAAACAGATGGGATGGACAGAGGGGGAGAAATGGCTGGATTAAACTGGCTGGCCGGCTGTTCTTATCAGGAGGAGTCTGGCTCAGACTTTTACCATCGATCCTTGGGCACACTGTAGTCTGACTGAGCCTTTTATTTATTTTTATTTTTTGAGTTTGGATCTCACTTGAAAAAAAACAAAAAAAAAACAACAACATTGTTTCTTAGTAGATGGAAAAAATAGAAACAGGGGGACATTCCTTTTCCTCTCTAGATAGTATTGGTGAGGCCAGAGGAACTCCTGCACGTTCTGCTGATTCTTTATTATAGCCATCGTCTGTTATAACTAGATGCTGGACTGGTTTATTGTCTTTGCATGCTGGATACTGTAAATTACTGAGCCCAAAGGTTTATTACAGGTTGTGGAGCCCTCATTAAGTACTCCAAAGTTAATTGCCCTGGACTAACAATTCAATGGCTTAACCACTGGTAGGACTTTATTTATGAGGCTATTTTAAAGAAGGTCCCTCATGATTTATCTGTTTTTTGTTTTTTATATGGCAGTTATGGCTTATGGTCTGTGCTTATGACTGTTTTGTAAGTTTGGACTGAGATGTAAAAAAAAATGCATACAGTTAACTAATTTTGGCAAAGTCTGCTTAAAAGTATGAGTAACAATGGCGGGTAAAACTTCAACACAAGATAAAGGCATTATAAAAGGATGACAATATTATACAGCAAAGGTATATACTCACCGTAGTTATGTTGCTGCTTAATTTAGTTTTATTAAGGTCCATGTTTACAGCATTAGTCGAATAAAACATTTAAAAACGCAAACACAGGTATTATTTTATGTGATATTAAGTAGGAAACTTAATACTTGCTTGTCATCACCAGTTTTTTCAGGTGAAGAAACTAGCATCGCTAATCATCTTATCATTCCTAGTCAAAGTTTATTATGTTTTCAATTTTTATTATGGGGTATTTTCTTCTTGAATATGAATTTATTCAGCACTGTAGTTTAGCTTTTCTTTTGTAGTTGAAGCTGTTCCCAGAGAACATTCTAGAAATCAGTGCATATCTCAGGTAAGTGCAATCCAGGTTACAATGCAACTGTCATGTCTGCTGTCAGAGCTGCTTCTCAATAATGCCTCAGTGACATTTGGATTAATTGCTTGTCATTCTTCATTCAAAAGGTTTTATTCTGGCAACAAATCATGAACTGAAACGAACACATCTGATGAATGAAACCAAAAACTCAGGGCTTATTTCTCATGAACAGTTCCTTTCCAAAATGGTCGTGTGTTATTGTTATGATAAAGGTTGTCCTATTTATAATAATGTCTTATGTTCCAGTTTACTAGTTCACCGTAATAAAGGATGTAAAGTGCAGTGTACCTGAACGTAACATTCAGAGATCTCACAAAAGAACAATTTCTCTCACATTAGAGATGGTTGTTCATTACATGAATGCAATTTCATATTTTCTGTGAATACAAAGTTATCGTGAAAGGAGTACATGGTTACATTTTGTACTATAATAATAATAATAATAATAATAATAATAATAATAATAATGATGATAATGTACTATACATTTCTTGACGTGTGGAACTATTAACATTGCTGCCATCTTGGCATAGTCTGTATTGTAAAAGAGATTTATAGCTCAATATTCAGCTTGACTAAATCGCTAAAGGGTATGCTGTTATAGGAAAATTAATCGATGATATGGTGTTTGAATATGGCCTACCGTGAAGTGAAGTTACTGTTGACAAAAGTCTTTTATTCTTTGACCACCATCAATTAGCCAGTCATCAATTAATCAACTGACCACTCAGATTTCGAGAATTCCACAGCGCTGCTGCATTACATAAAAGAATTAAAAAGCATCCATCTAGTTATCATACATATGACACATCCTTTTTAATATCTGTTTTATTGCAGTGTACTACATATTTGATTTTCAGAAGCACCAGCATTAGCCATCTTTCAGTCTCGTGCGTCAAACTAATGCACAATGTCAAGATAATGACAAGCGAGACCTTGAGTACAGCATGAAGTCTCTACAGGAAATTAAAGTGAAGAAGAAAAAATAAGACAAGAAAGTTTGGCATAGAAGAACTTCCTATCTACCCTTCATACTCATGTCTCACCAAAACATATGCTGCTGTGAATACGTGATGAGGTCCGCAAGGAGCCGCCATATCTCTCTCTCTTTTTTTTTTTTTAAACAGACACTCCAGAATTGGCAGACAGAGGGAGTGTAGAAGCAAAGGAATAAAGAGAAGGACAGAAGGAGAGAGACAAACTTGGCTACCTCTCAGCTGTCATCTCAACTTTATTGTTAATCCTCTTCATTAAAAGGGAAAACGCTTTTAGCTGAGCGTGATGGAGAGGGGAAAGAAAGTCAGACCCAAGAGCAGGCAGACAAATAGGATACGTTTAGTGTATATATATATATATATATATATATATATATATATATATATATATATATATATATATATATATATATATATATATATAATAAAAGTATCCTATTTGTCTGCCTGCTCTTGGGTCTGACATACAAAGATGTGGACTCAAATTAGACTTCACAAATTCGATATTGTGGTGTCTTTATACTCAGTTCCAGAAAACAGACTTACGCCTTGTGGATCGAAAAAGACTTGAGACTCAAGCCAAATTGACAAAGAGTCTAGCCTTCAGGGCGACTAATGTTTTACAATGCCAGAGTTAGGAAGCTATGTATCTAATTAGAAAAGCTATTCGATTAAAATACAATTAATTTCCCATTTGTGAGGCCACTATATTTCAAATAAAGAAGCTTGTAGATGTTGTGCCAGGAGTAAAAAAAAAATAATAATAAAACTAAAAAAAATTGTGGTGCAATAAGAAAATAATCAATGGCCACCCTAAAGCACATCCTGAAGTGTTCTATTCTAGCAATTTGACCAAAAAAATTGTTTTTTTGTTGTTGTTGTTGTTTTTTGTTAAACAGCATCATACTTTTCATTAGTTAACGTAACTCTGACTGTAACAATGTGCGGACACTGGAGACTAAATAAACAACTATTCACAAAAATATCAATTTTTACACATGGGTTTAATCTGTTTATATGGAGCACCCGTCATCCAAATCCCTGCATAATGTATTAGTATAGAAATGCTAAGATATTAGAACCTGTGCATTCATATAACCTTTGTAGCTTTAGAGCTGTTGAACGTGTGAAAAAAGTGTCTGCCCATTGTAACAGCAGTGTGACAATCCAGCAAAGTTACACAGAATGACTCAGTTTTTCCCCAAATCATTACCTCACTGATCTCTGCACAAGATGGCAGACACAAACACTCACACGGAACTTACTTAGATGCGTGTATGTACCTGGAATGGCCCACTGGGATACACCACAACGTTAGCCTTCCTCCAGTTGGGGCCTTGCTGGCCCGAGAGTGTCCATGCTAAAGAATCTACTGTGGCGATGCTCTTCACTCGCAGGAGGACATTCAGAGTTCCTACAATGAAAGAGAACCTCAATTTATTATTTTTATTAAAACTAGAAATCCTCATATAAAACGGAATCCAACTGGGCCTTCTGTTTTCACACCACTCTCTTTGTGGTGATGCCATAGATCTCATTTTAATATTAACACAGTGTTAACTGTCTCTTTTTGGCTAACATCAACTCAATACTGACTCAGTGTGTACATGCATCATGCTGACTACTTTTACTTTACAGTAAATACTAATAAATACTGCTTGTTGGAGAAATACACTCACTTTATTAGGGATATGCATGTACATTCGTGCAATTATGTAATCAGCCAATCATGTGGCAGCAGTGCACTGCATAAAATCATGCCAGTACAGATCAAGAGCTTCAGCTGAACTTCATATCAAACATCTGAATGAAGAAGAAATGTACTCTCAGTCATTTTGACCGTGGCATGGTGGATGGTACCAGATGGTTTGGTTTGACTATTTCAGAAACTGCTGAACTCCTGGGATTTTCTTATACATAACAGTCTGTAGAGTTTACACAGAATTGTGTGAAAAAAACAAAAAACATCCAATGAGCGACAAGTCTGCAGGCCGGAAACTCTGTGTTGATGAGAGAGGTCAGCAAAGAATGGACAGACTGTTTGGAGCTGACAGGAAGGCTACAGTAACTCACGTAACCACTCTTGATAACCGTGGTGAGCAGAAAAGCATCTCAGAATATGCCAAACTGTGAGGTGGATGGGCTACAACAGCAGAAGACCACATTGGGTTCCACTTCTGTAAGCCAAAAACAGAAATTTGGAAGGCTGAAGACTGGAAAAAGACCAGGTGAAGTTTTTCCAATCTTCAACTGGCCAGTTTCGGTGAAGCTGTAGGAATCAGTACTGCTCTACATCTCACCTTATATGTGCTGTATGTGTAATAAAAACAGTTCATGGTAGTGATGCAGATACAGACATATGTTTCCCCCCAGGGTCTGAATATAATCTTCTAATTTTGTCACAGTGCTGGAAAGCACAAGCCACTGTTTTTCAAATATATAATAACTTTAAATAATGACAACTTAAATCTGATAGCAATTTTAATAACATGTTCTTTGGGTGGAAAGTTGAGAAACAGAAAAAATGGCTCTAATAAAGAACCAAAATATTATTGTACGCATTTCAATAATGTGGCACATTTTTTAATAGCGTGTTTGTAATTTTTTTCTATAGTTTAATGGGTCTCCTCCTTTAAACCCCTGAGACGACATTACTGTATTACCAAAAAAACAAGGTATTACATGATGGTGCTTCCATATCTGTACAGAGATGACAACCAATTACCTTCCACTCCATCGTTATTATTGCTTTGTTTTCATATTTATGGGTTTGTGTTTACTTCTAAATTGCACTACTCCATAATACGAGAAGATGCAATCTTCTTTTAACAACTAATTTGACAGAGAGTGGGTGTGCAGACTATAAATACTCTGTTTCTGTAAACTTATGTCTTAACATTCACTTAAAAACGCAAACAAGCACCCAAAAAAATGGCACATTAGGATTAGTGGAAATGAGGACAAGTGCATGAATTAAATTATCCTTCCTGCTTAGTGCTTAAGGGTAGCCGATATATATTACAGCTCAGAATAGGGACAAAAGCCCTCCAGGCAAAGCTGAAAAGAGGTAGCATGAGAGAAGAGGCAGTCCAGTGTTGTACTCATAAAGCATATTTGCATATTTATATACCAAATAT
Organism: Cranoglanis bouderius; assembly: GCA_023630585.1. Taxonomy (NCBI): domain Eukaryota; kingdom Metazoa; phylum Chordata; class Actinopteri; order Siluriformes; family Cranoglanididae; genus Cranoglanis; species Cranoglanis bouderius. Next base: position 14,827,052 of record CM042546.1, read on the forward strand.
AACATAATAATGGAAACCCTGGCCTGCACTTATAAGCATCACACAAATATCAGTCTGACAGCAGCGATATAGCTTGGAAGAAAGCACGACGACCTTCATCCTTTTAATAATGTGCATCAAGGTAGATCAAGTGGGCTTCTGTCTGAAAGGTCCTGCCACATTTGGTTAGCACACTCCTCCTGATAAAGGTACCGCGACATACACAACCCCAGTCACGCACAGGACACATGGAGAGTACAGGGAGTTATAAATATGAGAGAGTATGAGGTGTCACATGGGTCATCATTCAAACAATAGCTCTCATACATGTAAAAAAAAAAAAAGCTCTATAATTTACCCCTTTACCTCTCACATTCAGTAGTTTGTCATTCTGTCAAGTCTTTTCAACACATGGCTGTCAAACAGAGTTTGTCATCACTACTACTAGTAAGGTGTGCTAAGAATTGACCAGTTAGCGTGGAGTTCGTGGAGGAGCCTGAAGCCTATCCAAGGGAACTTGGGGATCAGGGTGGGGGACACCCTGGGCGGGGTGCCAGCCCATCGCAGGGCACAATCACACATTCACACACTATGGACAATTTGGAAATGCCAAGCAGCCTACAGCGCATGTCTTTGGACTGGGGGAGGAAGCTGGAGTACCTGGAGGAAACCCCTGAAGTGTGGGTAGAACATGCAAATGCACCCAGGGCACAGGCAGGATTCGAACCTACAACCCCCGAGGTAAGTCGCAAATGTGCTAACCACTAAGCCACAGTACCCCCTCCCGAGACGATATAAGACTGTACCTTAGAACAAGATCAGACACGATCCCATATCCAGTCATCTCATGGCTCGACTATTACAAACCTTGCTATTGCAAAACTATTGCCCCATACTGCTCTAGTTACCTTCACTGTTAAACTGTTATGTTAGATACGTATGTAAGGCATTCTGGAAAAACATGCAAAAATGACAAAAAATCTATTAGTTTTACCGTAGTTACTAAACATTCATCATTATTAAGTAATGTCTTTTATACCGGGTGTTGACTCCTTTGCTATAACAGCAGCTATGACAGTAGTTCCGGCTGCAAGGGTTATATTAATGCCCTTGTACTAATACGTCATTGTTTCTACAGTATCTTACATGGGGACGTGTATGCTGGAGGGCCACAAAAAAAAAAAAAAAAAGGATTTTAAAATGCGTCATTGTTGATATGTTGAAGTTAATTCGAAGGAGGAAAAGTATATTTAGAAATAGATGTAAAGCTGTAACTTTTACGATATGAGAAAGTTTTCAAGAGCTCTGCGGTTTCTCGGTAACATGCCAAGCTCCACTTTTTCTCATATTAACGTGGAAAAAGCACTTGGAAAAAATGCTTCAAACACTAACTAATCACAAAGTTCAAAAGACCCGGTCCCTATCCAGAATGATCAAAATACACCATAACAAAAATAATCATACAGTAGTTAGTGAAATGTATGCATGTTTACTTCAAAAGTTATCAGTTTACAATATTGATAAAGATTTCATCTCATTCCTGAAGCAAGCCATGTCGGTATACATCAATAACAATAAAGGTTCCATTATTTAGTCAGATTTGTAAGAACTTGTAATACGCCAGGTGTTAACTAACTCGGTTTATAATAGATCAACATATTTCTACTTAGTCATTTAAACATCGCTAGCTCATAGTTGTTTTATATACCTCACTATCAGTCCATGCAATGTAACAAACCAGCCTTGTTAAGCTCTAATGTCGGTCCTTGACGTTGAACATCTAATGAACTTGATGAACTTCAGGTCTAATGCTTTACATTCAATAGATGGCATTGGAACCCACAAATACACAGGGTAAAGAATAAAGATGAAAAGAAGAATGAAGATGAAAAGAAACACAAAATCTTTGCTGAATGGACACTTAACCACTTGACAAGAACGCATATTTCTCCTTTTACTGTCAGAGATACAAATGTATCTGAGATAGAGAGTTGAGTGTATGGAGGGCAGACCCACATTAGAACTGCCTGAAACAGAATGGTAGTTGAAGGGTATACAACTACATTAATTGTGTTAGTTTTGCAATTATTTGTCATTCTATGGTTCTCTTATGTATCAATATAAAGCTACTATGATGTATATTCAGAAATGAATCAAATGTAAGTCACTCTGGATAAGGGCGTCTGCCAAATACCATAAATGTAAGTGTAAATGTACTATAATTACAAACAATGGAAAATGTCGAAAAGTTCAAGGGGGGTGTATACTTATGCAAGCCACTGTAAATTATACTGTAAAACTCTACAAACAGGATAGTGGTAAAGAACAGGCATGTAGAGCTTAAACTTCTCTGGCTATTGCTGAAATTACATAATCTAAAAAAAAACAAAAAACACTACTTTATGGAGACTCTAACTAGTTGTATGTACATTTTGCACCTCAATTTTCACCAAACAGAAGGAAGGATTTTGTTAATAACAGAAAAAGGCTTTGGGTTTAAAAGATCTGAGTCATTCTTTTTCAGTGCTCTCGGTAGAACGGCTTAGGCTTTTACCCTGAATGGTTGCAGCAAAACAAAACAGGACAGCTTATTAGCGAGGCTACAGGAAAGCCAGGAGGGATAACTGGGACTTTTCAATTGGAACTAGCTTATTCAGAGGCATTCACTCTATTTTATAATCAGAATAAAAGAGGGGCTGAACATTTGTCTTACATATGTGATCTGAGTCTTGCATCATTGCTTGTGCACATTGTTTTTTTATTCTGATTGATTCTTGTGACACTTACTGTGAAGAGTATTTGCCCCATACTGATTTCATGTGTTTCTGTGTATCTCATACTAGTTTTAGATCTTCAAACGAAGTACAACATAAAAGAAAGGCAACCTGAGTGAACACACAATACAGTTTTTATTTTTATTTATTTTATTAAAGCAAAAAAAGTTATCTAACACCTATTACCCGTGTGAAAAACGAATTGCCCCGTTATACTTAAAATCTGGTTGTGCCACCTTTAGCAGCAATAACTGTAACCAAACACTTCCGATAACTGGAGATCAGTCTTTCACTTACTTCTAGGACTAGGACTTACTCCTATGCTTTGGATCATTGTCTTGCTGCATAATCCAGTTGCGCTTGAGTTTCCACTTAGGGACTGAAGCCCGGATATTCTCCTTTAGGATTTTGACCGTAGGTATGATGTTCTTTTTGTGGAATTCTGTGTTTGGTTTACGCCACATGTAACGGGACCCCTGTCTTACAAACAGTTCCACTTTTGACTCATCACTCCACAGAACATTCTCCCAAAAGGTTTGAGGATCATCAAGGTGTGTTTTGGCAAAATTCAGACGAGCCTTAATGTTCTCCTGGGTTAGCAGTGGTTTTCACCTCGCCACCCTTCCATGGATGCCATTTTTGCCCAGTGTCTTTCTGATAGTGGAGTCATGAACTGTGACCTTTATTGATGCAAGAGAGGCCTGAAGTTCCTTTGCTGTTGTCCTTGGCTCTTTTGTGACTTCCTGGATGAGTAGTCGCTGTGCTCTTGTAAGAATTTTGGAAGGTTGGCCACTTCTGGGAAGGTTCACAACTGTGCCGAGTTTTTCCATTTGGAGATGAGGAGGTTCTTTGGAGTCCCAGAGCCTTTGAAATAGCTTTGTAACCCTTCCCAGGCTGATGTATTTCAATCACCTTCTTCCTCATCATTTCTAGAATTTCTTTCAGTTTTGGCGTAGTGTGTTACTGGGTAAGACCTTTTCCACAAAAAAAAAAAAGTTCTATTTAAGTGTTGATTTGATTGAACAGGGTTTGCAGTAATCAGGCCTGGTTGTGTCTAGTCCAGCTGAACCCCATTATGAATGCAGTTTCATAGATTTGAGGAATATACATTTTCACACAGGCTCAGTTGGTATTGGATAACTTTTTTCCTCAATAAATAACATTATCATTTAAATGTAATTGTATTTTGTGTTTACTCAGGTTGCCTTTGTTTTATCTTAGATTTTGTTTTAATTTCTGAAACTATTTAGTATGACATTCTTTTTCACAGCATTGTAGGAACAGAACTGATTATAACACTGTTACTCAGTTGATGAAGATGGCACCATTGTCAATGCTACATGACATAATTAAGGTGTCTCATGAATCACTGTTCATTTAAGGTTTCATCTTATTTACATAAGTCTTTGAAAAGCTTTGAGGCTTTGAAGCCGTTATTTCCGAGGTTGCCCGCTTTCAAAAAAATAAGAGGCACAAATAAGAACATAAAAGATGGAAACAAATGAAACAAATAGTGGCACAGTCATAGTTAGACTCAGCATAATTTCGAGGATTCAAAAGTTTAGCATAACTGGAAAATGTTCTCATAAATAAATTAGAATCTAGTTGGTGCTGTGACCCGGATCAGCAATGCGCCTGATGTCATTCACCGAGTGCAACACTTAGTCCAGCATTGACACTTGGTACACTAGAACATTCAGTACAGTGCTGAAGAGCTGCATTTCATACTTTTTATGTGTTGGTTTTTTGCCAGACCACCAAGTATGTTACCCTATGAGAGGCATTTCTGTCTCACTGACAGACTGATACTATGAAATTCTTATATTTACATCTAAACTGTGGGCCTGCAATCCAGCTAAACTAGGCTTGTCTTGTTATTTATTATTAGAGAATGCTACAGTAGTTTGCTCAGAGCAGGGATAAGTCCTTGAGAACTGGAGTCCAGCACAGTGTGGTATTTTTCTTGGTCAACCCTGTGAGAATCAACTCACTGGTTAAATGTAGAGTAACTGAATAACAGCTGGGCTTTGTGGCCTTTTCAGATATCTTTCATCATTCTTTGCACTTCTTATTGTTGTCCGTCTGCCAGCTTTCTTCCTCCGATTCTCAGAGGCTGTTGCCTAGTGTTGAGTATCAGCAGCCATGCAGAACTATTTTTCACCATGCTAATTTGGGACATTGTTAATGTTAGCATGGCTAGCGCACCATGCAGATCTTTGCTTGCTAACAGGGATGTCTGATTCTCTGTGGGAAGCCCAGAGTAATGAGGGCTCAGACAGCCTTGCTTCCCTCTAAAGTTGGAGTCTGTACTCACTGAGCTGCCCACATGCCAATGCTCAAGCTAATCATTAGCAGTTTATGTACACAGCACTGGCCATCAGCCAAGGGTGGGTTTAAGCACAGGTGATGGTGCTTCTCAGTGTGATTAGTGATGCAAACAGAGATCTGACGTTGGTTAAAGATGATATTTAGGATAGAATTTCTGATAGATGGTGGATAGCTCAGGGTTTTTTTTCCTATACAAAATGGACATTTTTGAGGGTGCTTTGGTTAATGGAATCTTTTATGGGTGCAAGGTGGAAAAATCCAAAGTTGCACATTGCGTAAGATTGTTTTTTTTTTTTTTAATGCTATACATCCTATATATGCAGTTAAATATACAGTTTGAGAACCTCGCACAAAACCACAGCTAGGCAGAATATGAGGTCTCTCTATGGCATCACCGTCATGATGCATGCTAGTGGTGTTGGTGTGTGTGTGTGTGTGTGTGTGTGTGTGTGTGTGTGTGTGTGTGTACACGATTGGCTTATGTGAGATGAGCACCCTGGGGTGATTCCGATTGTGATTAACGTGCCTCGCCTTTCAATTATAATTTTCATTAAGGATGTGCTGTCTGTTCGCAGTCTCTTAAATAGTAATGGAATTAATAAAACATATGCTTTGAAATCAGCAGCAGTGCAGGCCCCGAGGAGAAAGTGTGACCGTTTTTCAAAAGGCTGAGAGAATCTGAGGGACGTCTCCGCCGAATGTGGAGCAAATGGCAGATAATTATAGCGCAGGATCTCTAAATGAAGATGAAAGGATTGGAATAAAAATCAAAGCAGTGATTCCAGACACAAAACAGTGGGGGAAAAAAAAAGAAAGCTTACTTTTTAACTTTAACAGGTGGCTTAACCACACGGTTACACACATTTATCATTGGGATTGAGTTAACAAATTTGTTTCCAACTTTTCCCTTTAGTACAATGTGTTTTGTGACATAATACGTCCACAATGCAGTGCTTGAACACCAGATGTTCATATCCCCAGCGCTACTCCTTATTCGACGCGTTACCCAACCAAAATGTCAAAAGTTAGTAAAAAGACTTCCACTCTTGACATGTAAAAAGGTATAATATTGCAGTCATGCCCCTATATTTATGTACGAGTTGTGTTAAAATGTGTTACCGTATGGTCGCTTAGTCACTAAACTGAAGTGACTTAGCAGGAGTTCACTGCCTGCTGTCAGTCAGCTGTGAGCTAGATTGAACAGCAATATCACGAGCATAATGTTCTATCAAGATACCGTGTTGAATTACAATGAATGTTAAAATGGTGATAGATCAGTAAAAGAGTTCGCTCGTGAACTACAGTCCTCAGGGTTTATTTCCCATATTTAAAAAAAAATAAAATAAAATTAGGCAAGCTCACAAAGCTACTGTGGCGTAAACATCTGTGATCTTTTTTTTTTTTTTTTTTTTTACTAAAATAGGTCAATCAATGTTTCAAACTATGTGTGTAGGATGTGTGGTATATAGTATTATGTTGTTGTTTTTTTGTTTGTTTTTTTAAGAGAAAGTGAGTCTTATCAAAGGAGATTACTTTTGGAATTTGTAGCTGTGAAAGTTCCCTATATAATGCATAAAAGTGTTCAATAGGCGCTTCTACTGTTACCTTAACCAAGCAACTCAACCAAGCAATTCAACGTCCATTAACTTAGAATCTACTGGGAAAGATTAAAGGGTTAAAATTATGTGCATTGCATGGAAAAGAGCGGTCTGTGGTTGCCAAAAAAAAAAAAAAAAAAAAAAGTTATCTGAATACTGGCTAAAAGTTTTGTCTAGGCTTAGTGTAGTCTAAAAAAAAATGACTTCTTGAATTCAGTACATGCATTATGCTTTGTGGGCTATCGGAGATTGTAGATCATAGGCGTACGACTTCAAAGCCCATCCATAAATCAGTCACTGGGTGTGTATGTGTGCGTGTGTGTTTTGACATGGATGGAAGATCTGTTTGCTGGATATAGCGCTCTGATGGAGTACTGTGTGATGAAGGGTCTGGAAAGTGACTGATAGCGCCCTCGCATCGCCGTAAATCAGACGACGGCCTTAGGTGACCCTGCCATCAAACAGGATGCACGCGCGCACACGCACACACACACACACACACACACACACACAGAAACAAATCATACATAAACATCACACTAAAAACTAAAAAAAGCCCAATGTACACATGAACAATTCTTAATTTGTCAAGTGACAGCTGGCAGAGAGATCATTAAGCACAAAGTGTAATCACACACACACACGCACACACACACACACACGGAGAGACTCTGTCAATGCAACTGCAATGACTCAAGGATAATTAGCAATATGTAGTAAAACTGCATACACTGTGACGCACTGCTAAACAGCCTGAGCATATCTAAGACAATTCCAGACAGAATTATTACAGAAATCTCTAATTACAGGCAGATTTCCAAATGTTAACACAATTAATGTCATTCAGACATAAAATATTTTTACTTCTTTCGGGACGTTTTCAGAGCTGGCGAGTTGACTTACATAGAGTTGACAGTTACATAGAGTCGGGTTACGCGGGTACTTAAGGTGACTTTATGGGACGATCATTAAAACTAGCTGTACATAAAAGTCACACCTCCGATGTTGCCAGATTTTTCTCGAGTAGAAGCATCCGAGACATGTAATATGACACGAATACGAATATATACGAATGAAAAGATGGCAAGCATTGAAATCAATTGTTGTTTAATATAATTTTAGCCACCACTTACTGCAGATTCGGTTTAACAATACTAACAATACTCTCGGCCCTTAAAAAATAAAAAAAAAATTTAAAAACACAACAGCTCGCTTGATCCAGTGCATCCTGATAAATATTTAGCAAGTTTATTTTTTAGCTCATGTTTTAGCCAACATTTACTTCATGAAGTCTCAGGATACTAAAGCGAGGTCAGTGTGCACCCAGGATGTAGGATATCACTATTTTAAGGTGCAGTGTTGAATGCAGGGGTATCCCTTTAAAGAGAAGGAAACTCAGACTCTATTCAGAACACACACACACACACATACACACACACACACACACATACACACACACACACGAAAACGGACTGATGGATAATGAGATATATTTCCCCAAATAAAAAGACCCTGACATCGATCACCTTCCCATACACTGTAGCTGAAACACACCTACACACTGGTTATATGAGGCTGCAGCATACCCCTTAATATAGACTTTTATACACACACACACACACACACACACACACACAAACACCCTTGATGTGACAGAACAGGGATGGTTGATAATTTGACAGGGATGCAAGGCTGTATCTACTGCAACACGTTTTCCACTTTTCTTCCAAGCCCCAACCGTGTGAGCTTGAGCGTATATGTGTGTGTGTGTGTGTGTGTGTGTGTGTGTGTTTGCCTTGCACATCTGCAAGCACAACATTAGCGTGACAGAATGGTGACAGACGTCCTCCTCCTAGATGGCTTCCTCTCTGGAAAGGTGCCAAACAGCAAAAGACAATTGCGCGCACACACACACACACACACACACACACACACACACACACACACACACACACACACCCCTAGCTATCCTACACCACTGATACCAGACAGATGTCACTTTAAGTTACAGCTCCATGTTTTTACACTCAAAATAAGTTATCCATCTAGCCTTCTCTCTCTCACGCACTCTTTTCCTCTGTGCAGTGATGTGGTACTGACCTATGTGTTTTCCGTTCATATGGTAAAAGAAGGAGATGCAGTACGGCATTCTGCTGGAGCCCGAGGGACCTCGAGCCGCTGTGACGTTGTAAAGCGGAGACAGAAGACGAGCTTTATCCCCTTTCTGACGTGGCCGTGATGTCTCTATGTACATATAATAACCTGTTATAAAGAGACAGAGACACAGGAAGTATGCATCATGGTTTCCAATGAATTTTCTGGCTTCGTATACTGTTTTTGGTCTGCCTATGTTGTCAGTTAAACTGTACACAGCTTGATGGTTTCCTCTTTTCCTTTGTTTAAGGAGCGGTTTGCAAAAAAAAAAAAAAAATTCATGCTGTTGGCAAAATCTAATAGACACATCTGTCACCTACTATCACCCACCTAAGGGCCCTATTTGTTTGAGATTCAAATGCAACCTCAAACATAAGGACAGCAATAACTGCACTGCATTTGGTGACTCTGGTATTTAAGTAGTTTTATTAAACATTTTAATTGTTCATTTAATTCAGTTAATATACGATTCACTTTTAGTAAATCCAACTGAGACGATCTACTCGGATTATCAAAAATACCTGAGGCATATTTTTCTCGAGTAGAAGCAGCCAAGATGGGTCTTTTCAATAGCATTTAAACCACCACCTTTAAACACAAGCACTTGCCTTTAAACTTGAAAAGATGAGGGATAGAAAATGTGGACTGAAATGAAGCCAAATAGGAGTCTAGAATATAAGATTAATCGCTGGAAATGTGGTTTTAACAATATAGCTTCCAGCCTCCATTTAACAATATAGCTTCCATCCTTCCACCCCATTTTATAAAATAGCACTTGATCCAGCACATCCCTCTTTAGTTTTGTGTTTGTTTTTTTTTGCACAATGAACTAGAAGTACAGGGTGAAAAACATTGTATCTACTTGTTGAGAGTTGAGACAAGTGCCTGGACAGGCCACAAACATATTAATTGTTTTACAGAATGCACTGACAGTTAATTGTGGGCACTCATCTGCTCTGGTTATTGCTTTGGTTACACTTCAAGTATAGTTCATAATTTTATCCGTATAATATTTGCTCCTTGATATAAACAATGTCTTCAATTAATACGCTCCATTTGTCACCTCCTTTGTGCTCTACATGAAGAAACCTAAAATATCCGTAGACTTTAGAGTGACTATACAATTATTTAATTAATAGTATCATATTTATGTATCCAACATCGCACCAATAAGAATTGAGACGCTCCCTTGTTTTCTGTAAACTCCGAATACAAATGTGCACAATTGTGGTATTAACTCCTCACTACTCAACTCAGAATACTCCCTTTAGTGTGTATGTAGCCTTTATTTCCCTATATAATGCATACAGTTAGGGAATAAAGTATTTCATCCCCTGCTGATTTTGTACGTTTGCCCACTGACAAAGAAATGATCAGTCTATCATTTTAATGGTAGGTGTATTTTAACAGTGAGAGACAGAATAACAGAAAAAAAATCCAGAAAAACGCATTTCAAAAAAGTTATAAATTGATTTGCATTTTAATGAGAGAAATAAGTATTTGACCCCTTTGACTTAGTACTTGGTGGCAAAACCCTTGTTGGCAATCACAGAGGTCAGACGTTTCTTGTAGTTGGCCACCAGGTTTGCACACATCTCAGGAGGGATTTTGTCCCACTCCTCTTTGCAGATCCTCTCCAAGTCATTAAGGTCATTTTCAATGCCCTGGCTGAGGGAAGGAGGTTCTCACCCAAGATTTGATGGTACATGGCCCCGTCCATCGTCCCTTTAATGCAGTGCAGTTGTCCTGTCCCGTTAGCAGAAAAACACCCCCAAAGCATAATGTTTCCACCTCCATGTTTGACGGTGGGGATGGTGTTAGAACTTGGGGTCAAAGGCAGCATTCCTCCTCCTCCAAACACGGCGAGTTGAGTTGATGCCAAAGAGATCTGACCACACCTGACCACAACACTTTCACCCAGTTCTCCTCTGAATCATTCAGGCAAACATCAGACGGACCTGTACATGTGCTTTCTTGAGCAGGGGGACCTTGCGGGCGCTGCAGGATTTCAGTCCTTCACGGCGTAGTGTGTTACCAATTGTTTTCTTGGTGTCTATCCTCCCGTGTAGTTCTGGGCTGAGTCCTCACCGTTCTCATGATCATTGAAACTCCACGAGGCGAGATCTTGCATGGAGCCCCAGACCGAGGGAGACTGACAGTTTCTTCCATTTGCGAATAATTGCACCAACTGTTGTCACCTTCTCACCAAGCTGCATGGCGATGGTCTTGTAGCCCATTCCAGCCTTGTGTAGGTCTACAATCTTGTCCCTGACATCCTTGGACAGCTCTTTGGTCTTGGCCATGGTGGAGAGTTTGGAATCTGATTGCTTCTGTGGACAGGTGTCTTTTATACAGGTAACAAACAGAGATTAGAAACACTCCCTTTAAGATAGTGCTCCTAATCTCAGCTCATTACCTGTGTAAAAGACACCTGGGAGCCAGAAATCTTGCTGATTGATGGGGGATCAAATACTTATTTCCCTCATTAAAATGCAAATCAATTTATAACTTTTTTGAAATGCGTTTTTCTGGATTTTTTTTTGTTGTTATTCTGTCTCTCGCTGTTAAAATACACCTACCATTAAAATTATAGACTGATCATTTCTTTGTCAGTGGGCAAACGTACGAAATCAACAGGGGATCAAATACTTTTCCCCCCACTGTATACAGGAGTGTTTACCTTCTTTGGTCCCACTTTTGTCCATGTCAGGCCCTGTGTTGACTGAGCGCTTAGGGTTTTGACTCAGATGATTTTGTCTGGTCCAGTCAAACACGTCACCGCGATCCTGGGAGAACCCGCAGATCCGCACATCCTCAAAACCACACACATGATCTAATGGAAAGGGGGGTGTGGGGCGGGAGAGAGAGACAGAGCAGAACATGGGTGGTAATATATAAATGTGGCTGTATTACGGGAAGAAAAAGTATACGATGGCCTGGGGCTCTTCAGAAAGAGTGATAAAGATGGAAGGAAATAGGAAAAATGATCTTGAGAGGGCTGAGATAGCACTGGGGAAAAAAAATACTATTCACACTTTGCTGCTTGTATAATTCTAATTTACATGCAGCATTAAACTTGATTAGCAAGTGTAAAAGCTCTGATGTCAGATACATGCCTGAGAATAAATTCTTTTCCACAGGCTATTTTCCGACTCTTAAATATAGTTCTCATAGTCCAGTGTCAAGCGTGACTCTGGTTGGTATAACTCATGGGGGGAGGGGGGGGGAGGTATATAGTAGCTAATTACACCAGGGTTTCATTCATTCCCTCCGTAGCGGTTTCTATTCTTTTTTAAAAATGTTTCCCTTTTTTGTGGTTCGACATAATCCACAGCAATTCACATCCCACCATGCTTTCCAAATTGCTCCACTTGTCCTCCAATCTGTTTTAGTCTATGTTTTTATAATTGTATCACTTTGGCAAAGCTCTGTAAGCAGACTGTCAGCCGAGCCATGTTGAATTTAATTAAACAGAACTGGAGAGAGAGAGAGAGAGAGAGAGAGAGAGAGGGCAATAAAAAGGGAAGTCTGTCTTACCTGAAGATCTTGGATAAGTGTAAGCTGTAAAAGAATGAGAAAATAACAAATTAAATCCTCAGAAAATAACAATGACACAAAGATGCATTGCACTGAAAATTGAGCTTAACTTTAACCTAAAACACAAAAAAGAAATTATTATAGTATAGAAACTATAGTATACACTGTACAGTACAGCATCATGTAGGATATGAATTACGACAGAAAGTTGAAGTTTTCAGTCATAATGTGACAAGTGATAGAAAATCTGAGGAATGTTCAGAGGGATTACATAAATAGTTAAAAGAAAAATCCACCCTGAACGACGAGCATAATTAATATGTGATCTTTAATGGAGTTCAAGATCTAATTTATTACAATATACAGAGTTGAATATTTAGTTTAAACTTCTTTCATGGCCATCAACGCCACCGTGCTCTTCTTCTCGTAGATAACTATCCGAGCTGAAACTCTGCCGTAACGGTCATATAACTGCATTGCATTCTGGAATTTTGCAGATGGCACTGCTGTCAAAGCTGCTGTTGCAGAAAACGAATCGACACCGTCTGGCCAATCAGAATCAAGCTTTCAGCGCTGCAGTATAAACGTACTGTATTTAGTGATGTATCAGTAACAGCTGGGGTTGTGCCGAGTGGCGATGTTAAAAAGGACAAAATGCAAAACACAAAAGTACGCAAACGCTGAATTCAGTTAATTAAGTTTGATATCGTTGAATTTTTATCCTTTATTATAAGTGCTTTTATGTTACATCATATTACGTTTCACAACAAAGTGGGGGGGAAAATGCAACTTGCTTCACTAGTCAAACTAAATACATGCTGCTAATCTAAATGCTGCACTAAAGAGGCTGCTAAACCCAACTCTGAATACAAGTAACTTTATGGAATAAAATTTGTGCCAAAAGTATTGAACGTAACTTTTCAAGAAATGACCAAATATATACAATGAGAAAGAAGAAAAACACTCTGAAACGGAAAACAGTGAACTCAGGGACAAAATTGCCCATTAACATGGTCTTCAATTAACAACATTCTTTGCTGAGTTTTCTAAGCTTCGTTTTCACTATTCATGGTTTATGAATGCGCTGCCAGAGTTTGCCATTCTGGCACAAACCTCTCATGTGGGTGCGCTTAAGAACGACTTGCTCTCATTGGCTAGCGAGATTTGGATCAACAGCTCGAGTGTCCAGTTGAGGAGGAGGAGGACGACGACCCTTTGTGCAGCTCCTGAGAGTCATATGAGACTACCCAAACCTCAAATATTAATTATACTGACTAAGTGGGTAAGTAATTTCCACTACAAAGTACAAACACTATAACTATACAGCGAACCGCATCCAGAACGCTCTCCAAACTTCGCACTTCTCAAGTCTCTACATCCTGGTCAGGGAGCTGTCGATCCAAATCTCACTAGCCAATGACAGTAAATCACTGTTAAGCCCCGCCCACACAAGAGGTTTGTGCCTGAATGACTTACGGAGAGTAAACGAAAAGTTTGAAAGCGTAAACGAAAACTCTGGCAGCGCATTCATAGACCATGATTAGCGAAAAGGAAGTTTACAAAACTGTTAACAAGGAGTGCTGTTTATTTAAAGACCATGTTAAATTTTTGACACCGAATTCACTGTTTTCAGTTTCATCGTGTTTTTCTTCTTTCTCATTGAAAATTTTTTGTTCGTTTCTTGAAAAGTTACATTCAATACTTTTGGCACAAATTTAATTCCATATAACTTTCCTCACATAAGTATTGACATCATTTTTGGACCCAAGTTGACTCTGTATATGGTCCTGGAAGCATTTGGTTAGGTGAAGTTGATTGTACCTATGTAGAATGACCGCCTGCAGCTGCTTTTCCTAAATGAAGCTTATTCCAAAATATCATGGAAAATCCTGTAACTGTGACCCTTGCTGTGCCCAGAGGGCCGAAAAATGTCTGCGAGCAGCAAGTGAATGCAAGTTTCAACTGATTAATGAAATAAAACGTTAAGCTAGCCACGTTTAACCTCTGTGTGACCTCCTGCCAAGCACAAATTGGGTGCCTTGACTTATTTAGAACACTATTTCTATACAAGCTGTACATTAGAGATATTTGGCAGATCATTCTTTGTAGCATTCTCCTAGAATTATTAGTACATCATTTCTTCTCCAGAGAACAGCTCTCAAGATGTCACTTTAGAACTATTAATTCAACAGCACAAGTGTGTGGGAGGCCTGTTTGCAATTTTAATTACCACTGAAACTCATAGTAGCATTTATATTTATGAGTAGGCTTTAGAGAGAGAAACATTCGCACTTATTCTAACTCACAATTTATACCAGCCTTGGGTGGAAATTAAGAAGCGTCTGAATTGGACGTTAACAAATTACACGCTGTTAACTTGAGCACTCCTATTTTTCCGCACTGTTGCTTCGCAGAGCTCCGTGCTTGGCCGATAATGCTCTGAGCTAATGATCTGAAGTGATGGTCAGCAAAGCTTTCGAGAGGCCGAACAAACAGAGGAAAGAGTTTAAGGCAAGGTACAATATTAACATGTACAGGGATCCAAATGTGTGTTCTAAGCATAATACAAGCAAAGGAAAAATGTAAATACTAGATTGCCTGTTCTAAAGTCTGCTCCTTCAATATATATTTAGAAGTTTTCCATCACCATATCGGTGAAACACATTTTTAAGCTGTTTACAGTTGGGTCCGCCATACAAGTGTAAGTTGTTACTATAGAAATGGTAACGTATTAGAACAGGCACGTTAATATGAAGAAGGCACTACTGTCAGAGCTGTCAGAGTAAATGAATCAACACCTTCTGGCCAATCAGAATCAAGCTTTCAACAGTAATATTTAGTGATATATTTGTAACAGCTGGGGTGGCGATGCAAAACACAAAAGTATGTAAAACTGTAGAGATAATGTTGCTTCCAACAAACTTCCAAGCAAAAATCCAGGAAAGTTCTGAAAAATCCCTTAAGATGACGTGAATTGATGGCTTCCATACTAGCCATCATGTTGAGCGAGGACATGAGAACTTACGCTCAGAGTACTGGATGGTCCGGGTGACGGTATCTCCAGTACCAAAGGCGGTGATGGGAGTGAGGCCCACCTCGTAGGACAGAGGGATCCGTAAGTCCGTTATGGTGTGTGACATCAGCACACCTTTCATTGGCTCTCTGGTGTTGATCTGCTTGGACATCACCTTTTGACCCATCTGCACACACACAAACACACACACACACACACACACACACACACACACACACACACACACACACACACCCCAAAGGAAATGCTGATTTTAATAATAATCATTCTCAGAATATGGTAAGAAACCTTTCCCTTAAATTATTCGTAAAGAATCCCATATAACATACATCACTGTACAACTTTAAAGGGTTTTAAGCAGTTAAAAAAAATGGTTTGACTGTTTATCTTTTTTTTTTTTTGACAAGTCCTAGAAAAATACCTTGCTGCACATGCCAGTTGTACTGCTTTAAAAGAGTTTACAGACATTCACTTTATTGTCAGGGGCTCGACATATGTATGAGGTCTATTTAAAAACAACCTCTGTCAAAGTCCAGAAGAAAAAATAGCCATTTCAACCAGCAGCAGAGGGAAAAAAAACAGATTTAATAAAACACTTTATTAACACTGGTGTGATTAATGATATGTGCTTAGAGATGCTGTTGGTGCCATCTTGGAAAATACATCTTTTAATGGAAATTTGTCAGTGGTGTTCGCTGTCACTGGTGTAATGGCCTATGCTTATGGCATCAGTGACAATTAATAACTCCAGTGACTTAAAGTAATGACACCACATGAAAACATCATTCAAAATTCAAACATTTGGCTGTATAGAAACTCTGCATATTTTGAGAATGATCCGAATGCCTAAAAGTTTTATCAATAATTTCAATATTATACACAAATAACACACTACCAAACTCCTCCCCTAAACAATTATAGCTTAGCAATTGAAACTGGGCATGGACACAATAGCTTTCAGGTTTTCAGCTTTGGCATCATGTTGACGGTGGCTTGTATATTGGATATCAATTATCACAAAAGTTTAGAAATCTGTCAATTCTTCTGTTTGATCCAATTCACAGTTTACTCTGTCAAAATCACTGCATGGGCTCAGAAACACCCCAATTCCAAAAAAAGTTGGGACGCTGTGTAACATGTAAATAAAAACAGAATGAACTGATTTGCAGATCTCATAAACCCATATGTTATTCACAAAAGAACATAGAAAACATATCACATGTTTAAACTGAGGAAATGTACCATTTAGAAAAAAAAAAAAGGAAAAAAAGGGTAATTTTGAATTCGATGCCCGTCTCAAAAAAGTTGGGACGGGGGTAACAAAAGGCTGGAAAAGCAAGTGTTACTAAAAAGAAACAGCTGGAGAAACATTTTGCAACTAATTAGGTTAATTGGCACCAGGTCAGTAACATGATTGGGTATAAAAAGAGTATCTTAGAGAGGCAGAGTCTCTCAGAAGTAAAGATGGGATGGAATCTGGATGGAAGCATATGTTGCTCTAAAACCTGTATATACCTTTTCAGCATTGATGGTGCCTTTCCAACCTTTTGTTGCCCCGTCCCAACTTTTTTGAGACGAGTTGCGGCCATGAAATTCAAAATTACCTTATTTTTTTCTTAAAATGGTACATGTCCTCAGTTTAAACATTTGATATTTTTTCTATGTTGTATTGTGAATAACATATGGGTTTATGAGATTTGCAAATCATTGCATTCTGTTTTTATTTACATTTTACACAGCATCCCAACTTTTTTGGAATTGGGATAGTGTGTATGTGTGTGTATGTGTGTGTATATATATATATATATATATATATATATATATATATATATATATATACACACAGCATCTCATAATAAAAATATTTTATTATATCTTTTCATGGGACAACACTGACGAAATGACACTTTGCTACAATGTAAAGTAGTGAGTGTACAGCTTGTATAACAGTGTAAATTTGCTGTCCCCTCAAAATAACTCAACACACAGCCATTAATGTCTAAACCGCTGGCAACAAAAGTGAGTACACCCCTAAGTGAAAATGTCCAAATTGGGCCCAATTAGCCATTTTTCGTCCCCGGTGTCATGTGACTCGTTAGTGTTACAAAGTCTCAGGTGTGAATGGGGAGCAGGTGTGTTAAGTTTGGTGTTATCGCTCTCACACTCTCTCATACTGGTCACTGGAAGTTCAACATGGCACCTCGTGGCAATGAACTCTCTGAGGATCTGAAAAAAAGAATTGTTGCTCTACTTAAAGATGGCCTAGGCTATAAGAAGATTGCCAACACCCTGAAACTGAGCTGCAGCACAGTGGCCAAGACCATACAGCGGTTTAACAGGACAGGTTCCACTCAGAACAGGCCTCGCCATGGTCGACCAAAGAAGTTGAGTGCACGTGCTCAGCATCATATCCAGAGGTTGGCTTTGCAGAATAGACGTATGAGTGCTGCCAGCATTGCTGCAGAGGTTGAAGGGGTGGGGGGTCAACCTGTCAGTGCTCAGACCATACGTCGCACACTGCATCAAATTGGTCTGCATGGCTGTCATCCCAGAAGGAAGCCTCTTCTAAAGATGATGCACAAGAAAGCCCGCAAACAGTTTGCGTGGCAACCTGTGAAGCTCTGTTGAACTCCATGCCCAACAGGGTTAAGGCAGTGCTGGAAAATAATGGTGGCCACACAAAAGGGAGTGCTCCTAATCTCAGCTTGTTACCTGTATAAAAGACACCTGTCCACAGAAGCAATCAATCAGATTCCAAACTCTCCACCACGGCCAAGACCAAAGAGCTGTCCAAGGATGTCAGGGACAAGACTGTAGACCTAAACAAGGCTGGAATGGGCTACAAGACCATCGCCAAGCAGCTTGGTGAGAAGGTGACAACAGTTGGTGCGATTATTCGCAAATGGAAGAAACTGTCAGTCTCCCTCGGTCTGGGGCTCCATGCAAGATCTCACCTCATGGAGTTTCAGTGATCATGAGAACGGTGAGGAATCAGCCCAGAACTACACGGGAGGATCTTGTTAATGATCTCAAGGCAGCTGGGGCCATAGTCACCAAGAAAACAATTGTTAACACACTACGCCGTGAAGGACTGAAATCCTGCAGTGCCCGCAAGGTCCCCCTGCTCAAGAAAGCACATGTACAGGCCCGCCTGAAGTTTGCCAATGAATATCTGAATGTGTTGTGGTCAGATGAGACCAAAATCAAGCTCTTTGGCATCAACTCAACTCGCCATGTTTGGAGGAAGAGGAATGCTGCCTATGACCCCAAGAACACCATCCCCACCATCAAACATGGAGGTGGGAACATTATGCTTTGGGGGTGTTTTTCTGCTAAGGGGACAGGACAACTGCACCGCATCAAAGGGACGATGGACGGGGCCATGTACCGTCAAATCTTGGGTGAGAACCGCCTTCCCTCAGCCAGGGCATTGAAAATGGCCTTAATGACTTGGAGAGGATCTGCAAAGAGGAGTGAGACAAAATCCCTCAAACCTGGTGGCCAACTACAAGAAACGTCTGACCTCTGTTATTGCCAACAAGGGTTTTGCCACCAAGTACTAAGTCGAAGGGGTCAAATACTTATTTCCCTCATTAAAATGCAAATCAATTTATAACTTTTTTGAAATGCATTTTTCTGGATATTTTTGTTGTTATTCTGTCTCTCACTGTTAAAATACACCTACCATTAAAATCATAGACTGATCATTTCTTTGTCAGTGGGCAAACGTACAAAATCAGCAGAGGATCAAATACTTTTTTCCCCCCACTGTACACACACACACACACACACACACACACACACACACACACACACACACACACACACACACACACACACACACACACACACACACACACACACACACACAGTTTCAGAGTCCCCTCTGAAACTATTGGACTAGCAAAGCCAATTCTTTTGTTTTTGCTATACACTGAAGATATTTGTGTTTGAGATCAAAAGATGGATATGAGAAGTATAATAATAAATAACAAGTATTTATTGTAACAGATCACTGAAAACATTTAGGATGCTGTATTCGGCCACTGATACTTCTTCAGTGTAGCCCAGCCCTGTCAATAGATCACTCTACATTGTGTATTTATAAGTGCATTTGCTTAAAGGAGCCAGGAACAGACAGTTCCATTAAAACCTGGTGAATTATTAACAAACATTATCATTACTTAACGGCAGTGGCAAGAAGCGAGGACCCACAGCGCCCACAGCCAGATGGAAAAATTTCTTTTATTTTCCTTTAGATAAAATGTGCAGGTACTTTAATGCAGGTGGTAACTTCTTTATTCAGGATTAATTTGACTGTTATAGTTTAGGATATAAATTATTATTAGGTATTGCCGGGGGAGCCAGGAAACAAAGGACCATTACAACAAGGAATGACTAAGCAAGAAGCATCATACAGTACATGCACACTGTAGATTGGGATCGTAAATTGTGACAAAGTGCTATAAATCTCATTTTGTGGATGATTTGTTGGGAGGAACTATCTACCCAGAAAATCAGCACTTTGCCCCTCGAGTCATGATTGATCAGCTGAAAGGTTTTTTTTTTCACCTTAAAATCAGGTTGTTGCTGCTCACTATTCTGCGATATATATATATATATATATATATATATATATATATATATATATATATATATATATATATATATATATATATATATATATATATATAGTCATTTCAAATGGAAAAGAAATTTTGTGCAAGGAAATGACCAGGAAAAAATGAATATAAAAGAAAATGAAACTATGAAAGTTAAGAAGTAAGGCAAGTAAGAAACAAGTGATTAGGGAAACAAGGAACCTGGGAACTAGGTGGCTATGAAACAAGGCACCTGAGAGACATGAACATTAAAGATTAGGTGATTAGGAAACAAGAATTCTGGGAAGTAAGTGAACTAGGAAGTAGGTCACTAAGAGGAACTAGGTGGTTATGAAGCAAGGGGCAAGGGAGACAAGGGGACTAGAGAGTAGAAACCAAGAAAAGTAAGATACAAACTAGGAGTGAAAATACTGTGTCACAAAAAAGTGTTGCAAAGTGTTATTGGTGAAATAAAATTTAAAAAAAACTGAAAAAAAGATCATTTTAGTCTCAATCACATACTCACACACAACTGCCTCTGAGAGGGTTCCCAATCAGTAAATGTGAATGTGAATGAACACTGTATTAATACTAATACCCGAGTCGGCGATAAGATGCATATATCTTGTATAATGCCTTTTAATAAGAATACATTTTACTGGATAAATGGAACATCTATTAACAAAGAGCGAACAGAACAGGAGGATTAAAGTTAAAAATACTGCCGTCAGGAAATGAGGTGGGAGTAATGGGTATATCGGACGACACCTCCCTCTGCGGCTCTAGACAGTAATTACAGGACAGCTCGCTAGTGTCATGCCAAAGTGGCATCACTATGGGCTCATTAGCGGGTTCAGGTCTGGCAGAAAGAACCTCTGCACTCCTCCTGTCTCTTATCCCTCTTATTTTTCTCCCAGTCGCCAAAGGCAGAGGGACAGAGTGTGTGTTTGTGTTGTTAACCTTGCAGTTGTGCATCAGCCGTATTTGTTATGTGACTAATTAGTTCTCGCTTTACGAGCTTGCTTCTCAGAAAGTAGGGACCTATAGCAACTGTACTACGTGCACCTTAGCAGCTGTGTGTGTGGGTGTGTTTGCGCTTTTGCAAACAACTACAGTAAAGTCACCGCAACCCACACGCACAAGTCAGAAGTCACACAGCCAGGTACGCACACACATGCTTTGTTACTTTTGCTAATTATTTGCATTCATTTTGTCGCTCGTTTTGGAATTGTCCTTTCATTAAGATTCAAATTCTCTTCCTCACCTCCTACGGCTCGAATAACACCTGTCCTTACTTAACACCCGTCCTTATTTCCACCCACAAACATTGCAAAACCTTCTGCTCTTGGGCCATGCTTGTTCTTCCTTTAAAAAGTCATACACTGCCAATTTCTAAAAACTTTGTCTCGAAACTCATCACTAATAGTATAAACTTTGCAGCCAGCCACCTGCCAGACTGCACTGCCCTACTATTTGTTTTCATGAGTGTTTAAGTTTATAAGGAAGTGTATTACGCACTACACGCCAATATCACAGGTCTCACACACTTCACCAGTTTAAGAGTAGCAAACGTCAAATACGCATTCATTCATCTTTTCGCTTTATCCTAGTCAGGGTCGTTGTGGATCAGGAGCATATCTCGGGCGTGAAGCAGGAATACACCCTGGATGGGTTGACTGTCCCTCACACGGCACCTCGACGTTGCCCGATTCTTTGTGCTTCTTCAAAAGAGCTTGGACAGCACATCTGGAAACCCCTGTCTACCTTGAAATTTCTGCCTGGGAGAGACCTTGCTGATGCAGTATAACTACCTTCTGCCTTGTTGCTGTGCTCAGTCTTGCCATGGTGTATGACTGTCTTCAGCAACCTCACCTTGTTAGCCGAGTTTGGCTGTTCCTCACCCAGTTATATTCCTCCTACACAGCTGTTTCTGTTTCAGTTAATGATCATGTTTCAACCTACATATTGGATTGATGATCATTAGCACCTGTTTGGTATAATTGTTTAATCATACACCCGACTATATGCCTACAAAATCCCTGCATTTGTGCAAGTGTACCTAGAAGAATTGATGCTGTTTTGAAGGCAAAGGGTGGTCACACCAAATATTGATTTGATGTAATTTTTTCTTCTGTTCACTCACTTTGCATTTTGTTAATTGATAAATTTAAACTATTAACATGTCTATTTTTGAAAGCATTCTTACTTTACAGCATTTTTTGCCTAAAACCTTTGCACAGTACTGGAAAAATTAAAATGTCAGCAACGAAACCTTGTACAAAATGAGACACTGCTGTGTGCCATGGGTTAACACAATTTTAAAGGTTTTAATAGATTCAATGTTGGAAAATGCTGAACAAAATTATAGTTTATGTTTCTTGTCTGTGGTAATCACAAAATCACACATACAAATGCAGTGGGTGCTGAAAAACCTCGGAGTGCTGCTTTAAGTTGCTCCTGCTTACATTCATACACAGGTTTATCTAGTATTCTTTCTTTTTTTTTTCTTCTCCCGAATGTTTTGTAAAGTAAATTTCATCAGATTGCAATGCCTTGTGGGCATGTTCTGCTCCTGAAGTCTAACAAACTTTACTTGAGGTAATAAACCATTGAAATGGTCCTGTAGATATGTGAGAGAGGGAATGAGGGATCTTTTTATATATGGTGCACTCATATACATAAACCATGTCACTGTTCTCCTGTGTCTTAGGAATTGTTCTGTTTATCTCCATGAATATTTATGACCGTGTGTTTGATGAACTATAAGAACAATTCACACAAACCTTTGATTTGTGTGTATGAGACTCAGGCTATTGTACGGTTATATTAATGTGACATATTAATATGAGCTGTGAGTTTATATAGGGGAAGACTTCTGTAAATCATTCCATGCTAATATAAATCACAAACAAGCATTATGTCCTGTAGTTGGGTAATGTATATGCACGCACACGCGCGCGCACACACGGATATACATGCACTGCTGTTAGACTTTTGCCTCTGTAAATATCAGTGGTTATGAGATGTGAGAACAGATCTGTATCCTCAGGGTACAGACAGACAGACAGACAGACAGACAGACAGACAGACAAAAAGAGTAAAACAAGGTAAGCAAGACAGAGTAAGAGTTAGTCAGATAGAGAAACAAATAGAGAGCAAAACAAAGAGAGAGAATAAGCAAGACAGGTAGACAGAGTAAAGGACAGAGAAAAAAGTAAATAAGGACAGCAAACCAGAAAAAAAAAAAAAAAAAAAAAAACAGAAAACAGCAGAGCTAAAGAAGGAGGGGGAGAGCAATTGAGAGAATGAGAGACAAAATATAACAATGATGTGGAGTGAGAGAATGGGAAATAGAATGAGAGAAAATGACAGGAGTCAAAGCTAGACAGAGCTATGAAAACGAGTGCAGGAGATAGAACGAGCAAGAACAAGACACAAAGAACAATGAGGGGACCATGATGGAGAGAGACAGTAGAGATGGGGAGAGATGACATATTACACATTCTCTGCTACTTGTCTCAACCCCAGACACCGGATTCAGTTCATTAAGGGTGTGACAATTAGCACTGGAGCTTAATCAGGTGTGTGTTAGGATTAAAAAAAAGGAAAAAAGAAAGAAAGAAATAAAAAACACTAACGTGTGCAGTAGAGGGGTGTTATATTAAAGCTACAATCATATATTATGACCTAAGACTTGACAGTATGTACTGTATACTACACTGAAATAGGTCAGTACAAACAGCATACATTTAAGTAGTATGTATTACTAGACTAGCAGGACAAAGCTGTCTCTCTCTTTCAAGGAAAAACCAGACATTCCACAACATTAAGAGTAACTATAAACAAATGAAAAGGATGACATGACATTCATTAATACAAAATTGAAATGGTTGGTAAATTGCTGTCATATTAGAGAAATAACACGTCAGGATGTACTGTTATAGCAAAATAATATCTTTGGGATAGCAAGAGTAACCCTGCATTGTTTTGGGTCTCGTCACACCATTCAGTCATTGATTATTTTCTTAGAACAGCACACTGTCATGTTTTAAACCCTGTTATATATTGTACATATACCATGTTATATGCATATGCTATATAATAATGCTAAATTAATGTTAACTAATGCAGTAAATAATTTTAGTTAAGGGAACCTTAATGTAAAGCCAGATATTACTGTTATACTACTATGTATGCAATGCTCACACACACACACACACACACACACACACACACACACACACACACACACACACACACACACACAGCTGTACGCAAGAGTTTGGGCACCCCTGGCCAAGTTACATATTTTATTGATTTCTGAAGAGAAAAGTAGGAAACACAACCTCTGCAGCAAACATTAAAAAAAATAATAATAAAAAATATCTGCAAATGTTATTGCACAGTTACTTCATATCTGATGAGCTTAAAAAATGGAGAGAGAAAAAAAATAAAAGGTAAAACAGTAATTATGGCATGTGCAAACTTTTGGACACCCTTCCATTTGTAAAGTCTCAGAACTTAATTAACTTGTTGAGCCTTAACTGACTCATTAGGATTTGTTAATTACTAATTGTCATTAGGAATTATCAACTCATGACAGTTCCAGAGCAACAGTGCGGCAACCTTGCACAAGTAGATGGGAGAATGGATTCCAGTAAATATCAGCAAATTCTGGAAGCAAATATGACACAGTCAGTCACGAAACTGAAGCTGAAGAGAGACTGGCTTCTACAACAGGACAATGTTCCAAAACAAACCTTAAAATCCACCAGGAACTACTTCAAGAAACGCAAGCTGAAGCTTCTGGAATGGCCCTCGCAGTATCCCTGACTTGAACATCACTGGAAATATGTAGGTAGATCTTAAACATATTGTGCATGCATGATGGCCCAAGAATATCTCAGAACTAGAATGGTGAAAATTCATTAAACAAGAACAGAAATGGTTCTAAGTGTTTTTTTTGTTTGTTTGTTTTTTTTTTTTTAACCAAATTATATACACAACATGCCCATGAAAACACCACATACACATTAATAGCGTGACAATAAATTCCCTACTGTCAAAATCCTTTGACTAGAGATGGATTCTAAGAAGAGGATTAGCTATTCATGCCACCAAAGACAAGTGGCTAATCTTCCCTTTTCTTGTTTAAAACCCAGCCACCTGCTGTAATCCATCACCTTCTTCCTTTATTTCACTACGGGCCACATTCGTATGAATAGATTATTACAATGTTAGAACAGAAATCCAACAGAAAAAGAAAACCCACACAAGCACTTGTCTTCAGGTGTGTTCAGGAAAGTGTTTAGATACATGGTGCGATTGCTTAACATTAGGTTGCACCCATAAGATGTTTACAGAGGTTGTTTTTTTGTTTGGTAAAAAATGTTATGGTTACGGTAAAAATAGAGATAAATCCAGAAGAAAATCCTTTTCGTCTACATTACTGTGTGTCTGCTGACAGAGACCGATTGGGAGACACCCAAAAAATGTGTGTGTGTGTGTGTGTGTGTGTGTGTGTGTTTGTCTGAATATGCACAATGCTGAAAATGTCAGTAGCTTCATCAGTTAGCACTTAATTACCATATCCCATCTGCTACAATGGGGTCAGGATGGACCTAATGAGGGCAGAACAGAGTAACACAACATTGCCAAGCTGCTAATAAATACACTTAATGCACAGCCTGGTTTTGGATAAACTCCAGTAGTAGGAATTCATGGCGTTTTAGAAACTGAATTAGACTGGCAAAAAAATAATAATAATCTAGCAATTTCAGCAAATCTTTCTGTAACCATCACTGTGAGTTTAATAATAAGGAATTAATCATGAGAAAACAGACATTCCACAACATTAAATGTAACTATAAATGGATAAACAATATGCCTTGTCAATCTTTGGCAAGTTGCTGTGGTATAAGAGGAATAAAACACTTTGTGACATCCAGTTACTAAGTTCTTGTGACCACCGACCACCCCAAAGTTGATTCTTTTCCTATAATAGCATGTTCTGCTCCTCCTGAAAATGTTATCCCATCATTTGTGCATAAGGTTACCCAAACACTTGGGGTTAGCATCAATATCGAGTTATAATGCATATTAGAAATGTTGATAACTATATTGGACTATTTGTATCTCTATCTGTAGCAATAGCCTCTTAAGTGAACAGCTGTTGCTCTGGAGATGAAACTAGCCGATACATTTAGGACTCTACTTTTTTTTTGCAAAAGATGTCTCATCATGCTTGGATAAAGGTACGCTCTTCCCTGGAGAGGGAAAAGCTTACAAGGTCCAGGTAATTTTCTGACACCTGAGCACCAAAATAGCACAGACATCTTGAGAGATGCAGCATATTAACCTACTGAATCCAAGCATGCCTTCACTAATGTAGAGGAACCTGGTGTCATATGTGACAGTAATATATCAATTCACCTGAAATATCATATTACCCCCTTGAATTTTTCCATTGACACTAGAACTGAAATGGACTTTGGCTTTGAGATTAAACGTCATGAATCTACACTAACAGATCATAATACATAGCCCATAAATAATACAGTGAAGCATGATGGTGGCAGCATCAAGGTGAGGATGCTCACCTTCAACAGGGACTAGGAAACTGGTCATGGTTGAGAGCAATATAGATGGAGCCAAACACTGAACAATTCCAGAAAAATAAAATCTGTTCCATTTTTCAAGAGACTTGAGACTGGGGTGGAGGTTCATCTTTTAATAGAACAATGAGCCTGAGCATACTGCCAAAGCTACACACAAAATAACAACCCTAATGTGTAAGAACGGCCCACTCAATGCCCAGACCTCAATCCCACTGAGAATCTGTGGCTGTTCACCAATGGTTTCCATCTAATCTGACAGATCTTAAGCAATTTTGCCAAAAAAAATGGGCAAAAATACCAGGATCCAGATGTGCAGAGCTCATAGAAACATATCCCTGAAGATTTATTGCTGTAACTGTTGCTAAATGTGGCTCTGCCAAGTATCAGTCTGGGGATTGAATACTTACGCAACTAAGAAATGTCTGCTTTTTGTTTAATTAACGTTTGTGTCGCAATAAGTAAAATACTTTGCCTTTCACCTTTAAATGTTGGACATCGCGTAAATCAAATGGTAGCAATCCAAATCAAGTCCATTTCAATTCCAGGTTGTAATACTACAAAATATGGGAAAGTTCAAAGTGAGTGAATACTTATGCAAGGCACCATATAGCTTGGGTTTCTAATAGAAGTGTGTGGTGTCTGTACAGTGTTGTAGGTGCTTAACTACTGAAAAACTGCTTTCTATTCTGGGAATATAATCTTCAATCACGGATTACTGCTTTAATCTTCTATCGAGGATTATTGATTCATTTTAGAGGAATATTGCTTTTTTTCTAAAGTACCCAGACATTTCTGATTTTCTGTTCTGTTACAATGGCCTGTATGCAGGGTTGACTGAACATGTAGTGTTCTGAAGGTTGTGTGTGTGGCACAGTTATTCCATATTCTGACTCTGAAACGAAGGTCTTTTTCCTTGTTTGATATTCACCTAAGCAAAGTGCTATATTAAGTTCAGTGCCACTGTTGTAGCAAGGGATACATCGATATGTGTACGTGCTTTTGGTACTCTTTGATTAAACCCACTTAGTATTAAGCAATCAGGGCCATAGTTGTATTGTAGGTGCTGTAGTTCCTCCTCTTGATATTTTCAGTTTGTAGTGTGCCTTGATTTGATAATTAATCTTGAAATACATGCAGGTCAGTGTCATTTCGTGTCGTCACATAGCATCATGTGGTACCAGATGCTGGTATTAGCGCATATATAGTACATATATAAGTACAAATATAAGTAAATGTGCAGGGTGTCTGATCGATACCCATTACCAGTACTGGTGTCAATGCATCTCTATATGTCATCCTGAAATGTATTATTTGACCATAAAACCTATGTAACAAGATTTAAAGCCAATGTTAAATATAGAAATACAGCATTCGAAAATAATTAATTGTAGAAATTAGCTGTCAACAGTACGTCATCCAAAGCAAGGTTCATAAAACATTTCCATGAAGGTAAAAAAAATCATTTTTAAATACCTGTGTTCTTAAAGTAGAGTAGTATGTTACTGGTAAAATCTTCATTTTTTGCTGAAAACATTTAGCCAGAGAAACATCCAAAGAGTTTTCCTAGACTAGTCAGGAAAGAGATTTCCTGCATTATCAGCATCAGCTTTTTTGTTGTTGTTGTTAAATCTTGAAAGACAGGAGGAGAAAGGGAAAAAGAAAAACAAGTAGAGGGTGACAAAAAGTGTCACAGGCAAAGCAGAGGGGAAATAAGAGGAAGATGTGGAAAGTGACAGATTTGGAAAACAGAACAATGACTGCTAGAGAGCAAAGAGTGAAAGAAAGAGCGTCAGAAAGCAGAGCCAGTGAAAGAACAAAGGTGTGAGTGAGAGTGAAAGAGAATATAGGGCAGTAGGGGAGAAAAGGAGTGTGACACCAAAAAAAAAAAAGGATGCTGAGTGATGGATCTAAGTGATGAAAGGGAGAATGGATGGGAAAAACACTGAGCAGAATGATTCAAGTGTGTAAGTGTGTGTGTGTGTGTGTGTGTGTGTGTATGTGTCCTTTGAGGGGTGTCTTCTGAGAGTGTTAATGCAGCACAAGCTATGATCGATCTGCTCTCTGCTCGGGCCGTGCTATTCCCTCGACTCCTATTATAAACAAACATTTGTTCAGCCTATTTATTCACTCGCAGCCACACTCAATAGCCAGCAAGCAAAGAAGGAAGGAAAGAAAGAGGAGTGTATGTCTGGACTTTCGTTTCCAATAGGTCACATGGCCACCCGATAACCCTATTTCAGCGGAATTGAAAAGAATTAATGTGCATGTTTTTCTCCAACTTTCAGGTGATATCAATGGCCGTATTTAGAAAGTTATGTTTATACTGCAGCTGCTTCACTTGATCGATATCTGTATTCATGCAAGTGTATTTGCGCGTTGATTCCCTTTTAAGAGATATGAATATAAATACATTGTTCAGAACAAACAGATAATGTGCTCTAAACAGAAAAGGGGGTGCACTATTGAAAGTATTCCAGAAAAGGATCACAGGGAATCTGATTGAGATGAGAGGTATACTTCAGGACTGTCTAAAAATCATGGTGAGTGAATTGCTTGTGCGCACGTGGTCAGATATGAAGCTCATGGGCTTGAGTAAATGGTCAGATATGAAGCCCATGGGACAAAGAAAGACCACATTCATTACCATAAATAATGCGTTTACCATAATGCATTTACAGCGTTCATTCATTCATCCTTAGTAACTGCCTGGACAGGGTTGCAGTGGTTTAAATTAGAGCCACAAGGGAATTTGTTAGAAAATGGCATGGACAGGCATAACTGCATGAGCAGGATTAAAAACAGTCCTGCACAAACCTATATTAAAAAAAAAGAAAAAAAAACCCACCCACTTCATGTTTAAATCGGAATACAGATAAAGATATGAATATTTGGAGCACTTAACAGATGCAGGCATTGCATGTTACCTGTTGCACGCTGATCCAATAGCCGATGACTTTGTCCGTAGTGTTTGGTTCTCTCTGTGTCCACTGCAAGTTGTAGGAGTAGTTGCTGCCCTTCAGGATGCGGATGGGGTTTGGAGTGTCAAAGTAAAATTCGGCGACGTACGGTCGAGCTGGGGGGGGGGGGGGGGATTGGAGAGGAAAAGCAAAAACATTCAATCGTTGTATGAATGATATACGAGAGGTTCTTTTAAGCGTAGATACAGCTAGGCTCCAAATGCAACCATTTAAAACATGAATGAGGAGCTTGTGATCAAATGTACCAGTGTCACAATATACGCTCACCGGCACACTTTATTAGGAACCCATGTAAATCTGCTCATTCGTGCGATTATCCAATCAGCCAATCATGTGGAAGTTGCGCAATGCATAAAATCATGCAGATACAGATCAGGAGTTTCAATTAAGGTTCCAATCAAACATCAGAATGGAGGAAAATGTGATCTTAGTGACTTTGACAGTGGCATCATTGTTGGTCTGAGTATTTCCGAGACTCCTGATTTCCTGGGATTTCACACAAGTCAGTCAATAGCACAAAAAAAAGCAGCAGTTCTGCAAGTGGTAATGCCTTGTTGATGAGAGAGGTTATAAGGGAATGGCCAGACTGGTTCGAGCTGACAGAAAGGATACGGTAACTCAAATAACCCCTCTTTACAACAGTGGCGAGCAGAAAAGCATCTTGGAACATTCAACACACTGAACCATTACAACATTACAACAGCAGAAAACCACATCGAGTTCCACTCCATCAGCCAAGAACAGGAATCTGAGGCTACAGTGGGGAAAGTCTCACCAAAACTGGACAGTTGAAGATCTCTGGCATGTCACATGAGCATTTTCAATTGGGAAAGTGAAAAATTGTGACTGGAGTGAATAACAGTGCAGCCCCAGTTAAATCTCAGTTCAAGAATTTTTAAATTCTCCTGAAGTGTAGCTTTTCTAAGTAGATAGTTCAAGGTTTCTGAGGAAGAACCTCAATATTCTCTTCTAATTCTCACCATGAAATGTAATATTTAGACTCAACCTTTAGTAATACCGTGACTATACATGATCACTGCTTAAATTAATACTGTGTCGAATAATACCGCGCCGGTCTCTAAATTAAATGGCTGGATGTGGACCGACACGTAGCGGATGTTACAATATGGGTCGTGTCCCAATTATACTGCAGGCAGCATGCTGGAAAATTCGACGGAGTCAAATTAAACCAGAGCAGTGTGCACACACGCACCCAGGGAATCTCTGAAGATGTCCTCTAGTCTGTAAAAAACTAATCTTGAGCTCATTTCACCAGCCGGTGCATGTGAATATGGACGGGTCAGTGAGCAATTTATTCCTAAGAAGACGCCTATAACAGAATGTGCCTTTAACGGAGAAAACAATGTGGCTTGTAGCACTGGTTCTGGTTCACAGAAGGGGAAAAAATGGATTGTTACCGCTTGTAATCTTGAGAGCAAAAAAAAAAAATGATATCACTGATGTTTTTTTTTTATTTTTTAGCTGTAGCTGTGAGCGGTGGTTAGATGGAACTAGATGATAGCAATAAAACGCGTTTAGCTGCCACACTGAGAAAGATGTCTCGCTGAGTCGGAGATAAGCTTTCCGCTTTATAAGAGAAAATCCTACAAGTGGGCAAAGGTCGTTTAGCACCTCCGCTAAGATCATACGGGTGCTCGCTACTGTTTTGACCCATTAAGAGTTTCTGTCTCAAAGTGCAACATTTCCTGAGCCAAAAAAATGATTTTCAACCAAAGAAGAACTGTTTTTCCAAACATTTCTGTAGAAACGTCACATGCTTTCTCTGTACTAATTTCTGTAGTGCTGAGACCATTTCTACAAGAAGTTCTGTTCCCAAATAACCAGGAAACCCTCCATGAAAATAAATATCTGTACAGTTTTATTCGTATAGCACTATTAATAATAAACATTGTCATAAAGCGGCTTCATCAGGAGACCCACATCATTAGGCTGTTAAATTTCTCAAGGTAGGTTTCTTAAATGCATCATGAGCAAAAACCAGAGGCAACAGCAATGAGGGAAAATGTCTATTGTTTAAAAACATCACACAAATACAACTAAATTGAAACTGAATTGAAGTTTTAGTTTAGTAGTGTACAGTATATTCAGCCGTCGGACTACACCGTTATAGGAAATTCCATTGATCATAACATTTGGATAGTATTACTAAAGGAAATGAAGTTACATTGAAGCTAAACAGGTAGGAAGCTTTAAAATCAAGCTTTAAAATCAAGCCTGCTGGACGGTTTCATAAACACAAAATGTATAAGCGAGCTACAATACATGAATGGTGTTATCGCTATATTTGAACCAGTGATAAAAAGGGCTTTAATTACAGCCTGTATGAAATGTGATATCTTCTCTACAGCGTAATGGGACGTGTGTCTGCAATAATGTGAGATTCATATGAATTTACTATCAAGAGTGTGAAACACTCTCTGCAGTAGTAATATTACAGCCTTGTGCCCTTTAATTTTGTTTATTAGAGATGAGCGCGTGTGTGTGTGTGTGTGTGTGTGTGTATGTAAGAGCTATATATGTGTGTGTGAGAGTTGTACAGTACACAGGTGTGTGAGATAAGTATGTGTGTGAGATATGTATGTTTGATACCTGACAGCACACCTGTGCTCCCACTACACAGTAACTGAAATTGTGGCTGTTTTTACTTCGTTTTGTTTAAGAGCTCCAGTCTGTTTGTTTGTTTAAATGACTACTAAAGCACAGGAAGTTTGTTTATATTGAATTGGTCATACAGTAATTGTGTGGCGGTTTGGGAAAACCTGCCGAACGTCGCTGGGGCTGGGGGAAAAAAAAAAAAAAAAAAAAAACAGCCAACAAATGATGAAAAGTCACTTGATCTTTAAGCAAACATAAATAGATCTTCACAAAACAAAGTGAAATGTTATTATTTTGTCTACTTTATAACATGGCATGTCATGTCATGGCAGGAGCTAGCAAAGTTTTAAAAGGTCTAAATGACCTAATAAAAAGACATTAAAATTTGGGAATAATTTTGTTCTTCTATACTTAGACTAGGTTATAAATGTAGCGCAACAAATGGAATTTAAAGATGTTCACTTTTGAGGTAATCAGATTTTAAAATGACAGAACTGTACTGCTGGTTGAGATACATACAGATATTTTTCAGTTCAGGAAAATGTGTAGGCTTATTGTTGAACTTTGTTGTGTCGGTCACTTCAACTCCTGTCGCTCTAAATTGCAGACTCTGGCTGAAAATGAATGACTTGTCACATTGCTGTCAGTGTGAACACAGGGTGACAAAATTGGTAAAAGTTCAACAAGCCAAATTACCCATCTTACAGTGAAATTATCATTTTATATATATATATATATATATATATATATATATATATATATATATATATATGAATTCATAGGGGTGCCAATAATTGTTGTGCATCTATATTTAACAGTTTTGTTTTTTTTATAAACTTTTGTAAAGTTTATAAAGTCTTTTGTTTGCAATTGTTTGATAACCATGAGAGCAGAACATTTTTGTGAATTGTTTGAACAAAAGATCAAAAGGTTAAACAATAAAGACAATTTTTCACAGCCTTCTTTGCTCATATTTCTCAAGGGTGCCAATACTAGTGGAGAGCACTGTATGTATATATAATGAATTGGGTACCTGAGACGACGAAGGTGCAAGTAGATGTGCCGACCCCGTTGCTGACTTTACACTCGTATGTGCCATTGTTGGTGGGATCGAGTATGAAGCGGAGCTGAGGGACGTCTTGAGGGTCCACGGGAGGAGTGCGGATTGGAATCGTGTTCCGATACCAACGTGCGCTGGCTATACGGTTCGGATTGGACTTGAGAACTATGCAGCGCAAAATGACAGACTTGTAGTTTGGAGAGCGGACATCCTGGAAGACGGGATCCACCACAGGAGGGTCTGAGAATAAGAGGGGAAAAAATGGGTAAACCTTCTTTAAAGAAGAGCTGCATTTCTTTTTTTCACCCCTTATTGTTTCAGCTTAATATTCAGTTATTTGCGTTGAAGCATTTTATAACCATGATGAAGTATCACATACCTACAATGAAACTAACAGGAAAAACCTTCACTTTTGAATTACAAATAAACTAATTGTTCTAATTTGTGATTCTGATTGGTCAGAAAGTGTTGATTAATTTTCTATAAGCGGCAGCTCGGATGGTAGGTCCAGCAATACACCAATTCTAATACCATATTGTATCTACAGTAACAATTTATACAGGGATCTGTATGGTGGACATTATACATAAATGGTTAAAAAATGCATAGCTGTGGATATGGTGAAGTTTGCAGTCAAGAGATTTATTTAGCATTTTGGAAGGAGTCTCCAGTTTTGGTGCTTTGGGTGTCTCCACGATTTGGGTGCTTTGTAAAACTAAGTTTTCCAGCACAGGAAATCTTCATGATGGAGGGCTTTGTGGTTTCTCGGTAACATGACAAGCTACAGAAAAAAGAGGCCAGTGTAGGAACAACTGTTTATAGCTGCTATAAGCTGCTATAGTGATAACAGGAACCAACTTGTTTTGCACACAAATAATAAAGTAATCTAGAGTTAGGTCTGGTTTAGTGAGTAATCTAGCTTGCTTTTGGTAGCTTGTGAAATAAATGCAGCTCTTGATAAGAGGCATAGTTTTGGTCTCTGGTGGAATTGCTCTTGTTCCTTTCATTGATGTGCAATTAACATGAAGGCGATCGACTAAATCAACGAGAAAGGCTTCAATACTGGCGGTTATAATTGTACATAATCAAATTTTGCACACGCTAGTGTTAGCGATTAATTACAGCCCGTTATATTTGAAAATAACCTCAGATGACGAAGAACTAGAATGTGAACTTGAGCTAGATGAATTCGAGTCATCAAACGGTACATAATTATTTTATTAAGATGAAATGAACCAGGACTAAAGCTCCTAACACATTGATTCTCAAGCCCACTCTTCATTACAAATGTGTTTACAAACTCCCAGAGATGTTCACGTTTCCACACACATAATCCTCGATGCATTCTCACACGATCATTCACCAACTTCACTGCCAACTCTTACACTTGCTTCACCCATAAACGTGATCCTCGCTTACAAGACGGTAAAGCCCCATGTGGGTACCTCCACGCTGGCAAACATTAAGTGAGAATTATGAGGTAAAGCCAACTCTCTCTGTGGGAAGTGTATCCAATGCCAGAGAAGGAAGTTTGCAGGGAACAGCAGAGACAGAGACATCTCTTTCTTCAAATCTTGTCGGTTTTCATCAAACAACCAATGAGTGTCCCCACATATCTGTATAGCTGTGACTTGGGGCAACAGAACATGACTATACTGCATGACGTGTATAGCAATTATTTCCTGTAGTACATCCTCATTTGATTTAAAGTAAGAAAATTACAGTAACTGTACAAGGACAGCCCGGGTGTCTTGTTTATATAAACCCAGCCATTTTTCTCCCTCTAACCGTTATTGCACAGCACGCAGGGCCGTATTTAGAGAGCGCACACTCTCAGAAATAAAGGCACCAAACGTTATTTTATCTTGCTGGTGGTGTGGTACCATCAAGAATACAAC
Source organism: Cranoglanis bouderius (assembly GCA_023630585.1). Classification (NCBI taxonomy): domain Eukaryota; kingdom Metazoa; phylum Chordata; class Actinopteri; order Siluriformes; family Cranoglanididae; genus Cranoglanis; species Cranoglanis bouderius. The sequence continues at coordinate 14,862,226 of CM042546.1, forward strand.
TTTGTTTTTTTAACGTGTATCTTTCACCTGGTTAATACAATTCATTGTTAAAAACAATTTATGCTACATAGTTGGATCTTATGGACCACTGTTAACATTACACTTCACTGTAAAACGTAATTAAATGTACACCACATGCACCTTCTCATATACTGAAAGTACCACTCAAGCAACACGGAAGGGTACAGCTTGGTACCTTTATTTCTGAGAGTGCAGCGAGGACTTTCTACCGAAATGCACATATTCGCATTCAGACCTCAAATATAAGTGATATGAACAAACAATATTCAGGAGTTATGCACGAGTTACGCAAGTGAGGTGGAGTCTGCATGAAACAGAGGCATGTTTTGTTTATGGATTGGACTTCACTGCATTTCTCTTGCTCAATACTCAGTCCATCCAGGATTTAGCGATCACAGAAATTAACGAAAAAAATCAAGCAAACTCCTCAATATTTGGACAAACAAATTACCACAGATTTTCCACAGATTTGGGGCAAAACCTGTCATGTTACCTCATCACAGTGCGCATTCAGCCAAATCCCTCTTCGATTCACGAGCGTCAAACAGGAGTACAGCTAAAAGCTCTCATTTACCAACAAAGATCACTGCGACAGACAAACAATTTCATTGATGTAACAACAATATGTCATGCTGAATGCTATGTTTCGGGCTGAAAATGCTATGACGACATTATTTCGACTTAATATCTCATTACTTCTACACATTATGTCATTATTCTAACTTCTGGTGATTTCCTCTGACGGTCTGCTATTTTCTTACAGGAAAAGACAATGTTAATAGTATAACACATATTAACTACTACTACTCAGTTATGGATGAATAATAATAATAATAATAATAATAATAATAATAATAATAATAAATCAATTACAATATAAACTTATCACGCTGGCATGTTTTACAACCGATCCTAATAAAATATTTGTTTTTAATCGTTGTATTTCATCTATGTTACTGCGTAAATTAGTACCCCGAATTCAAATAGTTAAAATGAGCGCTATGACCATTATGGAATTGCCATTTTAAGTGTTAGGCATCAAAACCTTGAGCATACCATAATGCATTTAAGTGAATTACCAGTCATTAGACGTATTTGTGTCACCTGAATTCCACTAAAACAACGTCTGGCTTACTTACCATCTCAGAAACTGCATACGGAATAATAATTATTATTGCTATAAGCTAATATTTAATAAATTACTCTTACTGATAGATTGTGGAAATAACACGGTGCATCAAGATAAGGAGATGAGTCGAAATAATGGCATAACTTTAGGAACAGTAGAGCTTTTTTTGTAAATACCGTTAAACTTTTTAACTTAAGTCGCAACTCTGAATATGCCCCACGTGTTAAATTCATCACACAATAACTCGCATAAGCAGAGCGTGATCAGTCATGGTCAACAAACATGTTGCAGTGCACAGATGCCGATATATGAGTTGATATATGAGTGGGGAAAAGAGTAGTATGTAGAGTAGAAGTAAAGAAACAAAGAAGAGAAGGAGAGAGAGAGAGAGAGAAATGTGTACAACGGAGACAGGAGATAAGGTAATGGAAAGGAGATGGTCGTGGTAATTACAGAGCTGCCGCTGAAAAATGACAGTCATTTTGTAAATCGTTCACTCAGAACAAGATAAAGCAAACAAAGGTAGAATGAAGGGAGCATGACACCCATAATCACAGGAGATAAGTGGAAGCCTAGACTGGTTAAATCAGACATTAAGATTATTGAGGAGTAAAGCACAGTCCTATAACTTCAATTCAATTAAATGTATTTCTGACTGTACAGCGTACAATATTATTCACATTGTAATTTAAACTTTCCAGGAAAAAGGAGTTTATAATAGGACAGGGCTGGAGTAGATCAATAAGATTGGAATAGACTGTGTAATGTATGTGCATGTGTGCAAAGTTCACGGTACACTTGCAATGAAATACAGAAGCTCATGCCCATATCTGAAGAAGAAGAACAATGGTAAAGAAGATATTACAGTAATCAGGCTATCCATGCATAATTAATAAACCGACTTGATGAAGGAGACTACGTTCGCATCTAAAGCTTTATGCATACATACGTATAATTATTGCTTGTTTATGTAGCTCTAGTCTGGCTCAGACATCATGTGAGTCTTCCAAATTTAATCACAAACCCTTCTGTCCATGCTCATCCTTGTGGATAATACTCACAGGGGATCAGTTCTGCAAGACCAAGTCCAATACATAACCTACATTATTAAAGCGTAGTACATCGCTTTGGGCTAATGGCCTCATGAGAAAAGGACTGAAGAGCATTGAATGATACGGAGTTATCCTCGACGCTAATGAACTCTCAGCCTCTTTAGCTTGGGCTCTTAGGAAACACGCTTTCAGCAGGCATCATAATGGACGCATTATTGAGAGTGTAAATGCATTAACGCATGAGCCGCTTCCAAAAGGATGCATTTAAATACAATGATAATAGGCGTCCGCTAGGAGTGTTTTAATGGAATATGTGTTTGTGTGTAGTTGTGTATGTGTGCGCGTGTGTGTCGGGTTGTTGGACCTGTCCCAAGGGAACTCACTCAGAGCGCTATGTTAAAACCCAGATTAACAGCACTTTAGAACAAGCTTCATCAAACCAGATCTAATCACAGCATTTATTGTGATAAAACTCTGGAGTCTTCATTGCTGTGGGTTTTTTTAATGGCATTTCACATCTTGCCATCAATTTACATAATAGGTCTTTGTAAATCAAGGTAAGTAATGATTTTAGTCAGATTATAAGAGCTCGAAAATCCAGTGCGAGTGGAGGAAGGTGGGTGCGGCGGGGGGTTGCGAAAGTGAAGTTTCTCTATGAAGATGTGGTTCAGCTAGCTGCACTGTTGTACAGATTCAATGCACGCATTGTTGGAATCCAATACTTGAGGAAACAATACCTCTTGTATCATATCTTGCAATCCTGCCAAGATCATATTAATTTTTAAAAAAGTGGGACGAGATAATAAGCATAATTAATGTTTGCTCTTTAAAACACAATATTTGCATTATAATTTGATATAATATAAGTACTCACACTCCACATTGAGCTGCACCTGCCCCAGCCTGCGTTTGATGTTGAGGCCGTTATATGGCGCCGTTTGGCATCGGTAAGCCCCTGCCATATCGCGTGTGACATTGGTGAGACGCAGGCGTCCATCGCGTGTTTCCATCATCCAATCACCCGATGGCATGGGCACGTCTTTGTTGGCCCGGGACCAGAGAACCGGGGGGCGAGGCTTACCCTCAACCAGGCACACAAGCTCTGCATTCCCACCTTCGCTCATGTTGACCACACTTCCTCCCATAGGCACGGTCAGGACTGGAGGAATTACTAAAAAAAAAAAAAGAGGAACAAGAGGAAAGATGAGAGATATTAATGTACAGCTGGGCAATATCAGGACTCTAAATGAGCATATGAATGCTCAGTTTAATGGAATAATTTATTTACACATCACATGACCCAGATTTAGTATCCCGTGGTACTGCCGGCATGTGATATCAAATAATATTGAAGTATAATATGCAAAATTATATGATGTGATGGATCAAGTGCTATTTAGAAACCAGACTTGATAAATCTGATCATTGCAACTAGGATAATATACTAGCAATATACTGGACTCAGATTAGATTTCAATTTTTAAATTGTCTCTTAGCTGTTATATTACATCATATGACATTTGGCAGCTAAGGGGGAAAAAAAAACACACAATCAGCTTCTTTAGTCCCTTAATCCCCTTATAATTTATTAGGCTTACAGGCAAGTCCTTGCGTTCTTAAGGTTTAGAAGCTATTAAAAAAAACTCATCTTGGACTCTTCTACTCAATATAAAAATAAAAATAAAAAAACAGCCTCTGAGGTGTGAACTATACACAGGTAATTTTATTCATCTAAATTGGGACTCCCAGAAAATCAACTTAAGAACCTGCTCAACCCTACTGAATATGAGGAACTTTCCTCTTCTAAATATTGACATACTTTTTCTCTTTTTTCCTTTTTAATTGTCTTACATTTTATGTGATGAAAAGTAGAAGTCTAAAGCCAAAAATTATAAAATGCTATTGCAATCAAAAAGATCCAAGCCCTCTTTTGTAAAATAAATTGCAACATAATTTTAAAGTAAATGCAATTTAGAGCCTATTGTTTACAGTAATTCACTGTTCATCCCTAACTAGCCATCATGATATCCTCAATGCAGAAATTACATGACTCCCCTTTTTTAAATAAAGTGAACGCTACCCTAACCCTAACTTTCATTTAAAAAGATTATACCGCATTTTTTTCCTCGTCTATGCACCTAAGCATAAAGCATCTTCACAGTTACATGCTTATTTATAGACGCCCGTGGAATGTATTATGTACGCAGTGTGTTTCTTTCTCTTTGCATCTCTCTGAAGGCAGCTTGAGGAATGTTAAGTATTCAATTTCATTATCTGATAATATCTTTAGTGAATGTGTACAATAATAGATTTTTTTTTAAATCATGTTATTCATTTATATCACATAACCCAATGCCTGTAATGTTTTAACACGTGTACAGGCTTTTGAATGAGAAACAAGTTGTGCTTTGAAATGTAGGTTTATTAACCAGCAGCCGGAGTAAGGCAAATATTTGGCATCAGACATAAGAGATGCGTGAGTGGTAACAAATATAAAATGTAAATTTAGTTGTAGTTTCAGTATGTTGAATCAAGGTTGAGTGTAAAAAAAAAAAAAAAATGCAAAACTGAAGGGGAGAGAGAAAAAGAATGATCTGGAGATAAAATGCATTCGACACACTATTCTTTAGCAGAAACATGCAGATGGATTCTGCAAATAAGAGTATTTCTATTAGTCCTAGGAGTAAAATTCTGACATTCCTGTGGTCTGGAAAGGAAATTCAAGTATGTGGCATGAATCGAGCAGAGAGAAGATTACTGTGAGAGAGACAGAGAATGTAGAGGAGATTGATCAAGGTGGGGAGTAGAGCCAAAAAAAAAAAAAAAAAAAAGCCACTGTAACACCCACAGAAGGTCAAAAGTTTTGAAAGGAGTAAGAACAAAGAAAGTGAGCCAAAGATCCTTCCTAACAAGAGAACAAGAGATTACAGAGTCTGCACAGGGAATCCCAGCATGCACAACTGTTTCCCAAGGGAAAGACCAATTGGTGAATAAAGAGGGCTTTTTTTGGCGTGGAGGTCTACAAAAGAAAGTCCACAGCTGACTTCAACAAGAGTTATCTGTCGTTTCAGCACCATCTATCTAAGAGGCATCCAAAAAGCTGTGGTCATTTGAAATATGGTTTAATTTACCTGGAGGGTTTTGGCAGTGTTCAGGTAGTTTAAGTGGCAACAACTCATGGGAGCTGTCAACAGCCAGTCTGTGCAGGTTTGATGGGGACGAAAGTAATTTTTGATAATCCATATTCAAAGACATTTAAAAAAAAAAAAAAAAAAAAAAGTAATAAATTACCAAATGCTTGATTTTTACAAGTGTAAGATACACAATGATGTGATTGGAACTGTGGTTGGATAGGAGTACCAAAATTCTGTCAAGATGCCTCACCATCGCCAAATTTCACACAATTTCATGTGTGAGGTTTTCAACCAACCTCTCCAAGTGTGTTAAAAATGGGTTGGAAGGAGAAATGTACTGTTAAAAAAAAAAAGAAAAGAAAAAAAAAAGTCTGACCTATCCCTCCTGTCTGCCCACTCCTGCTTGAAAGTAAAGACTGCTTCACACCTGACTGTCCCCCCTACTGCATGAGAGTAAAGATAGCTTCATACCAGACCGCCCACTGTTGCATAAAATTAAAGACCGCCAGCTACCTGAGCCGATGCACACCTCTAGATACAATCTGTAGATACAATCTACAAAATGAAGTAATCTCTATAATCTGATAATTAAATTTAGCGTACGTGCAGACCAGGAGTGTCCCAGACAAACACTATAGATCATTGGCCATCTTTGGTCTAATAGTAGTAGGAGATCTTTAATGAGAATTGCCATTTATTCATTTTTCATAATGCTGTAGGACATCTTTAACCCTAAACCAAGTACACTACCATTATTATTCCGCTTGGCATTGGTAGGTTTTTCTGTAACCATAAACATTGTAAACCATCAGTAATAAAAACAAGGCAATGGATCTGAATTAGGATTAGTATGTAATGACATTAGCTAAGAATTCTTAGAAAATCCTGTGTTGGCAAAAAATAAAAATAATAGTAACTAGATAGGTAAAGTTTGTCATGACAAACGATGTTGGCCTGAGAAAGCAAGTCTGAAAGATAGAGTGCCAATTGTTATAGAGTTGAATAGATAGACAGACAGAGTGCTAATACTTGTAGAGCTGATTAGATAGATAGATAGATAGATAGATAGATAGATAGATAGAGAGAGAGATAGATAGATAGATAGATAGATAGATAGATAGATAGATAGATAGATAGATAGATAGAGAGAGAGATAGATAGATAGATAGATAGATAGATAGGGTGCCAGTATTTGTAGACATGATGTCAATAGAATACCCATAACACAATTCTCCTCACTGAGCCAAGCATTTTGATATGTCACGTCTATGTTGCGGTAGTTTTTGTAATTCCACTTATTTTAGGGTGACCATACGTCCTCTTTTTCCCGGACATGTCCTCTTTTTCGGACCTTAAAAAAGCGTCCGGACGGGATTTATAAATTTGAGAAAATGTCCGGGATTCAGCTTTTCATTATGATGTGCTTATGGTCTAATACTGCATCAGGTGTGCACATATTTGCGTTGCTTTAATCCCTCTCTGTAATTCCCGCCTTCTCGCACACCAATTGGTCGATTATAAAAGGCTTGCAGCAACTATTGGCCAAATTCCTGCCTATCAACCATTAGCCTATTCTCAGAGAACGCGCGAAGGCGAAGCGCTGTTCTGTATGGCGTCAAACAGTTGCTTGTCAATTTCATGTTGTCACATTGCTTTGTATTACATTCAAATGTGTAAATGATGTCAGAAGGTACACTTGTGGCATCCGATGTTTTATTCCATGGACTTTCAAAAGAATGTAGGAAAAAATGTAAACGAGGGCAGAGTGAAAACAATTTTATTTATATATATTTATGTGATGCTAATAGTGTTTTTTTCCCCAGTGTATTAAAGTCTGCATTCATAGTAATACTGTTTTGAACGCTATTAAGGATAGGACCAAATGATCCAAAAGGTATGCTTTTAAGGTATGTTTTAAGGTATCTCACTTGTCCACAAGAAGCTGTTTTGGTGGCTGTTTTCCATAAGTTTTCTCTATAAACTTCACTCATATAAAACACTTATTATAGTTCCTATTAATATAAAATGACTGATGACAGAAGGGGGTAAAGAAAAAAAGAGAGAGACACAGAGAGGGAGATAAAATATATGCTCACCACTGCTTTGTGTGATATTGACGTCTACTCGGAGCTCGGGAACATTACTGCCAGGGAAGTTGGCCACGCAGCTGTAGGTGGCTTGATCTCGGAACTTCATGTCCACAATCTCCAGGCTGCTGGTGCCAGGGGGCATGTCCGGGTCACTGCGCAGCACAATGAGGCTGTCTGATGGGAACACAGGGACTGCGTTCTTGTACCAGGTGTAGTTGACCTTATCCTGGGGCTGAGCATCCACGTGACACGACAGCTTGAGGTCACGACCCATCTGGATGCTCTCGCTGTCCTTGTTCGAATCGGGTGTGATCTGGAACGTCAGGTTCTTCATTGCTGTGTGGAACCGAAGAAGGAACAGGATAAGAGAAAAGCCAGTTGGGTCAAAGAAAGAGATGTGGTGATATGGTAGTACATAAGATGCATGTAAGTGCTGTTTAAGTTCCAACTGTATTCATAACAAATTAGCAGCGTTCCAGCCTCAAAGTATCTAGATCAGGGATCATGAAAAAAACTGACCAAATTTCAGCGACTTCAGTTTTCCAAACAGAAACCCGATTGGCTTCTGTAGCAGATGCTCTGTTGCAGCTTATCCAATCACATGCATTTATGTAACTATTAAGATATCTCATCAGTTCGGAAGTTCTTTGTCAAATGGTACTGTGAAGCACCACTACAAAACATAACCCTTATTTAATTCTTATATATAGCCATAAACTAGCCACTAATGGTAATAAGAATTAAAAGGTAACTGTCACCAACCAGTCATGTTAGTTGGTCATCCCAAACTTCATACGTAAGGAATTTATGTAACTGAATCTGGAAATTTGAGCTGAATACCCCTGACCTAAATGGTATATAACCCACTAAACAAGTTAAATACAGCACTGGAACATTCACTAACCACAATACATATCTGTCAAACCTTTCACACCCTTGACACACTTGGAAACCTAGGGCAGCAAATATATTGAGTATAGAGTATAAACAGAAATAGTGTAGTACACATACTTCTAACAATAAGGTTGACGTTTCTCTTGGCTGGGTTCCCCACATTATTGACAGCGGTGCAGTTGTAGAACCCCGACTCAGCTGGAGTGACGGAGCGCAGCGTTAGAGAACCACCGCGGATGGTGGCGCGGCGTGGTAGGGGGCCGGGGTATCGTGCCCATGTCACAGTGGGCGTCGGGAAACCAGCTGTAACCTCACACGACATGGTGACATCCTGGCCTGGGTCCACCACATATGTCTCGTTGACCGAGAGCTTCAAGGCTGGTGGAGCTGGAAGATGATAAATGGACAGTTTATGTACCAAAGGGCTACTGCTGTAATCATAATGGCTGTTGTGTGCTCATCCCACGACTCTCCTTCTGCATAATGGTTTTGTTTTGCACATCACTTTTGCACATCTTGGATACACATCTCTACGATGTTTCGCTGGCCTCCCACAGGTATATAAATAAGATGACACCACAAATTGACTTAACTCAAAAGAGATTAAGTGTGGAGGCCCACCATGGATTCAGAGCATAGAGAATGACCCACAATTGTGAATGAATCAGGTTTCAAATTTCCTTCTTCTTTTTTTCCTTAAGCTGCTGAACTAAATGTTTATAAATCCGATGTAAAGACTTTAGTGAATATTAATAGACTGGGTTGACATCCTTTTTAATATTTTATATGGTTTCTAACATAGCAAGAAGACACACACACAGTTGAAATACAATGCAAAATCTCCTATAGTGCTTAGCGATCACTTTTGTATGAAAATTGAGTATCAAGAGTGGGGATGCACATGGTGTTAATCACAGTATTATTACATAATCATGTTTATACAATAGTGCTGTTGAATTCTCGATTCTGATTGGTCAGAAGATTTGTATCAAGCAGTTCTAACAGCTGATGTGGTGAAGCTTTCTGGAAGTAGAAGTTTATTTAACATTTATGGAAGAAGTCTGTATTGTCAGCGCTTTCTAACGGTAAATTTTCTCACCACAGGAGACTCTTCTTTTCTTTCTTTTTCCTGTATCATGACAAGATGTATCTCTGTCTTATTAATCTCAAGAGAAGCTGTTCATAGCTGCAATAATGTAAGTGATAACAGGAACTAACTTGACATTACACAGTAAATGTTACTATAAACAGTTTTAAAAAATACGTATCGTCCATTAATAAATCAAATAAATGTAATCACTGGAAAATTACTGTGCTATAAGAGTTTGTTTTTTTTATTAGGTAATTTAAACTAATTTACTTCGGGGTAAATATACAGTACTGTGCAAAAGTTTCAGGCACCCTATTTTATTCTTTAGTACAAACTTTGTTATCGATTTTTTTATTTTATGACTTATACATTATCAAGTCTGTACAAAAAACATTTTAGATTCCCTAACATTAGTTTTCTAGCACAAAATAAAATGTTACAGAAAAATGTTTGTATGCCATTAAAGAAAGCAGCATATTACATAAGAGACACTTTTCAGACAAAAAACACAATGAAGGCTGCTGGGTTTTGCTGCAAAAATAAGAAGCAAGTGCGAAAGTAAAAGTCTCCAGAAGAACTGTGGCTGGTTCTGCAAGATGCTCAATAAAACTTACCATCTCATTTCCTTATAAAACTGCACAGATTGTACCAGAGACTACTATTTTTATTTATATTTTTTTCTGTCACACCAAATATTGACTTCTGTTACTACTGTTTACTGCTCTTTATGTTTTTTTTTGTTTTGTTTTTTTATGTAGAAACATTTAATTTAATTATTTTGAAGGCATCTTTGCTCTACAGCATTTCTTTGCATGTGCCTAAAACTTTTGCACAGTACCACTTCATGTCAGGACGCATCACACCACCCCGTCATTGATTATTTCTCTATAACAGCATACACCGTCACGTTTTATTCCTTTCTTATTCACAGCCCCAGAGACCTTACTCATTTAAGACAAATGTTGACATAAAATGGACCACTCTTTACAGAAAAGCTGCTGCAAAATTACGGGGAAAGAAAACAAAATTGCATTTCATTGTGATTTGTTCTTTTATTATTATTATTATTATTAGGCTTAAATACAGCGGCTGCGCTTTGAAACATCGCTTTCAAATGTCATTTTTAAACAGTTGAAACTATTTCATCAGGAAGGCTCTCCTAAAAGTTTAAATGAACTTGGAACCATTTTAACGATGCAGAAGAGTGGAAACAACAGCAAAAACAGGAACACAGGCCATGCTGTATATTTTTTGCATTCTATTTTATGGTATACTGAATTGCAAAAGCATGACATACGGACCACTTTCTCCAAATCGAATTAGTTAAATTTTTGTTGTTGTATTACTTATATGTGAATATCCCCCCCAAAAAAAGACAAAAAGGCTAGCAAAAACTGCACGAGGCAACAGAAAATGTGCTTTTGAATGTGCTCTTACGTTCAGTTCAGTAGGAACCATATCTGGATGAAGGCACTTTTATATCCCAAGAACCTTTTCATGCACATGAAATTTTTTTTTTTTTTTTTTAAATCTGGGTTCATGAAGCTGTACTGTAGGAGGAGAGATGAGAAAAAAAGCACCATTTTTCTGAAAAAGTGGATTATGTCACCACCTACAGCCAGATATTTAATGTTATTTTATAAGATGTGATGATGTGCTGGTGAGGCTTGGAGCTCACTCATTTACTCATTCACTCATATTTATCATACAACTAGCTAATACAACGCCGGCTAATACAACCTCCCGATAAATGATTAATTATTGAATACCATTAAAAATATCTTGAAAATAATTTCATAATCCTCACTGCTACAGTAAATGGTTTAATTTTAAATGTTCGTTCTCCAAAGTCCTGTTTGTGTTGACGTCTAGTTTTATTCATACCTGGTTAATTTATTTATGCATACTCTTCTTTATTTAGTCGTACGCAAAGCCCTGCAGGTGGTTATGTATTATGAGTATCGATTCACCTCTGAGTTATGGTATATACTGTATATATATATATATATATATATATATATATATATATATATATATATATATATATATATATATATATATATATATATATATATATAAATATGCTAGCACACCAAAAAAGCTAGCATATATATATATATATATATATATATATATATATATATATATATATACACCATAAATTATAACTTTACATTGCCGTTGAACTTAGTTGATGCTTAGCTAGCTTCTAAAGTATTGCCTTTACACAATACAGCTCTACTGCTGTGCCATGCTCAAACAAAACCAAACATTTTCAGCCAAAGATCTTCGATGAAAACGTCTGCCATGTGGAAACGTTTCACACTTTCTACAAGCTATTTGTATCCACTGTTAATGCCAACTACGTCGAGAACATGACATCCTGCTCAATATGCAGAATACAGAAGCAAACGAAAGTCCCTGCGACCATACCAACACCATCTGTAGCCCAATTATTTTTGAAAAGATTTTTTTTATTTCTTAATTCACAAATGACAGTGGCAAAGTATAACTAAAAAATCCATCCATCCATTTTCCATACCGCTTATCCTACACAGGGTCACGGGGGAGCCTGGAGCCTATCCCAGGGAACTCGGGGCACAAGGTGGGGGACACCCTGGATGGGGTGCCAGCTCATCACAGGGCACAATCGCACACACATTCACACACCCATTCACACACTACAGACAATTTGGAAATGCCAATCAGCCTACAATGCATGTCTCTGGACTGGGGGAGGAAACCAGAGTACCCAGAGGAAACCCCTGAAGCACAAGGAGAGCAGATTCTTACCCTCAACCCCGGAGATGCAAGGCAAACGTGCTAACCACTAAGCCACCGTGCCCCCAATAACTAAAAAAAAAATGATGATGATGTATGAACTGTTCTCTGTGATCAAGGACGTCACATTTCGTAGCATAGTTGTGCCTGGTTGCTGTTTAAGCCCAAGTAGCTTCATTTATACAATTATTTTATTGCATACAGTCAGGAAAAAATATGGCGTCATGTGCTGTTATTGGAAATCACATTAGTAGAACAACTGTTTTTTTATTTATTGCAGCCTGGTTTTATCCTTTTGAAAGCCCTCCTAAATTTCCTGAAACCTTAAAACAAGTCCCAGAGAATCTACAGCCGTTGCCAAAAGTTTTGAGAATGACACAAATATTAATTTTCACAAAGTCTACTGCTTCAGTGTTTTTAGATCTTTTTGTCAGATGTTACTAACTGTTACTGAAGTATAATCACAAGCATTTCATAAGTGTCAATGGCTTTTATTGACAATTACATGAAGTTTATGCAAAGAGTCAATATTTTCAGTGTTGACTCTTCTTTTTCAAGACCTCTGCAATTCGCCCTGGCATGCTGTCAATCAACTTCTGGGCCACATCCTGACTGATGGCAGCCCATTCTTGCATAATCAATGCTTGGAGTTTGTCAGAGTTTGTGGGTTTTTGTTTGTCCACCCGCCTCTTGAGGATTGACCACAAATTCTCAATGGGATTAAGGTCTGGGGAGTTTCCTGGCCATGGACCCAAAATGTCGATGTTTTGTTCTCCGAGCCGCTTCGTTATCACTTTTGCCTTGTGGCAAGGTGCCCCATCATGCTGGAAAAGGCATTGTTCGTCACCAAACTGTTCTTGGATGGTTGGGAGAAGTTGCTCTCTGAGGATGTTTTTGTACCATTCTTTATTCATGGCTGTGTTCTTAGGCAAAATTGTGAGTGAGCCCACTCCCTTGGCTGAGAAGCAACCCCACACATGAGTGGTCTCAGGATGCTTTACTGTTGGCATGACACAGGACTGATGGTAGCGCTCACCTTTTCTTCTCCGGACAAGCTTTTTTCCAGATGCCCCAAACAATCGGAAAGGGGATTCCTCAGAGAAAATGACATTACACCAGTCCTCAGCAGTCCAATCCCTGTACTTTTTGCAGAATAGCAGTCTGTCCCTGATGTTTTTCCTGGAGAGAAGTGGCTTCTTTGCTGCACTTCTTGACACCAGGCCATCCTACAAAAGTCTTCGCCTTACTTTGTGTGCAGATGCACTCACACCTGCCTGCTGCCATTCCTGAGCAAGCTCTGCACTGGTGGTGCCCCGATCCTGCAGCTGAATCAACTTTAGGAGACGGTCCTGGCGCTTGCTGGACTTTCTTGGGTGCCCTGAAGCCTTCTTCACAACAGTTGAAGGTCTTGATGATCCGATAAATGGTTGATTTAGGATCTTACTAGCAGCAATATCCTTGCCTGTGAATCCCTTTTTGTGCAAAGCAATGATGGCTGCACGTGTTTCCTTGCAAGTAACCATAGTTAACAGAGGAAGAACAATAATTTCAAGCACCACCCTCCTTTTAAAGCTTCCAGTCTGTTATTCTAACTCAATCAGCATGACAGAGTGATCTCCAGCCTTGTCCTTGTTAACACTCTCACCTGTGTTAACGAGAGAGTCACTGACATGATGTCAGCTGGTCCTTTTGTGGAAGGGCTGAAATGCAGTGGACATGTTTTTTTTGGGATTAAGTTCATTTTCATGGCAAAGAGGGACTTTGAAATTAATTGCAATTTCTTCTGATCACTCTTCATAACATTTTGGAGTATATGCAAATTGCCATCATAAAAACTGAAGCAGAAGACTTTGTAAAAATTAATATTTGTTTCATTCTCAAAATCTTTGGCCACGGCTGTAATATCTAGTATGGACTTTTAAACTAGCTGTCACGCTAGCTGTTACTCATACTTTTCACTTTCTTGGTCGCTTCAAGAGGAGGAAATACATCCTGTGACTGCTACATGTCGCTGAAGGACGAACTTCACTCCAAAATAGTTCTGCTTATGTGAAACGATTACAACAAAATTGCAAATGATAGATTACCATCGGGGCGTAACCTGGCCTGGGCATTAGGGGCTGTAGCCCCGGAGACTTTTTCTTTAGCCCTAAGTAATTCTCCACTTTGAACGGACGCAAGACCAATCAGACAGGCTTGACAGGAAAATACGTGGAAATACTCGTGTCTTATTGACTGACAGGTCTCAATTCTGCCAAACGCTAGCTCACACAGTCGTTTTTTTTTAACCAGTAAAGGGGTTGAAACTGAAACACTAACATCCTCTCGTGCTGAGCAGGAAAACAAGGTGCGTAAATGTCTCTATGAGTTCGTGAATTTGTATAAATTACGTGAACATGATATGAGCAGAGAATAAGGACAGATAACGCACTTTGCATGGCTCTGTAGCAGCTAAACCCGTACAATGATAGCTTAGTTGTGCTTCCCCTTAGCTAGCAACACCAAACTATTCCTAGTCTCATGTTAGATAGCCAAAAAGTTTTACATTTTATCGGTCTGGTAGTCCTGCAAGCAATGATAACACCCGTGGCAAGTTTTATGATAAAGCAATTAGCCCTTACATGCAAGAAAAAAAAATGCATGCAAACAGTCTATTTAGAAGTACATTTTAAAAAGTTAAAAAGACTCTGGGCTCAGCTCCGGATGATTAACGGTTCAGCTAACGCCCCTGATTACCATGACATCAAAAAAAGATACATTTCAGAGACTGACTTAGGACTAAATTTCACACATGTACTCCGTCACCGGGCAGATCGACCTGAAATGTCATCGAAAATAGGGGGAGACGACAGATGAATCAGACAAATGGGATAGAGACAGAGGCAATAGCACTTATTCACTAAAGTTGTACACTTTAATCAAACCTGATCATGAAACCTGCGTACTCAACTTCAAAATCAATTTCAGTATCGGCAAGTAGAGTAAGTAGACTATACATAATAGCAATGAGCTTTGATACAATGAAATATTGTGGTGTCCCAATATAATGCATTTTCAATGTGGAAAAAATAAGCATTGCCCGAATATGTGCCTTAAGTTTCCAATTTCATCTGATTACACACTCAACATTTTAAACGTACAAAAATGTAAATTATGACACAGTGTTGTGTTTGCATGATCCATTCAGATCCACTCTGGCAGGGTTGCCAGGTCTCAGCAACATTTCCACCCCAACATCATCTTAGAAACTACACAAACTGCACATGAAACTAGCCCAAGAATTCAAGCATTGGAAAAGTAAGTCTTCTTCTAAGTTGTAAACCGTGGTATGCACGCATTTCTGATTTGCTGCTTTAAAATAAGCCCAATTTGGCATAAAAAAACTACCAACCATGCTGGTTTAAAAGCGGGGGGTGTCTTTCTGAATCCTGCATTCTCCACTATCTGCAGTAGATCATTGTATCTGCAGCTATGAACTTCCCAGTCAACTACTACACTAGTATTTATGACAAGTATCCTACGTTATTATGCAGTCTGTTGAATTAATTTTGCGACACGCAGACATATCAAATCGAAAGCATCATACTGAAAGATATGCTACTTCGTCTTGTTACAGCCCTGATTCATAGGCTTGGTATATTTTAGTTATACTCTGTATATCCTTTCAGCATGCGTCATCCAATCTCAGTCAGAAGCATTCGGGACCTTTTGCGAGTCTCGGCACAACGAGACTCTTTATCAGGCTCGGAGGAGATACACCAGCTGAGGGTTCAGGTCAGCGAGTAGCACTCAGGTCACGGCTCGTTCTGGTGTCAGACAACAGACACAGATCTGTTCATACATATGTCGTTCCAGATGCTCCAGTTAAGATATTCACCCGTTCCTACGCAACCGTAATGAATAACGGCAAATGTGTGTATATCAGTGCATGTCAGAGAAAGCAAAACTGGAGGTTAAAAAAGAAAAAAAAAAGGAGAAGGAGTTCGAGGTAGTGTCAGGGCCAGACAAAAAGAGCAAGCCCAGAGACACATTAATCTTCCGAGTTTAGACCCGAACGCACACAGGGAGGATGAAAATAAAGAGCCAGAATTGCACGAGCAGAGCAGCAACATCAAAAATACAGTGTGGATGTGTGTCTGCAGTCAAATTGGTATCAAGCAATAAACAAACAAACAAATAAATAAATAAACAAACTTCACCGATACTACTACTACTACAAATAATAATAATAATAATAATCATAAAATATATGGAACACAGTCTAAAACTGATATGAAATAAAAAAATAAATAAAAAATAAAAAATTTCATATTAAATTCAAAATTAAACATACCATATGCACTTCCTAAACCAAAGGTATATGTGGCGTTTTTTTTTTTTTTTTTTATATTCATTGTTTTTTTTTTTTTTTTGTTTCTGTGCTAATTATTAAATGAACTGTGAAACACTGTGGACAGTGAAATATAAATTATAAGAGACAAGTAAAATACAGTGCCCTCCATTAATATTGGCACCCTTGGTAAATACGAGCAAAGAAGGCTGTGAAAAATTGTCTTTATTGTTTAACCTTTTGATCTTTTGTTCAAAAAATTCACAAAAATAATTTTGTCAAACAATTGCAAACAAAACACAGGTTTATCTGGAAAAAATCTCTCTGTTAAATATGTGTGGGCACCCCTATGAATTCATATGAGAAAAATATATTTGAAGTATATTCCCATTGATATTTTACATTTTTTAGTACACCTGGGTGACTAGGAACAGGAAATTGTTCAACCATGACTTCCTGTTTCACAGGGGTATAAATATAAGGTAACACATTGGCCAAATTCCCTTAGTCATTCATGGGCCATGGTTGGATCTTCCAGCAGGACAATGATCCAAAACATACAACAAAATCAACACAAAAATTGTTTACTGACCACAAAATCAAGGTCCTGCCATGGCCATCCCAGTCCCCTGACTTGAAATGCATAGAAAACCTGTGGGGTGAACTGAAGACGAGAGTCCATCAGCATGGACCTCGAAATTTGAAGGATCTGGAGAGATTCTGTATGGAGGAATGGGTCTCAGATCCCTTGCCATGTATTCTCCAACCTCATCAGGCATTATAGGAGAAGATTCAGAGCTGTTATCTTGACAAAGGGAGGTAGCACAAAGTATTGACTAAAAGGGTGCCAATAATTGTTGCACACATATATTTAACAAAGATATTTTTTTGATAAACCTGTGTTTTGTCCACACTTCTAATTAATTTCTAACTAACTTAATTGCATTCAATTGGCAACTAATTAGGATACAAGGTAGTCACAATGTGACTTAAAAATCTGCTTCTTATTACACTTTCTTTCTTTCTACACCCTCATTCTTTTGTGTTGCACACAACACGTTTCTGAGTTTTAAGTTTTTCGTGTATTAGATGTATCAATACAGTTGTGTTTTTTTTATGTTGAAGAGCCTGAATCTGCTGTCATCTGGTCTAAAATGTATGGCTATGGCAGATAAAAGCATGGGAAATGTAGGTGTGTGCGAGGGAGGTAAGAGGTGCTTTGAGAGCTGGAAAAAGTGAACAGCTAGGCCATTAACTTTTCTCTAATTTACTTATGAGAGAGCGAGGAGCTGAACTGAGCGATCGCTATGCCAGCACACTCAATCCAATTCAATACACTGTTTCGGTCCCAGTGTTGGATTTAACGCTCCACATAGCTGTCAACCCAGCGTAATCCCCTATCTGCAAATATCTCAAAAGCAAAGGGACGTTTTTTAAAGCACAATCAGCTTTCCAGTTCTCCAGACTTTAATCACTCCACCAGGAGAAGGAGTGTACTTACTCACAGAGTGGGAAGGGGGGAGGGGGAGAGAGAGAGAGAGAGAGAGAGAGAGAGAGAGAGAGAGAGAGAGAGAGAGAGAGAGACAGAGACAAAGAGGGGCCATTGACTATTGATGTTGAGTCTGAATATTCTAGTGATTGGTATTATAATTCACTTTAATTAGTCAGCAGTATTAGACCACCTGTTTAAGTTAATTGAATGATGTAACAGTAAAGAGAGGTGAGAAGAGAGAATAAACCTCCCACGGCAAGATGAAGTGATAAACAGAGTGGGAGATAAACTACAGAAAGAGAAAGTGAGAGAGATAAAGAGAGAAAGAGAGGGACAGTGAGGGATACACGGAGAGACACTGAGGGATACACAGACATACAGTGAGGGATACACAGAGAGAGAGGCAGTGAGAGACACAGAGAGAGAGAGAGAGAGAGAGAGAGAGAGAGAATGAGAGGTAAACAGAGAGAGAGGCAGTGAGAGATACACAGAGACAGATAGTGAGAAAGAAACAGATAGAGGCACTGAGAGAAAGACATGAGAGACAATGAGAGAGGGACACAGAAAAAAAAAGAGAGATACGGAGAGACTAAAAAAAATAGACACAGAAAGGCTCTTCAGCCCTGGATTAACGAGCAGTGAGGGAGTGGTGGAAATCATGGAAATGATGAGTCAAATGTCTAAATCGGGAGCTCTTAAACATTTTGGACCTGGAAACCCTTTTTCCTGTAACAACAAAATAAAATAAAATCATTAGGCTCATTTTGTAAATGTGTACAGTATTATTTTTTGCTATTTATTGGAGTCATTCAAAGTTTTCTAAGTGTTACGGTGGACACAGGGGAGCTGGATGCATGCGCTGGGGAAAAGTCAGTTTATTTAGAAATAACCAAAAGTATAAGGACAGGGGGGGAAAGGCAAAGAACCATAAGTATTTGGACAGGGAAAAAGGAACACAAAGGCAGGGTCAAAAAACAAACAATAATCCACCAGGTAGTAAATCCACAAGAAAGAGGTATTAATCCACACAAGAACGAGGCATTAATCCACACAAGAACGAGGCATGAGTCCAACGTCCAGGAAACGCGAGGGCAGTGAAAAAACAACGAACATACATTCACATAGTTAAATCTATCTACTCTACCTCGAAGCGGACAAAAGAAGTGGTTTAAATATATAAACGAAAACAAGCTGTAACTAAAAACACCTGAAACTAATAACGAAAGAATAAACGGTAAACCAATGAACAAACAGGGGCGGAGACATGACATGAACCAAAACAAAGGAGCACATGGTGACATAAACAAAACCAGAGTCTGTGAATGGAATGCGGGGAATGCAGAAGTATGCTACTCGCAAGCTTTCGTGAGTAGCGCCGAGTGAGAGGAGGACTCTAACACTAAGGTGTTTATGAACTTTCCACTCCACAAACTTTCCACAAATTATCATTAGACTTAAGTTGACATTATTTACAGGCCTACTTGTTTTTGAGTTAATGAAGTTCAGATTAAACAAAGCGATCAGTGATGTTATCCTCCACTCCAGGATAGTGGAGAACTGTGGTTGTAAAGAGAGTATGGGAGTCGGAAACTAACAAGAAAGCAGTTGCAGATGATAAAAAACGATTTCTCCTCGTCCTCCAGTCGCGGAGCTGATTGCTTCATTGTTCCTCAGACAGCAGAGGACGGGTTCAGCTTCTTGGATGCCTCAAGACTCATATTTGTACAGCAAATAAAAGAGAGATCGCTGGAGAGGGGTGGCATAGATTGCAGGGGGAAAGAATTTATCGTTTCAATTTTCCGAGATATTGGGAGGAAGATGGTAGCGGATCACTTCCTGCCCGTCCCATGGTAATACCAGTGATGTGTTTCACAGAACTTTTGTCGGTCTTGTGACAAGACAGAGAGAGAATAACTGATGGAGATGGAGACAAAGTGAGAGTTGGCTCCTCACAGCAAAAAGGGGGAAATGAGGTGAGAGAACAAGTGAATGATGAGACCCAAGTGCCTGATTTAATGCTGAGAACAGCTCTCTGTCGAAACACAGAAGCGAACCAGGTGAGCAAAGAAGTGCCATGGCTTTACTTTTTTTTTTTAAGACTTTAAAACGTTATGTAGAGTTATAAATTTAAAAGCATAAAACCAGCAGAAATATATATCAACCTACAACACATCACTAACACTGAGGTCTTAAAATAGCCTGAATCAAATCTTTCAATTATCAGCATCAGGGCTGCATATTGATCAAAATTGATTAAAAATAAACAAACAATGAGGGTAATTTATTTATATACTGCATAATCTTCTCAAATGGACACATTTGGATATTTGGACAAAGGGACTTTCCAGGCAGAAATTTTGCCATAAGTTGTGACGGGTGAGAGTAAAGCAATATATGAGATCCTGGTGAAACACATCAGACTGCATATTGTGCCTACAAGAACTTAATTAACCTCATTAGAAAGGTTTGGGGTGATTTAGGTGGGCTTGAATGTTTTGTTTGTTTGTTTTTTTCACGAGAAAAGGCTTTCGTCTAGCCATCCTACCCAATCGCCCAGACATTTGAAGAATATGAGAGATTGGCATCACATGCAGGAGTGACTACTTGCCAGATATTCCAGCAGCTACTTTAATGTTGCTGTAGGTCTCTTGGCAGCCTCCCTGAGAAGTTTTTTTTCTTGTCCTTTCGTCAATTTTAGAGGGACGCCCTGTTCTTCATAATGTCTCTGTAGTGCCCCATTTTCTCCACTTGTTGATGATGGCCTTCATGGTGTTCTTCAATGTTTTGAAAATTCTTTTGCATCCTTCTCCGGATCGATATCTTTTGACAATGAGATCCCATACATGCTCTTCGCAGACCAAATCCTATAGAAACATTTTTTATATCACAAAAAACTGCGTCGATTTTAGAAAACAACAACAACAAAAAAAAAACTGTATAGTATAGTTATATCCAATTATCTCCACAAACCCTCAAAGCTGTATATCACCACACATCTAATTACTGAAAGTTATTTAAATCTATAAGGTTTTTTTTTTTTTTTTTTTTTTTTTTTTTTTTTTAATGAACAAGCCCGGAAATATAACCCATCAATAAAACAAACAATAATGTCAGTGATACAAGCTCATAAGTTTCTGAAATGCCAATTACTGCACTCGCTACTCACTGTTCTCATAACCTTGTCCTGTCTATGATTGTTCAATCAAAGACTTTCTCGTATTAAATTCCATACAAACAACGGTTAGCATTAGCAACAACACTGCTCAGCAACAGACAGAAAGTAATTAGTGCTCTGCGATGTCAACGGCATCATTAAAGCAATTTATGGCCGCTGACTTAACGACACCAGGCTCAATTAGTACTGCTGAATAATGCTGTGGCATCCTTTTTCCCCTCCTCCTAATACTTGTTGTTGCTCCTGCAATCTGCTTACATATATATATATATATATATATATATATATATATATATATATATATATATATATATATATATATATACACACACACATATATATACACATATACACACACACATATATATATACAGTGGGGGGGGAAAAGTATTTGTTCCCCTGCTGATTTTGTACGTTTGCCCACTGACAAAGAAATGATCAGTCTATAATTTTAATGGTAGGTGTATTTTAACAGTGAGAGACAGAATAACAACAAAAAAAATCCAGAAAAACGCATTTCAAAAAAGTTATAAATTAATTTGCATTTTAATGAGTGAAATAAGTATATGATCCCCTATCAATCAGCAAGATTTCTGGCTCCCAGGTGTCTTTTACACAGGTAATAAGCTGAGATTAGGACTCTCTTAAAGGGAGTGCTCCTAATCTCAGCTTGTTACCTGTATAAAAGACACCTGTCCACAGAAGCAATCAATCAATCAGATTCCAAACTGTCCACCATGGCGAAGACCAAAGAGCTGTCCAAGGATGTCAGGGACAAGATTGTAGACCTACACAAGGCTGGAATGGGCTACAAGACCATCGCCAAGCAACTGGGTGAGAAGGTGACAACAGTTGGTGCGATTATTCGCAAATGGAAGAAACACAAAACAACTGTCAGTCT
Organism: Cranoglanis bouderius; assembly: GCA_023630585.1. Classification (NCBI taxonomy): domain Eukaryota; kingdom Metazoa; phylum Chordata; class Actinopteri; order Siluriformes; family Cranoglanididae; genus Cranoglanis; species Cranoglanis bouderius. The sequence goes on from CM042546.1 coordinate 14,884,315, forward strand.
CCCTCGGTCTGGGGCTCCATGCAAGATCTGACCTCGTGGAGTGTCAGTGATCATGAGCACGGTGAGGAATCAGCCCAGAACTACTTGTTAATGATCTCAAGGCAGCTGGCACCATAGTCACCAAGAAAACAATTGGTAACACACTACGCTGTGAAGGACTGAAATCCTGCAGCGCCCGCAAGGTCCCCTGCTCAAGAAAGCACATGTACAGGCCCGTCTGAAGTTTGCCTGAATGATGGAGGAGGAATGTTTGGAGGAGGAGGAATGCTGCCTATGACCCCAAGAACACCATCCCCACCATCAAACATGGAGGTGGAAACATTATGCTTTGGGGGTGTTTTTCTGCTAAGGGGACAGGACAACTGCACCGCATCAAAGGGACGATGGACGGGGCCATGTACCGTCAAATCTTGGGTGAGAACCTCCTTCCCTCAGCCAGGGCATTGAAAATGGGTCGTGGATGGGTATTCCAGCATGACAATGACCCAAAACACACAGCCAAGGAAACAAAGGAGTGGCTCAAGAAGAAGCACATTAATGTCCTGGAGCGGCCTAGACAGTCTCCAGACCTTAATCCCATAGAAAATCTGTGGAGGGAGCTGAAGGTTCAAATTGCCAAACGTCAGCCTTGAGACCTTAATGACTTGGAGAGCATCTGCAAAGAGGAGTGGGACAAAATCCCTCCTGAGATGTGTGCAAACCTGGTGGCCTATTACAAGAAACGTCTGACCTCTGTGATTGCCAACAAGGGTTTTGCCACCAAGTCGAAGGGGTCAAATACTCATTTCACTCATTAAAATGCAAATCAATTTATAACTTTTTTGAAATGCATTTTTCTGGATTTTTTTGTTGTTATTCTGTCTCTCACTGTTACACCTACCATTAAAATTATAGACTGATCATTTCTTTGTCAGTGGGCAAACGTACAAAATCAGCAGGAGATCAAATACTTTTTCCCCCCACTATATATATATATATATATATATATATATATA